>VXAU01005244.1:0-74222 GCA_013399695.1 Formicarius rufipectus
AGTAAATAGCAGTAGTTCAGAAATGTATAAGGGCACAATCTTCATCTTTACACCCTCATGAGTCTAGACAATGAACATTCAGAAGATTCTGTTTGAAAGAATATTCAGGGTATAAAATTTGAAACTAAGGATTCACATAGGATTATAAAATAGAAGAAAAAATAAATGTTTTCTGACACTATACTTCTGATTTGGCCAAAAAGAAAAAAAAGCAAAAAATACCTCTTTTCAGCAAATGAAAGCAGGAGAACTTAGCAAAATAATTCTGAAGGCCAAGTGCTTAGGACCAAGCACAACCTTCTCTTTGTCATCCTAGAGACATTGAGACTGTCTAGCTTGTCTTATCCCATGATGATTTTGCATTGCTTGAAAATGACCACCACTTTCTGGGAGTTGTGGCATGAGGAATGTGCTGTTGTTACTTACTAAACTCTACCACTGCAGTAGGTCACAGTGTCTTTTCTTTTTTTGTAGACCACCAAGGTATAATCCATTAATATGTAAGACAGAGGTTTTAAGAACATGCTGTACTTACTCCTAGATCTACATTATTTATTTTGGGCACTTTTATATCAATCTATATAGATTCTTGCAACCCCAACATGTTAAATTCTTTTTAAAGACTCTTAATGGATAGGCATTAAAACATAATACTAATAAAGTCTTTGATACAATTCCATAAAGTCAAAAGGCTTTCTTAAATAGCTTCATAATTTATAAAAGGAACTTCATTAATCAGAAACTTATCAAAGTAAGATCAAAAAGAATGTTATGGTGGGAGCAATGATTTGCATGACAGACATTACTCCATTCTAGACACTTCACCTAAATGAAAAAGTTCCCATTGTACTTGATCAGCACAAAAGGAAATAATAATGAAAGAAAAAATCTAAGATTCTAAAATTGAAAGTTTTCAGATGTGCCATTCAGTCTACAAAAGAGCTCACTATAGAATTTCAGTGAATAACATAGAATCAGAGAATGGTCTGGGTTGGAAGGGACCATAAAAGTCACCTAGTTCTAATTCCCCTACTATGGCAGAGATGCCACCCACTAGAAATGGTTGCTCAAGTTCCCATCCAACTGACCTTGAACACTTCAAGGGATGGGGCATCCGCCACTTTACTGGACAACCTGTTTCAGTGTTTCACCAGCACTGGAGTAAAGAATTTCTTCCAATTAATCTAAACCTGCCCTCTTTCAGTTTAAAACTATTCCCCCTGTCCCATCACTGACTGCCTATATAAAAAGTGTCTCTTCCTCTTTTTTTATAAGCCCCTTAAGGTACTGAAAGGACACAATGAGGTCTCCCCAGAGTCTTCTCCTCTCTAGCCTGAAAAATCCCATCTCTCTCAGACTGTCTTTGTAGGAGATGTGTTCCAGGTCTCTGATCTTCCTTGTGGCCTTCTCTGGACTCACACCAACAGGTTCAAACCTTTCTTGTGCTGAGGATCCCAGAACTGGACACAGCACTGCAGCTGGGTCTCATGGGGGCAAAGTAGAGGGGAAGAATCATCTTCCTTGACTTGCTGGCCATGCTGCTTTTGATGCAGCCCAAGATGTGGTTGGCCTCCAGGGCTGTGAGTGCACATTGCCAAGTCATGTACAGCTTTTCATCTGTGTGAACGCCCAAGTCCTTCACCATTTGAGATATTTTACCTTGAATACCTTCCAAAGATGCAAGGTGAGTTAATCCAGTATTTTGTTATTATTAATTAGTATATTATTATAATTAGTATAGTATTACTAATCCAGAAGAAAAGAGGATAAAAAGAAGAAAAATATAATAAAATAGAGGAAAAAAACAGCAAGACCTCTAATCACAAGGTTAAAAAAACTCTAGATTATTCAAATGCTGTCATCACCATCACTGTAGTCTACTAATGCAAGCAATTTGGATTAAAAAAAAAATTAGCAACAAAGCTCTTCAGATTCTAAACAGCACCACATAACACTGTAAGGAAGCTGAAAAGATGAAACAGAGATACAGAGATGGTTGTTAAAAAAACCCCACGACATTATCTGAATCATCTGTTGCCTGACAACACACAGGTGCATATATGGAAAAATATAGCACTATGGTAAATATCCACCTACATAACCAATTTGTTTAGGAGAGATTTTTCATCTCCTCTAATATTCAGAAAATGCTACAGACTCTTTCTTTTCTTTACCATGCTTAAAATACATTATTTCTTTTTATTGTAACAATTATTATCTCCACACAGCAAAAAGTAGCTCAATTAAGGGACAAAAATCTTACAGATGGCTAAAACATTTATTTATTTCTTAATGCAATTAAACACAAACCCTACTGAACACAGAAACAAATGCAGGTCTTAATACTGTGGAGGCTAATGACCATTCTTAAATATAAGAATATGTGAGCAGTCCTAACTAGGTCATTAGGATTACTCATTTTAAGGTAATTGAGACTATATCATACATTTCAAATTTAGCAGCCTCTATACGTTTTTCCACAATCAAGTAATACCACTAATGTTTCTGTTTCAGATGCTAAATTTTACTGAAAAAAAATTCCAGGTCTATTTCTTAAAACAAAACCTCATAAAAGCAGAGAGGATCGGATCATGCCACAGACACAGAGCAATAACTTACAGATTGCAACGGGTCTCCTGATCCAGTAAAAATCCTCACTCAGAAATGCCATACAGGGAAAAAAGGTCATGCAAATGAAGCAGAAACTGATGAAGTCATCTCCTTTAGCCCATTACTGATTTATGTTTTGGTTTCCTTTGCACGAAGGATAAGAGGCATAGATAACAGATATTATGCCCCTATAAATAAAATAGTCCAAGAGGAAAATAGATAATTTATCTTCACCACTGTACACTGTAACAGCCTTGTGATTTAGTTTGCTCTGCATGGCTCAGAGAAGCTTGGCTTTTGTGCCACCTGACAGGAAGGTAATATTGACACCTGAGTTCTTATCTGCTTTTCCTGACTAGCTACAACCCAGCTTAATGCCAGTTGTTTCACTTTGAAAAAGGAAGACAAGGTTTGGAAAGGATAAAGACTTTTTACACTATACTATTCTTCGAGTTTTAAAAATAAACTCTAGATGTACAAATTGTTTGTTCTTGTGTGTCATGAGTTCATTTGTCTGTTACACATTCTTTCAGTCAGGACCTTTCTGGGCAGAAAACAGGTTGTTCTCAGCAAAGAACAAAAATCCCATTCAAGATGTATTACAGAGAATGAATTCTTAGATACACAGATTCATAGAACTCAGATTTTGTTATCCTGTGATGGGGGAAGCAGAGCGTGAATGGAATTTTTGGCAGCTGAAGTTTTTTGACTGGTTGTTTAGAAAAAGCTTCAAAATATTAAATTTCTCGTCTTGTAGGGTGAAGAATCACCTGAACCAGAAGGAGAGCACTGAATGAACTTTCTCTTCTCCATTTTTCCCTGCAATAATGATTAATATTCATATTACAAGCAAGAGAACCACAGTCATCTTGTCCCCTCCAGTCTCTCGTAGTCTTAATAATCTATTTTATGAGAAATTACACTGCTCTTTGACCATATCCTTGAAACCTCTGTCTATGAATTCCTGTTTTAAGTCTCATCTCAACCTCTCCATGTTCACCCTCCAGCTTTCTAGCAGATGGCCTCCAACACAAGGCTGTGAAAGACAGACAGTAAAGGACCTTAGTGGTTGACTGGTTTTCCTGAGAACTTGCTTAGGATTAGCAGCTGTAACACATCTGGGTGCCAAAGCCCTAGGCTGCAAACAATTTTCATGCTAAGAATAAATAGCAAAGCAGACAGGATGCTCCAGGTGCCTTTCTCACCACTTTCTGGATTTCTCTTCTATCAAGCAGCTTATCATCACAAAGATGAAGGAAATGCTATGCAGCACGCTTCAGTGCTAAAGGCAAGAGTGATTTATTATGTAAGAAATCATGAAAGTTTTCACATTTTCTGAGTGTTGCCTCTCATTTTGATAATCATGGAATGATAGTAAGTTACTGAATTTCCCTGCCCAGCAAAAAATCAAGTTCATTACTTGGAAAAAAACCCACAAGCGTAATGCTGCAGTTCAGCAAGGCTGATGAGAACCTTTTTGTTTTGTTTTCCTGTTCTCTTTTTATGTTCCAGTGTATGTTAGAATTGAAATTCTAACATACTGGAAAGCAACCAGAATACTGAGATAGCTTTGTATTGTACAGCATAAATCACACAATTGTACCCTCAAATTAAAAACATCCAGCAGACAATATTGGATGCTCTTGGCTGAAAAGCATCATTACATGATTATACTGGGTCAGGTGCCAAAACCCATGTATAGCACTGACCTCAGGCAAATTCCCAGCAAAATCTCTCATGGTTGTATCAACCATTTAGAAGTTTAGTATGGAACTAAGGTTTTTTGAATGCCTTGTTAGATATATAAATCTGCAAATACCAGACCTTTCTTATCATTCCTGTAAAAAATGCAACAGTATTTATATAATTTGAAAGGACCTTGAAATTTTGGGATGTGCAACTAAGTAATAAACAGGAGAAATATGTGTTACCATCAGAAAAAATAATGAAAAACGCAAGACAAATATACAAGTGTGAAATTGGGAAAAAACCCTAATATTCTATGAAGGACTGATAAGACAGCAAATCAGAGACACAAAGGCATTAACAGGGAAAAGTAAGTTGCTTTGTAAAAAAGGCTGGTGCTAGATCATGACACCATGAAGTTCTGTCCCTTGAGTGGCTACTGCTGCCACACCAAAAGACAAAAAAATAAAAGACCAATCTTGTTGAACAGTTACTTGTGAATCCAGGCTGGATGCCAAAGAGTCACTAGTAGAATGCACAGGATGCAAGCTCAGACAATAACTCAACTTGAAAAGAAGCGGTTTTGAGATGATGGCCGTGAGTACACAGATGGGCTATTAGGAGGTGCTGGAGACTATTGCATCCCTGTTTACCTTGGTACAAGCACTTTTACATTACTTCATAATTCCTGCTCTTAATTGCTATCTGCCTGTTAAAAGCACTCTGTTCACTATGTTAGTTTTTGCCATTTTCCCAGGCTAAACAAGAACTCTTGGTGTTCATTCTAAACTAGGAGTATTCCTTTCATATGGAAAACACCTAACAAATCCTAATGCCATAGGGAAAATAATGCTATCTATCATATACAGAGGGACAAAGTTTCTTTGAGAACAAAGCTTGAAGAACATTGTTTCACCTACTTCATAATGTAATATAAAATTAATTTTTGGTATCACGGATTTCTGCTGCTAATTCTTCAAGATACAAAAGAGACTCTGGGAGCAAAAAGAATTTGAAACAAGTGAGCGTGTCATTAGAGAAAGGAAAAAGAAGACAGGTGTGATTGAACATTGCTTGAAAAGTAGAGTCTATAGAGAAAAGGGAGGAGGCAAAGGGGAGACACTAGATCAGGGAGTATGTACTGAATATAGCTATTCAGCCCTCTCTGAGAAGTAAAATTACTTTAACATAAAAAGACTTAAATCATTACTTTGTGATTAAATATTTCAGATAGACATCTGACAAGCCAAGCTATTTCCCATTAAAACATTTCCCCCAAGCCACAGAAAAGACTTCTATATGCATCACTTCCAGGTCCATATCGCTCAAGTGGAATGGGAGAGACAGCCTATAACAGAAGCAACAAAATTCAACTGACTGCTCCTTAGGAAATAGTCATAGGACATTCCAGCTGCAGAGTAACTCCACTTTCTTTAAAATGTAGCATTTTGGGTTTCTATGTTTTTAATATATCTGTTACTGATTCTATTTACTTCATGCTCTAGAAATACAGCATAATTTATCTAAGACCACAATATCATTACTTTTTACTTTTCTTTCAAGCCTTTCTTTGAATTCCTTAATTCAGTCTTGTATCTAGAGACAAAGAAAGCTGATGTGTCTCAGTAATTTAATATGAAAACTGCTGAACTCTGCTTCTGGATTTGTGAAAGCAAAGGGTATTCTACTGTCTATTATAAGAAGGTGCTATAGAATATGCCTATGTTTTTAAGACAATAATAATTAGTAAGATAGAGATAATCAACTGCTTCTGGCATGATATTACTTACTTAAGAGTTTTCATAATGAATTGTGAAGCAAAGATATTTTTATTTCTACGACACTAAATAAAATTCCCTCAAGAACTAAACCGATGAAATGATAAGTCCCTGTTATTCAAGTTAACAAATCAGATTACCAGTAAAAAGTCATCACTATATTCCATGACTGGATTTTTATAAACACAAATCACTTAGAAGCAGAGATTTCTGAAGAAAGTCACTCACTTAAAAGTTAAGCCGCATCATAAAAGACTGAGCTAGGAGTTAACTACAGCTCCACTACTTCTTGTGTTCAGAATTGTGCCTAAGATTATGGTGCATCTGTTTTCCAGTAAAATCTTGGTTTTGCCCTAGAGCTTTGTTGAGAAAGATAAATCCATTTTATGGAGGATGTTGATATTTCACAATTTGATTTTGTCCCCATTAGCTTAAACCTATCGTCAGCATAACTGATAGGGAACCTATAAAGGGAATTGTTAACAAAATCTGGAGACTATCTAAAGCCATCCAAGGGAGAACTGTGAAATCATGCCTTTCAAACAAACAGAAAAATTTACTGCAGCCAAGCAGTTTCACTGAGGAAAAAAAAAAAAAAGCAGAAGCAGCAAAGAATTAAAAAAAAAAAAAAATTCTTCAGAGAGAACCAGAAAAAACAGGTCAATGATGGATAAAATAGGTAATAATAGATAAAAAAAAACCCCATGTGATTCATAAAGGAGGTTAAAAAAATCCTTGAAATGTCAGTGCTAAAGAAATCTGAACTATCAAATGACATCTTTTTTTTTTAATGATGAAGAACAAAATGTCTATTTAGACCATGCATAGGTCAGCTCCTTTGAGAAAATGGTAACAGTTTCAATAATTCAGGAACAACCAAACTGTGTGCACTAGCTAGTTCTTTTTTGTTATTGGAACAAAGTAGGAGTCTGTAACCAGCTCATACGACGTCTTTGAACAGGACAAACATTTTACTATCTGTAACTGTACTTGGTAGGAAGAATTTTAAAGATATTTCACAGAAAAAAAAAAAAATGAAAGAAACAACACTCTTGAATAATTTCTCATCAATTGATATAATGGTTGTAGCTAGCAACTTTGCACATCAGTAATATTTCTTTCAAAGAATCCAGGAAAATGAGGGCAGTTCCAGAGAACTGGACCAGTGACATTCTTAAAAGATGCAAAAATATTAGTGAGCAATGGGTATCAGTTAGTGTTTTTTCATGGAAGTAAATCCAATCAAACATTGATGGCTTTTGTTAAGGATTGCTGAACAAAGGAGTACTGAATCAGGATTTATGATTTAGAATCATAGAAAGGTTTACATTGGAAGGAACCTTAAAGATCATCAAGTTCCTGTCAAGTGCAGAGACACTTTTCACTAGACCAGGCTACTCAGAGCCCATCCAGCCTGGCCGTAAATACCTTAAGAGATGGGAAGCCCACAGCCTCTCTGGTCAACCTATTTCAGTGCCTCACCACCCTCACACTAAAGAATTTCTTCTTAATATCTAATCTGATCCTACTCTCTTTCAAGTTGAAGCCACTTTCCCTTGTTCTATTGCTACACGCCCTTGTGAAAAGTCATTATCCAGCTTTCTTGCAAGCTCCTTTTAGGTACTGGAATGTCTTTAATTGTTCATATCCTCTTCGGGGATAAGCAGATTTCTACAAGCCATTTGATTTAATATTGCATGAATCTTGATTTTAAAAACTTAATGTTATATGGAATTAACATTAAAGTTATTAAAATGGATGGAATATTGACTCACTGACAGATTTTGAGAACATTTTAGTGGGAAAGTATTGATTAAAAAAATAATTTTGAGCACAGCTTTAGAGGCTATATCTGTACCATGTGAGAACCTGTGTTTCTGCTGAACTATGAACATCATAACGTGCACACAAGTGTTTCCATCCTGACTCCTCAGTACCTTTTTCTTCACAGGAGCACACTCCATCACACTAGCTATCTCACTGTGCCTCACTTCCAGACCCTTCTTGCGTACCAGTTCCCAATCATGCTACTTTCTGTTATTGGTACTGAGTTCAATGTGGAATTTCATTTGGTCAGATAAACCCTTGACAAAGGATTAGGTAAACTAGAAAGTAGTTGGTTGATTGACTGGAGGTTGAGAAGTATACATGGAAACTTCCACATGGAAAACATACTTGACAGTTTGGAAAAGGAAGGAAATCACAATTATTTTCTTGAATAAAAACCCAAGTGACTCATAAGTTGCCTATGACTCATATGTTTCTCTTCAGCCTGTTTCTTTTCCATAATACTAGCAGAAATAACCACCCACTTCTGTGAGACAGTTCTCAGCCCTCAGGTTTTAGAGTGTCTCAATGCCTAAACCCAAGTACACACAAGGAAACTAGAGATCTCTTAGGAAAATTATATTTTCCTGAAGTCTGCAGATAAAAGACACATGTGTTTGGATTTGCATCTTACCTTATACCACTTCTGTTCCTGATTACAGTAATATTAGATGAAAACAGAATCAGACTTCAAAATACAAGATTTACTTTTTTTCTGCCAGACTCAACCACGTTCAATATTAAAGGTATTTCTATCACTTTAACCTTGAAATATCATTCTAATACAGTAAAAGCTTTATTAGATGGGAACCATTATTTATATTCAGGGTCAGAATGAATTGGTGCTTCTGTCAGAAATCCCAACTTTTCATAGTCCCTGTGACATTTCAGACTGCATCTAGCTCTGATGTGTGACATCCAAGGAGCTTCAGAAATAAATTCATAGTTTCCTTTTTTTTTTTTTTTCATAGTTTCTTTTCTCAATTTGTGTCCTTCACTGCAAGCAACTGAAACCTGAGAGGTCACTTTTGAGTGTCAAAGCTTATGAAAATACCAGTTAGACACAGTCTCAAGGGCTATTCTGCCAGAAAATAGTAATTAAATAAGGAAGGAATATGTGAAAGGCAGGGGGGAGAAGGAAAAAACCGTAGGAACAAGAATTCTTATTAATGGAAAGATTAAAAATCATCTTCTAAAGTGATTCTGACATACTTAAGATAAATGTACTGACTTTTATGTGACTCAGTAAATTCTTGCTCTTTTTTATTGCTTTATTATCAGATATATATTCTACATGTTACCTTCTTTTAAAATGTTCCCTTTGCAATCATAAAAAATAAAAGCACAGTGAAAGACAAACTGCTCTAACCCAAGTTGTTACATGTTGAAACAAATTAAGTAAGCTTGTACTTATCAATATCTACAGTCCAAAGGGTCAAATCTCATAAGGGAAGTGATTTATCATAATAGTCAAAACAACAGGAATTCACAACAGATATACAAAAGATTAAGAGAGTTTATACTGGTAGGAAAAACTCATCCTGACTGAACTTCCTGAGCCAGCCCCCGATACTTTATATGTCAAGCTGACTGAAATGATTGTACAGATTTTATAGGCAGAAAAGGTGATACTTTCTTTGTTGATTTTTTGTTTGTTTGTTTGGGTTTTTTTGTTTTGTTTTGTTTTTTAAACATAGATCATAAGGAAAGGAGAGAAGCACAGATTCCTGAAGTTCCTGCCTAATATCATTCTGCAGGTACAAAAGCCATCATTATTGTGATGCTGATAAATTGAGCTTCCTAGCACAGAAAGTCCTTCCTGTTTTGAAGGAGCACTTGATGAAGAAAACCAAGCCCTCCTAGCCAGAAAGGCCACTCCACAATAATCACTTGCCCATCAAACACAAGGCTGTGTCAGCTGCACTGAGGATCACCTGCAGCCTGATTGATCTCAGCTAGCATGTGCCTTCTTTAAATTTTCTGGCATTTTGGTCACCTTAACCCCATAGAAGAATGATTTTGTTTTGCTCCCCAATTCATCCTACTGGTGAGATAAACAACACAGATCAAAAGACATTTGTGAAACCTATCAGAGCTTTGGTGGCTTGCACTCTCTCCTTACATTACAAAAAATAGATTGTTTATTTTAATTTGCTAAAATCTCACTGCATCTGGGATGACAGATAATGTGAAAGGACACTTTATGTTTTTCTAGTAGTAATATATTATTAACACAGAAATAATATATTACCCTGTTAATACAGTGGTTTGCATTTCCACAGTGACTGACTGATGCCAAACTGAATATCGCTTTGAATTTGATGTGTCATAAAGTAAATACCTATTCTATTGTGAAAAAGTCTCTTAAGTATCAACATATATTTTGACTATTTATAATGAAAAACAGTATTGTTGTTTTAACAACTGCTATAAAAAAGCCTAATTTACACACAGAAAGTGATCTGATACCTCATAGAAAAGAGTAAGTCAGAGATAGCTGTGGTCAGCTTTTGAGATTGTTATGGAATGCATATATCCATTTCAACATAAATGAAATGAAGTCTAGGAAAAATGGACATTTAGAGTATTTTTTTATCTCTCATATACGCAGTTGCAATTAGTATTCCTTGCCTCCATGCTTCAACATGGAAAGAAAGTATGATTTAAAATACTGAAAAGCTGGATTAATGTCCCTAAAGGAAGAAGCTGACCAGTAATTGACAGAGAGGCTATACACCAGGTACTATGTGATTATATTTCAGAATACTTTTCAATCCTAGAGGTCTGTAGCACAGGAATTTCCCAAAGTAGAGCTGACATCCTTGACCTTAATAGCTTTTTCTTTCTCAAATCTGCCCAATCACTTTTAGATGTATATCATATTATAGCACCCACAGTCACTACTGGCAAATAATTACCTCTCCATGTAGCAGGAACTACATACCATTTAATTCTATTTTTTGTCCTTTTTCTTTTTTTTAACCCTACCAACTGCTAGTTTTAACTGATAATAATAGGGAGTTGTATTGAAATAGATGGAGAACAATCATTCCCAATTACACTAGATTTTATAAGCCTTCATATCTCCTCGATATTTCTTTCTGAGCCTGAGGCACACTGGTTTATTTAATTAATTCTCAAACAGAAATCATTTAACCTCTCTGACTATTCTTATTTCCCTTCTCCATAACTTTCCTGTTTCTTTTTTTTTTCTCCAAATAGGGAAATGAATACTGTAAACGTTTCTGAAAACACTAGAAGACTGAAGACTGAAAATTTTTTTTCTTTATTCTTTTCCCTAAGGGTCATGAAGTTTGAGTTAACAATTTTAGAATAAAATTATTTTCTTCTTTCACCACCAGTGTGTCCAAAGTAAACTATATCTGGTTCTCAGATATTACAGTACATAACCTGTGACACAGTATCTCAATTGCAAAACTCTCTCTCCTCCCCCATCTCCCCAGGGAAGGTCACATTCACACCAGGCATTCACATTCACTCATGGGCCTGTGGGTATTCATGCATTCTGATGGGGCATAGCTGGCTCATCCACACTGATGTGACATGCAGCAGTCATGTCTTAGAAGGTGTCATAAACCATCAAAGACCCTCAAAGTATCCCAAGACTCATTCCTGAGGACTCCCACCATAGTACTGCACACGATCCACAGTGTTGCAACATAGAGTGTAAAGCTCTCCCCAATAAGAGGTGGTTGGGCATTCCAGCTCATACCTGGACATATGTTAACCCATTGACCCCTACGTTTCATGGGCTTTCCCTCACCCCCAACAGATCGAGACTGCAACCATCGCTCCAATCAATGGACATCTAAATTGCAACAATCAAGTCTCATCGATGGATCCACAGATTGTGATATCTCTCTACTTTTATCCTTTCTTTCCCTTTCTTTCTTTTCCTTAGACATTTGCTTAAGTGTTATTTTTATGACTTTATATTGCTATAGTACTATTGACAATAATAACAAAATTGTTCTAAAATAAACCCTATATACATATACGTATATATATGTAAACACTGATCATTCAGTCTAATCTGCCCTAAAACCGGGGTTACTGTAGAACACCAAATCTCACTAAATTATGTAATTATTGGGTATTGGATTGAACTAACCTCTTGTTGGGGTGAGGGGGTGAGGGCCAAGCCTGCAGCCCCATGGCAGCCATTCCAGAGCACATGGAAGCCACGTGGCACAGCCTCACAGAAACTGTCAAACGAAAAGCCTGCCTGGTAGCACACCCCAGCCATGCCCTGGGTTGCTACAGCACTGTCTCCAGCAAGGCCTAGAAGACACTCAGTGGTCAGTGAGTTGTACGTCCTGCATGGCAGGTGTGGCCACAGTACTCAAAGTACATAAACACAGATACTCCACTTTTTTCTATTCCCCGGCCATCACCATGTGAAGGATTCTTGCAGTAATTCTTGTTCTCTTATTCTAATCTCTTTCTTTACTCCTTCTTTCTTTTCTTAATTTCTCTTCTTCCTTTACTCTTTCTGTAATCTCTTGTGGGTAACTTAAAACCAATGGGTTGTATTTTACTACATTGTGGGTTGGTGTTTTCAGGGTGCCTTAGTGAAATGCTTCTGCCTTGCTTGTATGTTACTCCTGTGAAACTTTTGCCAAAATGCCCATTTTCTCACTAAATTAAAAGAAATCTCTTGGGAAATGCATGTATCATATTAAAGAACTAAAAGGCTTTGCAAAGAATTCAGTGTCAAATTATTTTGGAGCTTTAAATATAAGCAAAGCATCTGGGCATAGAGTGCCTTAAACTTGGGACTTTCTAGTTACCCTCACCTTGTAGCTTGCAACTCCAAGTCATACAGTATGTGGCAAATTTAGGATTGAACTTCAACATTCTTCATGCTGAACTAGTGGCTTAGCCATTCTATCTATAAAATATAGTAATAAATAAAAATCTAACAGATTATCTCATCTGAGAAATTATACAATCCATGTGTTGCAGAGAAAATGGCTGTCAGTGACAAAATTTGAGATTGCGTTTAAAAAGCCCTGGTCAATGGTTCACTATCACAATAATTTGTAATTCATACAGTTCTTTTTAATTTAATTAGTGGCTTGTTGCTTACTGGTCATTTGGGGACTTAATCATTCTATTGTTAAAGATTATAAAATCATTATTGATTGTAAAATATAGTGAGAGGCAACAAAACATGTGCTGAAAGTTCTTCACATGTTTAAAAAAACCAAACTCACAAAATATTAAGTACCTTGTGACAGTTACAGAAGGGAAAATTAATATTCAACACAAAGAAAAAAGCATCCTTAAAGAGAGCTAATACTAGGGCAGTTAAAACTTTTTTGAGACTAGTTTGCAGAAAGCCAGCTGCTGATGAGTCATGAAATATTTCTACGGGTAATATCTTCAATTTTATTACTAACATTTTTCATCAGTTAAACAAACCCCCAAGACCAACCCTCAAAGAAAAAGAAAGAAAATCTCCCAAAGCCTTCTCAAGGCTTCCTCTATAAAAAATCTTTATTTATCACCATAATTCTGAAAATAGTCTGCAATGAAGTCACAGGCCCCGTAGAGCCAAAGGCAAGACTTAAAATGACTTGTTTGATGGCAGTCTTTCACTTACGGCTTCAGTGAACTAGCACTCAAACACAAATGTAATATTCCTGTGGGTGTTACTTTTCATTTACAATTCCAGGTGCAAGGGACTTTTTAAAAGCCTTTCATGAGCATGCATCGATTTCTTTTCTTATACATGCACACTGACAAGCTGAACTGGATCCAATATTAAGTTTGTAATGTTCCAGGTGTTACTCTAGTATCAATAATGAATTATTGCTAGAGAGGACCTTGAGCTCTAGTATTCTAAATCAGGATTCAAACTCTGCTCAGCACTCAGACGCAGGACCCTGCTTAAGGATCTTAGAAGGCACTGATCAGGCACCCAGCTCAATGGTCACATCACTGAGGGCTCCTTCCCAGCAAAATCCAAGCAATACCACATCACAGCCAAAGTACCATTAGTCAACTGGATCCTTTCTCACATCTAATGGCTTTCCAATGTCATTTTCAAAATAGACATTTGTATAAAGTAGCACAGTCTCCATGTTTGTATTAACATCAGTCTGGATAAGTGTTTACTTCAGTGCAATTTGTGATGACTGTCACCATAAAAATACTATAAATCTGTCAGAAAACAAAGTTGCTTATTTATCTCTATTCACTGTGATGTTTTGTTTAGGAACAGCTTGGGAAAGTAAAGAGTAAACATGGACATGCAAGAAAAATATGTTCCTAGAAGAAAACTGCTTACAATTTCGGTCACATAAAATTTGGTGTCTATAGCAAGTGTTCTTAAATTAACGGAAGTTATTTAGTATGCATCTACATTGGTAGTTGTGGGGTTTATTTTTTTTAAAGCCATACTCGGGAGTGTACGTGGAATTTTTTGGCTCCTTCTATTTACTGAAAAATGTTATTATCATACTTTCCTTACTCTCAGAGTTAATTAATGTTGCTTTTCCAAGAGAAAAAAACCTTTATTAATCCCCCATATTTATTACTGACAGTGCCAATATTTCACAGCCATTGTCAGGCCTAAATCCAAAGAAATATCAGGCTAATAGGACCATTTACAGTCTCTTTATTCTTCTGCTTTTCTACTAAAATTGTTAACAAAAGTGCAAAATGCAATGGTGATTTTGTAAACACAAAGCTGCCCATTAGGTAGCAAACTGAGACCAATCTGTAACCCTGGCCCTAAAATGG
This sequence comes from Formicarius rufipectus, assembly GCA_013399695.1. Taxonomy (NCBI): domain Eukaryota; kingdom Metazoa; phylum Chordata; class Aves; order Passeriformes; family Formicariidae; genus Formicarius; species Formicarius rufipectus. The sequence goes on from VXAU01005244.1 coordinate 14,670, forward strand.
GAGCAATATTCCATATTGTATTTATTCACATTGAGCTAGACTGAAGTGGAAAAGAGCAAAAACCAGTAGCACATTTGATTTCAGTTCACCAACTGAATTATTCTTTCCAGGCCTCCATTAAACATTTATTTTCTAATGTTTATGACTTTACATTGTATCAGTCATAGAAAACTGTGTCCAATGAACAGGTTGTAGTTACTCTTTATATAAAGTTTAGGTTTCATTTTTAAAGGGAAAATTGTATTTCAAAGCTTTTATGCCATAATTCTCGTCTTGATTTTTCAAAGGGAAATGTACTTACAAAGCCTCTATTAAATTGTTAACAAATTTATTTCTGATATTAAAATCAAACAAAACAAAAAAAACCAAAAAACATTTCATTGGGAATTGGAATAATTTAAGAGCTAATTACAGACAACACAGATAGTGCATTTTTCAATCCAGTAGTTTTCAGATGCTCAATAAAAGAGCAAAATAATAGTTTCAATAAAACTCAGCAAGGCAATAAACTGTAAATAACATGAGTAAAAAAGGCTTGAAATGTCAATATGTTTTGTTATGAGTTCTCCAATTCAGCCATTCTATAGTAAGTGAATTATAATGGGAATCAAGAAGACATCAAGTCTTTGAGCAGCTTGTTGAAAATGCCAGTTACCTTTTAAGCTTGTTCCACCTATTACAGAAGAGAGTAGCCACTGGGGAAAATGCGCTGCACAGTCACCTAAGCATCTCTCTAAATCCTGCATATGCCAATACACACTCATATTTACAAATATGGTAGTCAACGTTTTCCAAAGCAAACTTAGTAAATTCATACCTAATCAGTACCCTGTGTTCCTCTGGGGTTAATTCATGCAGGGGAGAAACAGTCCATGTCTGTTCGCGGTGTTTGAATAGTGGCAGCCACAGAATGCTGGCTGTAAGCCAGGTGGTGTGAGCTGGCTCATGTCCCACTCCCCGGGAATCATGAGCTCTGAAGTACAGCAACTGTGTAACGTTTGCTCCAATTCTCCTCTGGGTCTCTGAAACAATTACTTTTTTGGTCATTTTCCACTTCAAAGCACCCAAAATAATGAAACAGTACTTCAAATTTGACAGAGTAAAGTTTTAGTAGGGTGTTGGTTTCTTTAATAATAATTTGTTATTAAGGGCACTTGTTTTGTGCCCCACAGCAAGGTATGTAATGCACACATTTATTCAGTTTATTCGCCCTTCTTTGCAGAGTTAATTAGATTATGCTTGTTTAAAGCTAGCTCAGATAGAACTTTTAAGTCATATAACAGGTCATGTACACAGAAGATAAAATAAGAGGAAACCACTTCCCATCCTATCCTGTAGCACATATTTTACCACTGCAGAGCCACTTGATTGCACATATAGGCCAGAAGATGAATCCTAGAGCTACAACCTTCTAGTCCTGTACAGTGCTGCTTTCAAAGAATGGCTGTTGCCAAAAGTGGCTTTGGGGAAGTGTCTCTGTAGTATACATCTCTATCTTGGGTTTCCTTTCATTGGACCTCCTCTTTCCCCATCTGTAGAAACACAGTTATTACCCTCATTTGCAGATTCTCCAAACTATTCTATGGACTATCATGGAAAGAAAAGCCAAAAACATTCAACCCTCTTCTCAGAACACTTCCCTTCATCAAAAGGGAGAAAAAAAAAATAGGCAAATCCCAAATAAAACCAAGGAAACTACCTCATGAAGGACTTCAGGTGAACAGAAAAGTGGCCAGTCAGCCTCTACAGTGTCAGTTGTGAAAGGATCAGCATCACCAAGAAAAAAACGGACAAAGTAGGAGACCCTGCAAGATGAATGTATGAGTATAACCATCCTTCTCTGCCCAGCCACCTGATGATTTAACAAGTTTGGAAACTCATGGTGCTAAGATCCCTCCAAGAACTGTCATTGAACTAGATCATTGGAAATCCAGTTCAGAGACAGAGTAACTCAAAAGGCTAAAGAGATTATTGTCTTTCCCAATCCCTGTAGGTAGAACTCTGACATTTTCCCCACTGACCACAAGTTCCCTTTTTCTCCCTTTAAACTTTTATTATTTGGGACTTAGTTTATTTATTTACATACTGCAGCCAACTGTTTAGTCTTCAATATTGTCGTTGTTTTTTCAGAGAGTTAAGTACAGGGAATATTCCCAGAGTTGATACATGGATATGTTAGCCTTTATCTGAGAGAGGAGAAGAGAACTAACTCTCTAAACAGCAAAGGCCTTGGAAAACTAGTATTTTAAACCAATATTTAGAGAATGAGGAAACTCATCTGTTTTAATGTGCTTAGAGATGTACAGATGAGATGGAATACTTGAAATTCAGGTATCATTAGGATATTAAATAAATCTCAATTAGATTGGCATGATTTGGAAGTGCACTAAAATTAATATAACTATACCAAAGCAACTGAAAGCTGAAGCATGCTTTCAATAATTACTGCCAAAAATTGCCTTGTCTGCATCTCATTTTGTACAGATTAGCCAAGCAGTAAAATACAGGAATCAAATATAACCATTAACTGGCCTTCAGAAATTAGCACAATTGATCAAGTGAGACGTAACTGACACTAAGCAATTTTTAAGCTCTACTAAGTTTATATAGTTTCCATTAGGTCATGATTCTAATGCAACACTGTTGAGCCAGACAGCTAAAGGATGGTGTCCTCAGATGATGCCCAAACGACACAGTATTATTTCATATGAGAAAAAAAAAAATCATTACTAAAGTCAGCATAAAGAACGGAACAGTGAAGAGCTAAACAGTCAGGTGGTGGCAAACTATCTAACACATGCTCAAAGCATGGTAAGACAGGAATCATTTAATTCATTTATTTGGGAGATTCTTAATACAGTTTCCATACTGCATGACATAGAGAATCTCCCTGAAAGGAGATAAATTATACAACGTACAGTCATGATGGTAAATACCACAAATAAAAAAAAAATAAAATTCATTTTTAATGAAATACTACCAGGATAAAAGGCTTTTAACTGGCCTTATGATACCCAGAATGTGTCAGGGTGCACAACACAGTAATTGTTCTGGTTTTAATACGCTCACTAGAACTGTTGTGTGGCATGTCACTGCATATCACTAGGCAGAGAGAAAAGCAAGCAAAGTAAAATGTTGATGCCATGGTTTTCTGCAAATAACACCCTGTTTTTGTTGTCAGAATTCAATGGTATTTGTTTGACATTTAATTAAAACTCAGGGCTACTAAACTCAAAGGCCTAACGATGTCACTGCACTTAATTTGTTAGAAAATACACTTCTAGTGGCTCTCTAGTTCAACAGCTTAAGAGAAGGAGGAAAAATAAAAGGTCAACAGGGGAATTTTTTGAGATGTTTCTAACTTACTGCCTTATCAATAAAAATAGCCATTCAGCTTTCTAAAATGGAATGCAGGAAAAGCCACAGGCATGAAAATGCAATTACTCTCCTGTAAATTGGTAGCACATTAGTATGCTGGAAAGGAGAAGGAAAGTATAGATGGGCTTGGAGAGACATGAGATTGATAGCCACCAGGAAAATGGTTTCTTTAATTAATTTTCTTCTGAAAATTATCCAGACCATTAAAACTCCTTTAAGACTTGCATGCAGTGAGACTTGGCTCTAACTGATGAAGAGCTGATGAAACATACAAGACAACACACAGTAAGAAATTCTGAAGGCAAACTAATTAAAATGGGTTTTTAATAACTTCCTTACTGACAAACAACCATTATTTTAGATTTTTATTTGTTCCCTTGAGAATTCAGAAGCATAATTATAGGCTAATAGTAATTAATTTCTTTTTTTGATAGAACATTTTAGTGTGTTCTGTCACTGTTTAATAAATGAGCAAGGGACTAAAAGTATTTAAGGATTGATGCATGAGCACTGAGAAGTGAAAATTTAAGACTGATATCAGCATTTATAGTTCTGTAGGCTAAAATTACAATAAATAAAATGAAGTTGCATATGAATCAATTCCTATTGAGATGGAATTGGCTTGTTGCATTGCATTTGCACAAGGTGGGAGGGAACAGAACTATAATCACATCACCAGAGGCAGCAGGAACATCAGCATTTAAAACTGCTTAAAAGCTGATAATATTTTCACTACAGAAATTCTGGACTCCCATACAGCCAAAAATAGAAACATTCTAACAGGTTAAATTGGAAAATATGTCAAAGTAAAAATATGTAAAGCTAGACTTGGCATGCTTCTGAGCTTGACAATAATGCACGTGGTGTAACTTACAAGGAAAGATCTGCAATTGTCCCAATTCATAAGCACCTCTATTTAGACCTCTTCAGTGGCCCCTCCTTGTAATTTTAGCAGATTTCTTTGCAGACCTAAGGCTGGTCTTAAAGTACACAGAATATCATCAAGCAATCAAAACATTGTAGGTAGAATATCTGTCTCTGGATCCCAGTCAGGGTTCACCAGGATTGAGGAGCTGGATATGCCCAGCAGCACAGTATTAGGCATCTAGGGAAATTTCATTTTGACAAGGGAAATTTAGCTCTTCCCTGTATCAGCTGACTGGGAGTTTCCGAAATGTAGATTTTAAACTTAGCATGAATTCAACAGGTTCTTGCTATAGTCTTAGAGTAACTATCGTATATTTTTTTTCTAAAGCACAAACCAGAAATATTTTCAAAAATGTATTTTATTATATGCTTTCAAGTTATCATTTAAGATCGCTCATATATACCTGATTTTCACTTCAAAAGTGTCAACATGTCTAGTTTCAAATCTAAGGGGAAAAAGAAAATGACACACCACAAGAGAAGCAGTCAAGAACCACTAAAACAAGAATTGATAACTTGATCTTGCAAAGTAAGATGATCCAGCTCCTTTTCTAGTCTTTCTGAAACCTGCTCCCTATAAGGCACTTTCTGTTTCTGAAACATATCTTTCATATGGTTCATATGGGAAACTGCCCAGACGGATGTCTGTACTCATTATCATGGCTACACTTCGTGAATGAAGATTTGGGAGGGTTTTACCCACGCTTGCTGCAAGTGAGCTGATGGCTGATAAGGCCAATGCAAGATAAGCAAGTCCAGTTGCAAAAGGCACAGCAGAAAGTCTCCGTAGGTGGCACTGTCAAGGCACAGTTCTTTCTGCGTTGTCTTTTCTCCTCCAGGTTGATTCTGCGTGCTGTTTCAAAGGAGACAGCAGCGTTATAGACTGTGTGTCTCCATGACTTCCGATTGGAGGCCAGAGTGGACCACTGATGGTGGTCAATATGGCCAAGGCTGAGGTGTTGTTTCAGTGAGTCCTTGTATCTCCTCTTTGGGGTTCCTCTCTTGTGGCAGCCGGTGGTGAGTTCACCGTAGAGCACAATCTTAGGGAGGTGGTGATCCTCCATCCTGGAGACGTGCCCTGCCCAGCGCAGCTGCGTTCTCAGCAGCATGGCCTCGATACTGGTGACCTCTGCCTGTTCCAGAATAGACACATTAGTCACGTAGTCAGACCAGTGGATGTTTAGGATTGTAGGGAGGCAGTGCTGGTGGAAGCATTCGAGGAGTTGCAGGTGGTGGCGGTAGATGACCGAACATCAGACCCATATAGAAGAGTAGACAGTACAATGGCTCTATAGACACTGATCTTTGTACTTTTATTCAAGTGTTTATTGCACTAGACTCTTTTTATGGAGTTTTCCAAAAGCTCTGTATGCCTTTGCTAACCTGTTGTCAATCTCTTTGTCAATCTCACCATTCAAGGAAATGATGCTTCCCAGATAAGTGAACTGCTGGACTGACTTAAGCTCTGATTCACCTATGGTGATGTGAGAGTGATAGAAAACTTCCTGAGGTGCAGGTTGATAGAGAACTTCTGTCTTCTTCAGGCTGACTTCCAGCCCAAAAAGCTCAGCAGCCTCTGCAAAGCAGGATGTTAAGTGCTGCAGAGCTGTTTCTGTGTGGGCAACAAGGGCAGCATTGTCAGTAAAAAGCATCTCACGGACAAGATGGTTGAGGGTTTTAGTGTGGGCCTTCAGCCTCCTTAGGACAAAGAGGATTCCATCGGTACAATACTGGATGTAGATGCAGTTTCCTTCATCAAGATCTGCCATGGCCCTTTGGAGCATCATGCTGAAGAAGATTGTGAATAGAGTTGGTGCGAGAACACAACCTTGTTTCACACCAGTGGTTATTGGAAAAGGCTCAGAGAGAGCATCACCACTTGACCGTGCTGATCCTCATGTAACAAGATGATCATTTTGAGGAATTTGGGAGGACATCCTAGTCGTTCCAAGATCTGCCACAGGCCTTTCCTGCTCACAGCGTCAAAGGCTTTGGTGAGGTCAACAAAAGTTACGTAGAGTCCTTTGTTATGTTCCCTACACTTCTCTTGCAATTGTCTGAGAACAAGTACCATGTCTGCTGTACTCCTATAGGCTCTGATGTCTGTACTATACTTTCTGTAATATGATATTTTCTTAAGACTTATAAGTAGTATTAGAACTGGTAGATAAATGCAATCATATAAATATAGACCAATAGCTCTAGGTATCTCTGGTTTTGATAACACATACTGCCTGGAAACATAAATTGTAAAATAAATCAATTAAAAAAAAAAAAAGAATTGTGTATGCTTTCCAGGGTTGGAGGCTGCATCCAAAATCTACAGCAAGGCATTAGTGCTGCTGCAATTGGGCAAGGGGAGCCATCATGCTCTTAAAGCAAATTAAACCCACCACTTCCATTTGTAAGAGGCACAGAGTGATGCCATGCTGCAGATGACCTCTTTTTAAAAACTACCCTGCAAAGGATTCTCCTTTTTGCTAGTTTCTGAACACTCCAGTATGCCTAGCTCAAAGTTAATACAAAAAAGAATCTCTTTCTCTTGGAAAATCAAGTTAGACACCTTGCCTTGTGCGTTATGTTACCCGGTTTGAACAGCAGAGAACAGATGACAGGGAGAAAACCTTTGTGGCTGGGTAAAACACAGCAATATCCATCTTTTGTTCTCCAATGCAGTATGAGTCTTCAAGTCTGAAGAAAGATAATGAATAAGTAGTTTGAGAAAGCACAAAACAAGATCCTGGGATCAGCTTGGAACTCCTGAGGATTATCAGTGTTTTCCTACTGTACAAGACAAAGATTTCTTGTCATACAAAGGTAAAGATACTTGAAGTGGACCAGATCCCTGTCAGATATAAATCAGAACCTCCCTGTTTTGACCTGAGTGAAAGTTTCAGGGTAAGTGGCAAATTAGGTAAGGGGACCAGGAAGGTCAGATTTGACATATTAATTTTCTTTTAAAAAAAAAATAATTAATAATTCTATTTCCATCCACAAAAGGATTTTCATTAAAAGTCAAATATGATTTCACTAGCAAATATGAAGCATAAAAACACAGTAATGTATTGTGTATCTTCTAAAAATAAACATATACAGACTTGATGTACTAATGGGAAAGTTGCTTGCAGTGCTTCAGATAAGGAAACGGGCATTGAAGCAACAGCTTTCTGAAAAATTGCTTTGTGGCAGTAGAAGAGTCATTAAAATCCTAATTTGTCAAGAATTAGCCATTCTTAGTGTGTCTCCTTGTGGTCAGAGATGAAAATGTTCAAAACAAACATGTCTGCCAGGAAGCCTTCTCTTGAGTGGCAGTGGCAGGTTTGGAGAAAAAGGTAATCACTGGCTCTACAATCTAAAATAGGATTTTAGAAAATTCCTCATGTTTAATAGGAGCTTAAAAGATAAAGCAATCAAACCAGTTACCAGACACCCAGAAATGTTTTTAATATTAAGCCAGACATCGTGGTATGTAGCACTGTTAGAAAAACAAGAGAGGTTTATCTAATTCTCTCCATTTTAAGCCTTTCTTTGCAGTTGCTTATAACTTCTCAAAATTGTTTGAATTCAGTATTTCCCATGCTTTCTCTTTCCTTTGGGTTATTTTTCTTTAATGTGAGAATTTAAGTCAATGTGTTTCAGCTGCTCGAGAATGTTATTAGAAAAAGAGTATTACATTGGAGAATTCTTTTCTGGAATGTAGATTAGGAAGTCCTAGGGTATATGAGAATTAGCTTTTTAGGTTCAAATCCATAATTATATTTTTGAAATTAATTCCTTATAGTTAGTGCCTTTATTTACATAATAAAGTTGTTCTGACATTCAAACTGAACACACTTATTTGACTTGAAAGTAAACTTAAAAAAAACAGTTCCTGCACCATACCTGATGCACTCCAATTGTTAAAGGTGTTTTCACTACATTGCACCCAGACAGAAATAATCCAAGACAAAACCACTGAAACATATAAGAGAAATCAGGTCTGAAGCATTACCTCTTTGACTCTTCAGATCCTCTTCATCATTCAACACACAAATGATGTGGGTACAATCTCACAGAGAAATTGGCTCACAGAATGTCTGTGAGGGGTTGACCCTGAATGGACACCACGTGCCCACCAAGATCATTCTATCTCTTCCTTCCTCATTAGTCTGGGGAGATAAAATATAACAAAACTCTCATGGGTCAAGATAGGGATCCACATGTGTGTCAGTGAGAGATCACTCACCAATTACCATCATACACAAAACAGACTCAGGTTTGCGGAATTAGTTCAATTTATTACCCATCAAATCAGAATAGGATAATGAGAAAAAAGCCCCAAATCTTAGAGCACCACCCTTCCCTTCTTCCCAGGCTCAATTTTATTCCTCTCTACCTCCTCCTGTCCAGCAGTGCATGGGGACAGAAAATGGCACTTACAGTCAGTTCATCACCTCTTGTCTCCACCACTCCTTCTTCCTCAGGGGCAGGAGTCCTTCCCCTGCTCGAGGGTGGGCTCCCTCCTACAAGACACAGTCTTGGGTGAACTCCAGTGTGAGTCGTTCCCATTGGCTGCACTTCTTCAGGAACTGCCCCAGTATGTGTCACTTCCATGGGGTTCAGTCTTTCAGGAACAAACTGCTCTAGTTTAGGTCTCCCATTGGGTCCTGCCAACAAACCTGATTCAGTGTGGGCTCCTCTCTCCTTTGGTCCACAGGTCCTGCCAGGAGCTGGCTCCAGCACAGACTTCCCACTTGGTCACAGCTTATTAAAAAAAAAAATAAAAAATCTGACGTTGAAATGTTTATACCATGAAATGGTTGGTCCCCATTATATTTACATTCTGCAAGGACAAATTTAAAGTATGTATATTAGGCTCTAGTCACATAAGGTTTGTATTAACTTTACTTGAACAAAGGTCAGGTTATCCACTTTAGGAAAATATTAACCAAATATACTGAAAGCAGAGTGTTCTTTGTCCATAAGAGATAATTTTTTCTTTTGCATCCTGGAAGATGAAAGTGCTGAACTACAATAATAATAATGTATCACCTCTTATCCAGGTTATTCAAAAAGACAGCTTATTAATTTTTTTGCCCAATTTTCCATTCATTTTCATTCTTCTGATATAATTATTCTAAAATTAAAAAAAATAAATTCTTTCAAGAATAAAGAATACCAGGTTAATCTTTTTGATCATCTATATGCACGTGAGTGGTCAAAGCTATAAAAGGGCAAGAAAATGCAACAGTGAATTTGGACAGTACTTTCAAATGCTGTTCCAGGCTTATACCTCCTCCAAAACTGCAACCCTCTAATAACCTGAATCAACTGGTGTCACAGAAAAATTTATTGTTGAGAAGAAAGTCATACTGTAAGACAACATAGCAATGAGAGTAAAACAAAGATGAAAGGGGAAAGCAATATCCTCATTTCTATCCTGCAAGGTTGGGATCCAGCTGACCAAATTGGCCAGATTGCACTAGTCCTTCATATATTTGTAGATCTGGTGACACAGGCACACAGCCTGCCAAAAAGTCCATGAAGCACATCAAATCTTCCAAAGTTAGTTCCTCTGTTTCCCATGTTTCTTCATGCCCTAATCACCTCTCTAATGGCTATCTGAAAGGAATTTTTTTGTTTCAGTGCCTCTCAAAAAGGATCAACTTTAGCCTTTGCAACCAAATTTAAAGTTGTCTCATATGTATAGTTTACAGATGTGATCCTGCATTCAAGCACCATCTTCAGATGACCTTAGAAGAAAGATCAATGTGTGCCCAGGTGTGCAGTTGTTTATTTGCAGTCCATCTGCCATACAGCATCATCCCTTAGACATGACTCTTTACTAGAAATGTCTCAACATAATCCACTGCAAGAACAGAAAGGATGTGTAGGTGATCCAAGTTCACTGTGGATGCCAGCAGATAAATTATAGGCATATTATTAAGAGCAATATGGACATGAAAAGATGGATGAGAGAGCACGCTGACCTTGATCCCACTTTCTGACCAGGCAATTTAAGTTAAACTGAGTGAATCTGTTAGACATTGAAGGTTCAAGTGCAAGTGAGGAGGCAGTTTCATGTATTCATCAACACAGGTTAAACAAACCACACAGCTACCAGTACTTGATGAAATTAATTAATAAATGAACAGATGAAATCAAGCAAGACAGGGACAACCTTAGTGAGCAGAAGAAAGCCTCTGGGAGGGTGCTCACAGTACAGTCTTCTTTGATTAAAACCATATGTCTATAATTAGTCACTTTAAATTCCTGCTAACAATAAGCTTCCCTGCTCCTTTGTCTCATACCAACACCTTTCACCACTTCAAGCCCATAATGGTAGAAAAAGACAGGTAGCCAGTTGTTCATGACTTCACCACCTTCCAGCTGGATAACCACAACATATCACAGATTATGTTAAAATATGCACGTCTACAAAGTGAGGTATGTGGAAATCCCAAATGTAATAGGAATCTGAAACCCATCTCTATCACCACAGATGGCACTAAAACTTTTAGGCCATTACTCCATATTAAAACAGAAAAAAAAAAAAATACAGGAAGTATCAGCTACACTTAATGTAGTTAACATACTATATATTACCAGATAATATGCCTGATAAAAGAAACTAAATTCCATTCAGGGTATCACCAATACAAAAATATAAAATATTCTAACCTAGAGCTGTCTGAACTTGAATTATGCTACTGAATCCATCTTTCAAGCAGCTGTCATACCAAGTGGACTATGATGTATTATATCTCTTTAACATCATCTCCTGAATTTAATGTGACAAAAATGGGTTCTATGGTATATCCTGTATTGTCCTTGGAAGACACCAGATGTTTAAAATAAAGTTTAGGACATGGATAAAACTATTCATTCTGGTGCACCTCACTCCACACTTTTGATTTAAAGCATGGTTGGTATTCTAGTAATGGTTTCTTTTGCCCTTCCTGATAATAAGCTTTCTGCAACAGTGGGTATCATGCACACAGAACTAATACACAGTGCATGACAGATCTCATTTGCACAACAGATCTGCAGTGCAAACAAAAGCCAAAAGTTCTTCTCTATTACTTTTATGAAGGAGGAAGGACTCACTAGGTGAATAAATACCGGAGATGTATTTGCATTAACAAACACTGGATATATTTATCTTTGTATTTTCTCATTCTACTGCTAAACATTTGCAGAATTCCTGATCTCCTTGAAGTGATACTGTTTAAAAAGAGACCAATGCAAATCTGTTCTTCTTCATCCCACTAAGAATATAAGCCTAGTTTCCAGGAGACAGTAGGCCTATTTTAAGAAATATTTTCGTGTGACAGAAGAATAAAAACCATCATAGAGACAGGGGAAAATATTCCAATGGAGATGAATCAAACAGATACTTCATTAGACACAAAACAAGGTATTATTTTTATTTGAATATGTCTGACTGAATTTCCATTAGCCACAAGTACCCAGCATAAAGGAAAACACATATATTGTTTGGAGATGATACTTCATACATACCAATATTTAGGTGAAGCAGATTAAAACAATTTAACAATTTATAGAATCATAGGATCATAGAAAGGCTTGGGTTGGACAAGACCTTAAAGAGCATTCAATTCCAATTTCCCTGCCATCGACAGGGATGCCACCCACTAGTTCAGGTTGCTCAAAGTCCCATACCACCTGGCCCTTGAGCAGTTTCATCCACATGGGGCAACCATAACTTCTCTGAGCAACCTGTACCAGTGTCTCACTACCCTCACAGTAAAAAGTCTCATCCTAATATCTAATCTAAATCCCTTATCTTATAGTTTAAACCATTTCCCCCTTGTTCAAGCACTATCTGCCCACACAAAAAGTTGCTCTCCCTCTTTTCTATAAACCTTCATCAGGTGTACTAGTAGACAGCTCTAAGGTCTCCCTTGGAGCCTTCTCTTCTCCATGCTGAACAAACCCATCTCTCTCAGTCTGTCTTCATAGGAGAGATGCTCCATTCCTGTGTTTATCATCATGCCCTCCTCTGGACATATTCCAAGAGGAACACATCTTTCCTGTGCTGGGGATCCCAGAGCTGGACACAGAACTCCATGTGGGGTCTCACAAGAACAGACTAGAGAAACATAATCAGCATCATCAACCTGCCAGCCATGCTACTTTTGATGCATCTGAGGATGGGGCTGGCTGTATGGGCTGAAAGTGTGCATCACTAATTCTGTCAGAGTATCATCTTCCTTAACAGCCCTAAAACAAAATAAATGAGGAGTTGAGAGAAGAAGCCAGTGAATAAGACTATTAAAATAATGCATATATTTCACAGCATTGAAATATAGAGAAGCATAGTAAGTAAGGGTTGTCTTAAACACTGTAAGATAGAGCTTGTGGATAATTTATCTTCCTTCCCTCTCCTAAACTTGAGTGCCATCATATCTAAACTCAGCAGTAGTCAGTAATGAGCAGCAGAAATTAATCTCAAGTATGTGACTATGATTTTATATGTTCCATCCTGGCCCAAAAAAGCACTATGCCTCTCAGTGACTACAAGTCTAGAGTCTGGGCATGCATTACAGAAGTCACCATCCCATTCTGTTTTATCAGCCCAGCAGGAGAGAGATCATGTACAAGTTACATGGGTATTTAAACAGTAGTGAGCAGCCAGAGGTCTGGTAGAAATGAGACTAAAATTTCCTTTTGGAGGAACTGATGAATAAGAGAAAGGGACAGCAGGGTACAAGGGAGGGTCAGAGAGATGGAGAAAGAAATAAGGAAGAAAAACAATTTCCTTGTGAAATATTTCTAAGAGCAAAAGCAGGAGATGCTCAATCCACTTTTCAGTGAGTCCAGCATGCAAAAATACAATTGCACAAGAACTACACAGGCCATTTTGATAGGATCTCCTTATAGCTTCTGAGCTTGACCGTATTTGGCTTGAAGTATTATTTTAATCTTCTTTCCACTTCTACTCTCGTTTCCGTAAAATTTGGAATAACTTTCTTTCCAAATACTTACAGTATCCATGACAGACTTGTATCAAGAATTGTTTTTGGGTACTGGTAAACAGCAAATGCTATTTCATTAGGATGTTGTAACATTTTCAAGGATCTTCTAACCAGGCATTCTTCCTTCTGATTTTGTTAGGCTAATATTATTATATTAGCATAGCATATTTGCTGTGCTTAGCTTAACTAACTATTTTGAAGAAACCTTACCTAAAGAGGGGAACTTGCCAGGAAGAGTCCCAAATAGGCAGCATGGTAGTCTGAAATATGCCTGAATCCTGACTATCCTGAGGGCACAGGCAAAAAAAATAAAATTATTCTAGATGTCCTTAAACCATAACAAAGCACTACCAGTAGCATGCTAGGGAGAAAAAATAACTATGCTTAAAGTTGTGTGTAGAGTGTATGCAAGATAAAAATCATAGCAGCGTACTGATACCCAAAACTCTATTGTCTTACCAATAGATCTTGCCTTTGATCTTGGAGCATGAATATGGTCAACAGAATAACTACAAACTCTCAGCTTACAGAGAATGTTAGTAGATCATAAAACCAGGTGGACAACAAGATAACTACTTTATCTCTCTTAGATTCTCAGACATTATTCTTAGTAAAGGTCTAAGCAAAATCAGCAGCATAATTAAACATTGTGAAGCGAAAAAGAAACTACAGCTGCACATTTTTCTACACCAGATGCAAAGACTACTCTCACACAATTTTATAGCTCAAAAAAAACGTGATGGATGAGGAGAAAGGTGTATTTTACAGCTCAGTATGAGATGTGCTAAACAACACATGAAAGAATGATGTTTTACTACTAATGGGAGACTTAAATGGGTTATGTACAGCGTCTGGAGAACTGCTGAGAGCTTACTCAGTATCTGCAATAGTGCATAAAAAGATGAAAAAGTATCAAGTGACTGGAAAAGAAGGGCTTAATTGTTAAACTGCCAGAGAGAACAGTTCTGCCAGGTTGTAATAAGGAAGTTATTGGGACCTGCTGATTTAATAATTTCTATTTTAGTAGCTGTTACTTAATCTCCTTAATTACTGTTGGAAAGCAAAACATATTACATCATCAAGTTCCTTCCCCCCTCTTCACCAAATACAAACATTTATTGAACATGTCTGCCATTCCTGCATTCACATGATCAATTCCAGTATTGCCATGCAGCAACATACTGATAAAATTGTCAGGATATATCTTGTTCTTCATATAGTTAAGCCTCTTATATTTCTTATTTCTGCTGACTATAAATTTCACCTTCTGTCCTTCTCTTATCAGTTCTCTGCAGTTTTTTTTCTTTTTGATTTACATAATTGAAGTCCTCTTTCATCCCCTTTTTACATACACTTGTTATTCATAATAGCATTTGCATACCCACAGAATCATTTTCTAATCAATGTGATTCACACTCTGCTATGGATCTTTGGGCATTTAGTAAAATAAATATTTATCAATGCTCTTTCCATTTTCGGTTCTCACTTGCAACTGACCCTTCCAGGGCATCAAGACACAGTCATTTAACATCCAGTGCATTTGTTAAATTTATTCTGTTACTTCGGGATGCAACACTGATCTGGGAAAGTTATAATCTGCAATTTCAGAAATTCAAAGATTTCAGGGTTGGCAGAATGGTCCATCTCTATGAAATCAGATGGAAGTCAACCACCTTAATTCAGATGAGACATCAAACAGCATGTTGGGACATACAGAAGAGAGAAGCACACTACAGAAAGCAAGTAAGCACCTAAGCTTTTCTTCTTCTGTCCTCTTTATTTCTGGACTGTAGGCAGTTTCACATCCAGTGAAGCACCAGCATTTTAATTTTAAATCCTATTAGGCATGGCCATTTACAGAAACCAAAGTTTTAGGTTTCTGACAAGGAGATAACTTTACTGACCTGCCATCTGTAAGTTCACATAGGATCATTACAGCACTGTCCTCTGGGCCACTGTTCCAGTAACACTGGCTGACTCTTGCAGGATTATTGGTTTAATAGATCCCAGTTATGACCAAGTTCTGACATGACTGCCTCTGACAGACATTATAGGCATAATTTAGCCACATCTTTTTTCCTTATTCATACACTTTCCCCAGCAAACTGATCCTCTCCACTGCTACCCTAAATCAAACTTTTGGTATTGTAATCATGCATCTTTTGCCTGCCTATAACATGTAATTTGCATGTCATATTCCGAAAACAAAGGAAAATTCTGGCCATTTAAGAGTGTCAAAATCTAACAACCTAAACAAAATAAACCTCTTGAGGAGATCAGGAAAGGACATATAGGAGGGTTTTTTCCACGTTAATTTTCTGAACCTTGCAGTAGTGTCACATAGCTATGTAGCATCCAGGGCAGAAGAGAAGCCAGACTGACAAAACCTATCCTAGGATGATGAACTTATTTAATCAGAAGACACTATGAAACTTGTTTTTGTAGGAAAACATGATAAATTTGTTTTCATCTAGATACATCAAAAAGTTGACAAGAAAAAGGTAACATTTCACTTTATTGGGTAAACTCTCATTAAATGTGTCATAGGCAATGATGGAAGATGTTTGACTATAATACTAGACCTGAAACACAAGAGAACTTCTAACACTGAGAGGATATAAGAAAAGGATTTGTTTTAAAACTGATTCTATGGAAATCGTATGAGGCTCCCTAGATGCACAGAAAGGTGATGTCAGGGGAAAAATATTGCTTCCATTTTATTTCAGATTATATGTATGCACAGAACACACTCAGAGGCACACCTCACTACCAGTTCTTCTACTATATTTTTAGTAAAATTATTCAATTCATGATTTTGACAGTAGAGTTGACAGGTTAAACTGTTTTTATTTTGATAGAGATGTTGTCCAAAATTAGTCTAACATGTAAAAGATTTCACTGCCTGATTTAAAGAAAGTTAATGCACTGAATCATAACAATCAAGACCTTCAGCTGCTGTTCCTAATAACCATCAATACTCATCAATTAGAATATTAAAATATTTGGTTTTCCCTTTTGAATAACACTCAAATATTTATAAACTTTTAAAGTATTTAAAGTATAGCAGACAATAACAAATACTACTAGTGAAGTAGCAGTGTAGCTATCACGTACTCCTAAATTATGAATAATTTTGATCAATATTAAGAAGGGGTAGATGGCTATAGGTATTACTGACTATAGCACTGACAGAGGATATGGCTGGAAGACCTTAAGTGTACTATTACTAACCTTTTAACTTCAAACTTAACAAAACCTCAAACAAGTTCAAAACTAAAACAAGGCTTTACTATTTAAAGACATCCTTTCAGATACCATTTCATACACTGTGCCAATTTCCATGCCACTTCCTAAGAAAATTTTCTGGAGAGTTTTGCACCATGGAAGGAGAGGAGCAACTGAGTTTTCATCTTCCTACAGAACATTAAGTAAAGCAAAATGATACCTTATACCTAAGCTGACGAAAGCCATATATATAAAAATGCTTTCAATCTTTGGATGTAACAACATAATATTATTTCCCAAAAGCAAAACTACTCAATCACTCATCTCTAAAAAGAGGGTTTGTAGACACTTCTGAAATGTCTAGATACTTGGATAATTAGTTCAGGTATTTCTAAATTCTGGTCTTACAACCATACTCAACCATAGCCTCTTCTATTACCATATATCACCACCAGTTTCTCATTTTGACCCAGCCATTATCCAGATCCCGTTGAAGATATTCTACCTTTTTTGTATAAATAGAGTTGTCAGTATTTAAAACTTGAAACTAATACATTTAGTGTTTGGTGAAATTTTGCTTTTAAATGCTGAAAAAAACAAATAGTATAGCAGTCTAAATATATCAATAAGAAATTTTGAATCCCACAGATTTCAAAAGCATTGCAAAATCTCCATTTTTCCATACACAACAAAATTAATTATGTGTGCTTTCCTAAACTCTTGTGGTTGATAGATTTTGGTGCTTAATAAAACAAAATTTCCAACTGAAACAGTTCCCAACATAGGACATGCAAAGAATCTACATTGGATAGATTGTTTGGCATTTCATAATACCTACTTCCCCACTGGTACATTTTGAGTATTTTCCTCCTCTACCTGTCTGTCTGGTCTATTTTCACAAGCCTTTTACGCACACATAAGTTTGGGCTGGTTTTTTTTTTTAGAGATGGAATTGTACCACCTTCAGCTGAATTTATTCAGTAAAGTCAATAGTTTTAGAACTTGTACAATTTAAGGGAAACAGTTTTGCCTATTCAAATTCACATACACAGAAATTTTAATTACATGAAGCCTCATATCCATATAAAAATTAACTCTAAAATCAGCAAAGAATGAAACAATTCCAAAATTCTACCTAGTTGTTCAACCATAGTGCACTAGGGAAAAACTGACTTTACTGGAAGTCCAGAGCTCTATGCCCTTCAAGCCACTTATTAAATACACTATAATGTAGATTTCAATATTTTGTACAACTTCTTGAGCTAATTCAGTTACTAGCAGCAGTCTAATTACAGAAGCATGGAATTCACAGTTCATCATTGTCTAAGTTTAGAGAGCTTAGAAAAATTTATAGTTAAAACAGAGGGACAAATCTCCTTCAATTTCAAAACAAATTTTAATTAAGATATGATAAATGGAAGGATAACAGTTCCTAGCTATAATTTATATATATCTATATATTTAAGATAAACAAAAACAACCAGAACTAACCGAGTAAAATAGAAGAAAAAACAACCTGAGCAAAACCCCTTCCCTCCCCCAGTCTCTGTCCCTGGCAGGCACGGAGGTATTTTACAGACCGCAGGTGATGAGATGAGTAGCCGGTGCTGGGTCGCCCCCGGGGGGGGGGGGGGGTTGGTGGATGGGAAGAAAAAGCTTTGGCGTGTCCCTCCGAAGAGCAGTTGAAATCCTCTGCTGGTGAGAGTGATGGTTGCAGTCTGGTGGCAGTCGCAGTCTGCTCGTGGCTCGGGTCCTCTTCTGGATCTGAAGAGAGCTCCCAGAGCCAAAAATCCTCTGCTTATATTCACCTAGGCTCCGCCCAGTCCCTCCCCCAGGGTGGAGACTTAAACAATGGGTGATTTACTCTGTGAGATAAACAATGACCTATTTTTGATACCCCTGATGGGCCATTAGCAGACATGACCCCTCAGGTGGGTGTGGAGGCAGAAGAATTTCCTTATCTCACAGAAGTTCCAAAACACCCAGCCTGCAGCCTGAGGGGTGTGCTGTCCCTTAGACAATAGCTGCTAATGTGCCATTGTGAGCAGTTCATGGGAAAAAATGGTATAGAGGCTTTAGAATACACACCCACACAGTGACAAACTGACCCTGGATACTAAAAACCAAGGCAATCATCCATTAAATTACCCTTCCTCCTACATCTGAATTAACTCATTTAATTCTAGCTTGGATAACCTCAGGACCAGGATGAACTAAAGCATCTCTTTGGTTGTTGGTAAAGACGCAGGGTAAATTGACCAGAGCAGCCTGGGATTTCAATCATTTAGGGGGCTTGCATAGTTTCCTAAGAGAACAGTGCAACCTGTTCCTACAACAACTTCTATTTTTCAGAAGTTTCTACATTACAGGAAAAAAAACAAAAAAAACCAAAAAACACCAAAAAACACCAAAATGCTCTGCACACATGACTTACTCCACAGTGCCAGATGCAGAAGTATAACTCTGTGGAACTGCATAACAAATTAGTTTTAGAAAAGTATCACACAAGGGACAGCATTGTGTCTCTCCTCTATCACATTTAAACTTTAGAAAGTAGGGACATTTGTATATGTAAATATTTTGTTTATGGGTAGGGTAACAGCTTGTGCTACAAAATCATTCCATCTCAAAATTCCTGTCACCAGTGAAAGTCCAGGGCTGGCTGATGCTGCATGTGCTGCCTGGAAAGCCTGGCAGTGGCTAAGGGCAGGAGTAAGCAAAGCACAGGCTCATCCATGGGGACTGCCATGCCCCAATACTGTTGTTCAAACACACACCTCACAGCCCCTCACAGCCCCCAGCCATTTATTTGTACTTCTGGCAAATCTGTTCTGCCCAATTTTTTCTGGTGGCATGGAATATAAATACAGGATATGTTGGCTTCCTATACCAGAGTAATAAGGTTAGACAATGTGAATCTGCATATTATTTTCACAAAATGTTCTGGAAGATGGTATCACTACTTCTAACTGTTTACTCTTTCTGTTCAGTACTGATTCCAAAGCTTGAAGAAATTTAGCACTGAAGCTATGGACAAGCTGTTTCTCAAACCATATCCAATTACAATCACCCATGTATCACATTTAAAAGGAAAATGTTCCTCCTCCCTAACACATTCAGCCAGAGTTTATGTCCATGATGTTTTACCAAATATCCAGATTATCCAGAATTTTGAAGAAACCCAGAAATTATTTCAACTGTCACACTGGGTTCAGTAATCACTTCTTCAGGCATAAAATATTCATGAAATATTTCCAAACCTACATCTTTCATCAACATATAGAAAGCAGGTCAATTAGAATAAATATGTAGTACTGAGATTATGTCACAGTGAATTCATAATAAACACAAATCTAATAATGACATGAATCTAATACAATTAATAAAAGTTATTAAAATTAATAAAATTTAATAATTTTTATTAGAGTAAATATAATTATATAAGTATTATAATTATATAAGTAAATATAATAATTAACTAGTCAAAGCTCTGTATATTCATGTCTTAGGACTGACAGATAATTTGCAGGAGGCAATGTTAAGCTTTGAAGTCGTAACAATAAAAATGTGGCATTTCACTATTGTAACATTTGAAAGAAGATAAACAGTGAATAGTACTAAATGTATTTGTCATCTTCTTATATTTATAAAGTCAATACTGTATTTCTCTATAGTAACTTGACAAATGTTCCACAACTACTATGCAGCAACAATGTCTAAAACCAGAAATGAGAGTTTTCCTTTGTAGAACTCCATTTCTTTGCATTTCAGTTGGAATTGTAATATAGTTGTGATTACTGTTCTGGAAGAAAATGCAACACATTACACCCAGGATATGGGACAAGACAGGGAAAAATGAAATCTAGCAGCTTCAGAAGCTAAGAATTGACACATCTGAGGCTAGAGAGTCTTGACAGAGATGAAAATAGTTCTGCAGTGAAGAAAACAAAAATTCAAGTCCTAGGGAAATCTGGGGGTGTATCTATAAAAATGCATGTATTTGCTTATATACACATAACATGAACTTTCACCTAACTTAAACATGGCTATACAATTCGTTGTAGCTAGCTTAAACCTTTGCAGAGCAAGCATATCATGCAGAAAGAAATACTAGATCTAAACAGATTCAAGACTTTGAATACACAGCCAAGCAAAAGGCACCACTATTGACACTGCCAGAAAATGGAAAAATGCCACCACCACCAGTACAGCTCTCAAAAGGATTGCACTGTTCACTCAGAATCACTTAAAGATTCTAACATATATTCCATATTAGGAGGTGTATTACAATATTCTCATAAAAAAAATTGTTGTAGGATTCTGTTCACTGAACCTTTTATGCCATAGTGGTTCTTATATTCCAGTATACGATATAATAAACTGACTCTAATACCAAGCAAATGAAATTAACATTTACATTTTATTGAAGTAATTTATTTGTTTCGATAAAAAAATATTAAGGATATGAATTGTAATAATCAATGAGTATCTTCCTTTGTTTTTTCAAAGTTAGTACCTCTTTGTCATCTAGAAATTCAGTTCTGTTTCCATGGCAAAAAAAGAAAAGGTCAGTTGCAAGGTGTATTGGTCAAGCTTGACTTCATTTAGGATGTCTGAAAAATGCTGCAGAAAACACTAAGGAATATTTAGTATAGCTGTGAAATATAAAGATAGTCAAGATAAAAATGTTGATCAACTGACAAGCCACAAACTTTCATTTATGAAGAACAAAAAAGTGTATGGCAAAAGAAATATAAAAATACCTAAACTGAAATACCAAACTACCATCAACATTCTCAGGTCCTGATCCCACGCAATAGTTTTAAATATGCATCTGTGCTATATATACATATAGAAAGAATCTTTAGATATACAGCTATTAAATCTAGAAATGGATGAACACAACTTTGGACACCAAATGTCTGGTTGGAAGATCAGATTCTATTTGTACATAATCTACACTTTAAAGACTATCAGGTGTCCTCTCTGCTATTCTGAATAGTGCTTTCTGTCACCAGTTGTTTTCAATTTTCAACCCTGAATAGAATAGGATATAATATAATCTCAGATCTAGTTTAGGTTAAAGAATTACTTCCTAAAAATAACCCTGGTATATATAAGTGATGTCAGAACCCAAATTATGACAGCAATCCAAGATATATCATATTTAAAGACAATAGTCATCATAAAATGGCAACAGATAAAAAACAGAAACACAATAATTCAAAGACCACTCTACTGTAAATTAACTCTAGTTCCACTAAGAGAGACTACTACACTATTTAATGTATATATAACAAATTGGATGTATCAAGACATAAATTTAGTTAGAAAGCAACATCATACTATCAAAGGTAACTAATATCTGATTAAATATATATGATACACATTGATACATACCAAAAATAGCTAAATTTTTAGTGGTCTCTAATTTTGACAATTACATAACATCTGTCTTTGCTGCCTATGTCTATTGTGAACATACACTTCATATTTCTCATAGCAACCAATTTCTGTTTAATAATGCAGCATAATGACTTACTAGACCTAAATTAAAAAGCTGTATTTGATACATGCAGTAGCACATAATATTGATAGTTACTGATTAAATTAGTCAGCTTGGTACAAAAAAGGCTTGAATCACAAAATCTGACACATCAGAGAAAGAATAAAACATATTATTTCATCCGGTGTATCTACTTACTGATGCATAATTTACCACAGGATATATTTTGAAACTTTTGTCTAGCCTAATTTTGAATGTCTGCAACAATCATACCTTTGTTGTTTTTCTACAAAGCTTAGAAAACCTTTTCAAGGGGAATTTTTTTTCAAGTGATGATTAACTGAACTAAGAGAAGAAATTCTTTGTGTTCCCATTTATAATCTTTGTTGTTGTTGTTGTTGTTGTTGGCTAGACTTCACGAACAAAGATTTTGGGATTTATAATCTTTAGGTACTAATAAATTGTAGCAATCTCATCATATCCTAGGTTTTGCCCCATTTTTTAATATGCAGAAAATGGGATTAAGATAAAACAAAATGTGAATAAGATAAAACAAAATACACGAAAGGCATATATTTTTTTCCCTCCAAATTACTGGTGCAGATGTTGAAATGGCCAACAGATGAGCATCTGTCTTACAAATAAGCTCTACTTTTTCAGTTAGGTTTTCCACAGAAAGAGTATAATTCAAAGACCTTAAATCATGATGAAAAAAAAATGGAATTTACAATAAACACCACAGCTTGGGTAGTATTTTAAAGAAAATAAAATAGGGCATTAAACAAGGGAGCTCTCATGAAAAGGTAGAGATCAGAACCATTCTCCCAGGAAGCAGACAAAAACTCTAGTCAAAAGCTCTCATTAGAACAGAGGTATGTTTTAAATCTGGAAAGTAACTTTGCCAAATGGTGTTCTTTTAGTCAGATTCATTTATGTATAGTCCAAGAGATATCTTTTGAAAAAGATCTAAGCCCCAGAAAGAACATAAGTAGTTGAAATTACAAAGATGCCTAACTCATTAAAATATGCAAACTTCATTACCCTCACCTAATACCTTAAATGCCCAAATTCTTAGGAATATAAGCTTTTGTTGGAGGGTTTTTTTTGATTCTGCTAACAGGTTCCCTTTTCCTTTCAGAGTTTAGCTCCTGTTAAATCCCAAAAATCTCCATGTTCCATGAATGACCTGGTTTAGTAACTTCATTAAAATGCTGTGAAAGCAAAATGAAAGCATATCACCTGAGTTACCTTCAGGTGAGGAGATTCAGACTCAACTCTTTCCTCTCTTACAGAGGGACACCCACACATAGAGTGATACAGCCTCCTGTGGGACAAAGGATGCTTCAGATCTTTCCTTGAAGACTTTGTGCTTTATAAAGAGTGCAAGATTCCCCAGACTAGAAAAACAGCTTAGTAAAACCATAACTCCCTTCACAGGGGTCCAGACACTTGACAGAGAGAAGTCTTTGGCCTTCATCATAGTACCAAAACATACTTCTGTGATAACACCAATCATTGCTTAACACAAATTGCATAAAGATGTCCTGGGGGCAAGGATTAGAGTCAAGTACTCTTCTTTGTCCAGTGACTTTCCAAAACAGTCCATAACAGATTCACAGCTCTTAGATCTTTTAAATGGCCCTGCTCTAACATGAAAAGAGCATTTACACCATGTGCAGAAATGTCCAACTAGGATTGTAGAGTTAAGAATTGTTGATTTTTAACCTTTCAGATGAAGCCTTGAAACTGAATACCTGAATGACTGATGTAATTGCTGGGCTACTGGATATACATAAAAAAAAAAAAAAAAGCAGCAGTATTAAGCTACAGATCTTGAGGGTAGGCTGAATATACTTTAGATATAAAGAGAGAGTGGCAAAGCAGACTGGGCTAATTTGAAACAGGACAGTCCACAAAACCGAAGTAGGCAATGGCAGCATCCTTTAGAAAAGATGGGTGTGTTTGATGGAGGGCAGTAAGAAAATTAGATTATATAATAATAGCCAGAGTTTTCTTTTAGGAATGTCAATAGCTTTTAATTATACTCTTTACAAATCTATTTCTTTGTACTTATTTTCTGGAATAAAAAATCTATCCCCAAAACACATAAAAGACCAAAATCTGCCAATATAAAGATTTAGACATAAAGATTACAGCAAGAAATAAACACAGTACTTCTATTCAATGTCAAAGGAAAGAGTACAGACAAAGCAGGTCATCCTGCTTCCAATATTCAGAGAGAGATGGTTCTGTTTGTGGTCCCACACAGGAAAAAAAGTCTTGATTTCCTTTGTGTTTGTATCCCATCTCAGAAGGCAGCAGTGTAGTCTGATCAGAAAGCTAAGCTCGTACTTCGTCTTTCAAAATACATAGGTGGCTCCTCCTAAATTGCAAACCTCTTTGAATTCCATCTGAAGTGCCTGACAGTACAGTTTAGACATCTACCTCAGGCCTATGGATACCATCTTGAGAAACAGAAGAAACTAAAGCACCATCAAACATCCCAAGTCTTTACTACAGATAATGCTGAAATCTCACTCCTGCTAATGGCCAAATGACAAGGACATGGTATCTCTTACTGCACTACAGTGAAAGAATTGATAATTACATTCCCTGCCAAGAATCTTATCCTCAGATGTGATTATTTAAGACTTTTGTGGAAAGGGGTTAATAATAATACAGTGACTCACAATCAGGTTTGGTCCAGATGGTTCTTTAAGAGATGATAAAGGACTGGGCAGAAAGAAAACATAAAAATTACAAGACCCAAGTTCAGTTTACAAAGACAAAAATTATAAAACAATTCCCCCTCTGCCCCAGCAAAAACTTTCTGCTTGTAACTGAAAAAATCTAAACTGAAAGACAGGGACACTAAAAAAAAAAGTCAGTGTAATCTTATAGTGTGATTTATAATGAGACAATTTTCAAAGGAAACTGGCACTTTAAAAGCCACACTCTTCTCTGATTGAAGGTTTTCACCATGGAAATGTCTGGCTAAGAAATGGTAGATTTACAGTGTAAGCAGCAATTGCTCATTAGGTGAAAGCAAAACTTAATCCAAAATTACTTTCTCATACTTTTTATATAGATGATTTGAAACAAGTTTTGGGGGCTTCCTATCAAAGGTATTCTTTCTACAGAACAGAAACAGCAATCTTATATTAAACAAATGTTTCTCTCGGTAGATGTCTAAACAGTTCCTTGAACACAAATTTTATTATTGCAATACAAATATTAACAGTATAATGTATTTTATTATTTATTTATTCTACAAAGAAAAATAGAAAAACTCCATGTATTTAAGCAGGATAATTCTTACAAAAAACGTAACAAAATTTTAGGAAATTATTCAGAGGATTAATATTCCATTATATTTTTTTAGATGTTTGGTTTTTTTCTCTGAAGGATAAAAATATCCAAAATATCTGTTATAATTAACAGGTGGCTCTTTACAGTAAAAACACTAAAACAGAAGTAGCAACAGCTGTGAAGGAGGATATCAAAATCAAGAATATTAAGATGAAGCATAATTTGTTTTTATAAAGAGATGTTTATTTTGTGGTAATGGATGCAATTAATACTAGCATATGCTAAAGTGTTCATGGAATCAGTAATTAATGTAGCATTAATTTCAATGGGGTTTTAAATGCATTTGCAACGCTACACCCATCCAGATCTGCCATCAAACACAAACCAACATAGTTAATAAATCAATAGCCTCAAACATATTTTTCTATATCATGCATGTTACAGGTATTTCAGTTGTTTGATTTTAATAGTAATAGCAGAAGCAAGTGCTTTGTGCTCCTAATTGAATAGTTTAGGCATTTAAAATATTGATCATAGGGAGTGAGTGGTAATTATTTAAGCTAAGAACAGCTGTGAACAGACATCATTAATGTTCATCTACCATAATTTATGCTTGTAGCAATATGGCTGTTTTCAGCAAAATTTAAATTAAAGAAAGCTAAATGTAAATCCGAAAGTAAAGAAAATGAAGATCATTGCATGAAAAATTATTCCATCTTGAGCTATAAATGGCATATCCCCACAGCAATTATTGGAGCTGTTGTAATTTAACTATAGAGCTCTCAGGTAGTAGAGTGAGTATAATTAAAACCGTAGCCATCTAACAATAATCAAGACTTTTTCCTTCTATTATGCACCTATTAAATGGTCTCAGTGGTCTTTCCAAACATTAATGAATGAACTGAAACACACTGTGAGGTACAGTAAGTTAGTAAGGATTAGTTCCCATCATACAGATGAGAAAACTCAGGCATAAACACAGTGCATGGTGGTCTGGAAATTAATAAATTGATAAGTGGCTACAAGTCTCTACAAAGCAGTATAATGTTCAGTGCCTTGACATTTATTGGGTGTGCAAAACACATCTAACCCCTACTGGCTTTATATTCTGTGGAAGTCGAAATCAGATCCTGCTGTAAACAAAGGTATTTCTCTGGAGGGGTATTTGCACTCTATGTGGGATAATGTCAGTGAATTAAATGGTGCATTGGTTCTTTCCTACGTTTGAAAAAAAGACTCCTGTCAGCCTTCACCACCCTTCTGGTCTGTCATGTATCTTTAACTGCAAACTCTGCACTGTAAAAAATTGAAAGTAATCCTTACTGCAAAACAGTCAAGCTGCAGATTATGCACTATGGCCTTAAATAGCAGGAGTGCAGACGAGTTTGGGAACCCCTTTTACAAAGTCCATCTGTGTGTAGTGAGGACCTCCTCCCTATAGCCCCTCTGCCTTCCCAAAGTCACAAATCTCCCTCTTCCTCTGTCTCGTCTCAGGGGTTTGCCTGCTAAGAGCAGTGCCGACTCCTGCCTGCAAACTGCAGCTAAAAATAGCTGAAGCAGGCCTTGAAGAATAAGAAGAAATCCCCACTCTTGAATCCACTCCTAGAATTATTAAACAAAGCAAATTTCTTAGACTGACTACAAGGCACCTGTGTGTTTGAGAATGTTTGGCACACAGAGGTCAGTCTACTACCACAGTGGGGAGCAGCAGTTAGAACCAGTAGCTTCATTCTTTTGAGAAGCCCACTATTTGTGAAATCAGCATAGATTTTTTATCAAATACAGATCAATTTATTCAATTTTTCACAGAAATTGCTTCCATTTTTCCCAGGTTTTATTGAACCATATTTGCCAAGAAGGGATTAATTCAAAGGCAAAACCATCAATTAAACTCATGTCTTCTCATTGTCAGGCCTATATCCAGATTCACAGATCATAGTTTTTTTCTTGTCTGAGCAGGTCTGTGCTCTGCAGATTTTAATTAGATTCTGGAAATCTCTCAAAAAGAAAGTACCCCTTCATGGTTGGCTCCTTGACAAGGGTTACACCTGGGACATACAGTGCATAAGGGAAACCAACAAGAGTGAAATCCTGTCTACCAGCAGACATCCCAAGCTCACATTTTCTATAGCGAAATCAGAGTAGCATTTAAGCAGAGAATGTTTAATGCCTTCTACAGCTGCACACACCACAACACATCCTTAACCTGGCAGGACAAGTCTGGTCCAAATCTTCAGAGCTGCCACATGCAGACATTAATTTGTGGAGATTTGACCATTGTCGGAATTATATACAGTGGAGTTAAAAAAGCTTGAGTTGCTCTGTGGCCAATCGGAGAAGGTTGAAATAGTTCATGAATCGCAAATTATTTCATTTTAAAAAGAAGCATCTCTTGCTGAAGACTGCAGCAGGGGAACCATTTTCTGTTGTAGAGCTGTAATAACTCACACTAAATGCTTTCTTACTCCCAGGGAGGCAACAGACACAGAGAATGATGCCTTTTTCCCTTGAAAGACATTTTTATCATGGAAATGATCTTTTCCTAAATTTCTTACAGGTGATGAGGGATTCTGATTCAGAAGCTTCAATGACTCACGAATTTAAACTAGGAGAAGTTAATAAGTTCCTTTTGTGTCTAACATAAAATACACTTTTTGCTTTTTTGGGGGAGTTGGATTTTTTTGGTTTGGGGGGTGTTTTTGTTTTTCTTTTTTTTATGAGGAGGAGAGTAGTAATTTACTAAATTTCATGTTACCTTGTGTGAATTTAGGTAAAAGGAAAGCCAGCTATATAGCTACATAGCCACTACCAGAAGCTTCTAGTTCAGAAATATTTCAAGCAGCCAGTAGACAATGTATGAATAGTGTCCTCAAAGCTCTTTTTTTTCATCGCATTTTAGCATATTTAGCTTTTTGGACACATGGACAAAATTGTATGTGCTTAAGATCCTGAGGGAAGAAATGCAACTTGACCTCTAAATTCAGCAATAAATGAGACTGGCTTTGTTAGCGTAAAGACAAAACAAGTTGCATAAATTAGTCTGTTAAGGAAAAAATCACATTAAAAATGTGAAAGAATGAATTTTCAAAATGTATCCATTTCTTCAGTTCTTTCTAGTTTTGAGTGTATACTTTTCCAACGTTGTATAATATGGAATATTTGAACAAGAACTACATTAACCATGGAGTTATCTATATCAATATTTAACATTTCCATGTTCTCTTGGAAACTAAATGGCAAAGAAATCATAACTTTGCTTAAATTGCTTAAATTACATCATTAGATAAGAGAAAATGTCCATTCTTTGATGGTTTATGGAAAAATATGGTTATTACTTATTATCATTACTATGGTTCCATTTTGATACAAAGTTCAGTTGAACAAATATAAATGTTTTACTGGAGACTTCTGAAAGATTTGTCCCTGCTCTATTTGCAAGATGCAACTAGACATTTCAGAAATGTTGCTGGAGACCTGGTGACAGTGGTTTGAATTGCCTGCAGCAGGTCAGCCCTGGCTAAAGGAGCCATCAACAAGACCTGGCACTTTCTTCAGATCTTTGTTTCGTAATTTGAAAAGGCCTGAGCTCCTGAGTTGGGCACAGGTGAAAGCGCTGTCCTTGCAGCCTCTGTGCCATCGTGCCCTCATTAGGACCCCGTGTTGCTATTTGTATTCTCCAGCAGACGGCAGGAGAGAGACCATCCTGTGTGCAGCGCCGATGACTACTGCAGCCATACATTGCGGGTACCCAGGCAACTGGGCATCCTGGCTTTTTAATGTCAAGTTCATGTGTGAGCACAGGTGGGGAAAAAAGAAAGGGAGAGATGAAACAATACCCTTCAGAATATTATTTGAAAATACTTACTATTTGATGCAATGTGGTCCTTTCCAAAAGAAATCTTGTATGAAAGTACCCAGAAGGGCTGTTTTGCTAGGTCTGACATCTTCCTGGATCTCCTTGAAAAGGGTACAGCAATCTTTTAGACAGACTCTGCAAATTTCTTAATAGTTCAGCAAAACTAACCCAAAGGTGAGGTAAGGTAGTCCCCCGTGCCCAAAAAGAAGCCTGGGGTCAAGTCTCTGCCATCCCACTTTACCTCTTCATGTATTGGCAAGACTATTCCAAGTGTGGGTGTTTCCAGGAGCTAGTTTTGAAGAGGATCTTTCATCTGACATTCTGCTGAATTATCACATGAACAATCATGTGCAAATCTCAACTGGATTTCACTTCACAGGGAAGCAATCTCCATAGCTTTCTGATTGTCATATTTCAACTGTATGTGACAAAGACATAGTCACAGTTTGACCCCAACCAGCAAACAGGTACCACACAGGTGATCACTCACTACTCTTTCCCCTCTACTGGTGGAATGGGGAGGGGAATCAGGAAAGAAAAGAAAACTTGTAGGTTGAGACAAGAACAGTTTAATAATTGAAACAAAGTAAAATATAATAACAATAAGGATAATGCTAGTACTACTATTAATAATAATAGTAATTAAAGGAAGAAGAGAGGGCAATAAAACCCAAGAAAGACAAATTACACACAGTGCCATTGCTCATCACCCACTGACCAACATCCAGCTGGTCTCCCAGGAGTAACTGGCCCCTCTCAGATTATATATTGACCATACAATCTATGGAATTGAATATCCCTTTGGCAACTTCGAGTCAGCTGTGCTCCCTTCCAGCTTCCTGTGCACCTCTTCACTGGCAAAACATGAGACACTGAGAAGTCCTTGACTTAGGATAAACGCTACCTAGCCACAATCAAAAAAATCAGTGTGTTATCAGCATTATTCTTACACTGAATCCAAAACACAGCTCTGTATCAGTTATTAAGAAGAAAATTACCTCTATCCCAGCTGAAACAAGGACTGACATACATTTGCAAGCTATCAAATCCTGAAATGTAAGCAAGTGTCTAGCCCTGTGTAACACCAAAGCCCTTGTGGCTGTGAGTCAATTCAGAAAAGTAGTCTCGTCATTTCATGAATAACATCAAATAGGGGAAATCACCAATGTAAGACTGTACAACGTGGACAAATGGATAGATAAAAAGGTGTGGTCAGCCTGGAGAGGTCTCCAGTTATCAGTGATGGGAGTAAGGCAGCTGCTGGCTTAAGTCAGGGACATTCTGTTTCAAAGGCAGAATTCAGTGTCCAAGCCCTCTCTCCTCTGTTGAAAAGATAAAAAAGATATATAGAAACAGTGTGGAGGAAATTATTCATAATGTGTTTCTTCCACAATTTAAGCATAAAGATAAGGTACAATAGGGTTTTGGCTTTCGGTGCATATATCTTAATATCTGTCACTATTCTGTCCCAAAAATGAGCACTTAAGAACCAAACCACCACAGGCTATTCAAATTCTACACAGTGATGTGCTTCCTATACGGCTCTGACTTCATACATACTGAGAATTTCATTCAAAATCTCTTCTAACATGTGAGGTGAACCATGCATTGTACTTCCCTATGAACAAAGCTTTTCTTCACTTATATCAAGCTGTCAATCATACTTTCTTTAATTGGAAACTGGCTTTTTGGTAGATAAAAATGACTGCAGAGAGAACTACACACATTAAGCATTTAATCTAGTAGGCCTAGACCCCAATCCATGCAGATGTGATTGAAAGATTGGGGTCATAAAACACGACCACAGTACCTTGCAGAGTCCTTTTTTGTACGAAGATGATTCAATGGCTTTTTTTGTAACTATAGTTTCCTTGACTTGAAACAGTCTCTTGCTGAAAGCTAAAAGTAGTGGAAAGTCTTTCTTAAAGGCCTAAAAAAAATGAGAGAGCTATTTCCTACTAATGTAAGCTATTTATTGGAACACAGATCTTTCAAGATTAGAGTTAAATTTTGTTAAGAATTTTATAAAAAAGTAATTTCTATTCAACAATATGGGGTTTTTTATTATTTTGTTGTGATCACATTCCATTTTAACATATTTTCCTCCATCAAAATGTTTCTCATTTTTCATCTTAAAACTCTTATTTTCTGATAATACAAAAAAAAAAAAAAAGGCTAGCATTTGCCTCCAAATAGCCTAAGAATCAAGGAGATCAACGCCTACATAAGCTTGACAGTCTTGCACCATTTCCATTACTTACACCACATAATGTCACAGAAAATTTGTAGATTTGCAGCATCTGTTCTAATCTTGCCAAAAAAATGGCAGCATTAACCCTTTCCCAAGCATAAACATTAATGCTTTTTGCTTAACCTCATTAAATCCTAAACGTTTTGAGGAAACACATTTGCTATTGATTTATCTTTACTCTCACCTATTTACCAGTTTTAACAGGAAGTAATTTTGCTGACAAGTAAGTATTTTGATTTATGTCTTTGCTTTTACACAGCTGCTAACTTCCAGGTAAAGCAGTTACTTTATTCATTTTCTCACTTTTAATGATGCTTTCAAATGTGAGGACACTCACTGGTGAGTCAGCTTACCCACAACATAACAAAAAAACACAATAAAAAATCACAATAAAGGTGCAGCAGCTGCAGCACTGATGCAAATCAAACTGGGCTTTTCAGCACTCACTCTTCAAAAAACAAAGGCCCTTTTTTAGCAATACTAAAACCCAGCACTTTCCCTCAGTAAACAGCTGGTGTTTTATCATAGGTCCCTCCTGCCATTGCAATGCCACACACTTGCAGCTGTTCTTCTCCATGGAAATGAGGATGTGATCCCAGACAGCAGTTCTCAAGCTAAATTACTTTAATGAAGTCTTCCCATAATTCTGAGAGACAAACAGCTAAGCTGAACACAGAAAGTTGATAGTTTCTATGTCACATGTCTTCTAAGCTACCTTGAATACACACAGATGCATTTTCCACTTGAATATCAAGGAACACATTTATACTGAGCAGTTGACTGAGCACTGGCAAAGGTCATTTATTGATGTTTTCAAGTCTACTTCTTTAGGGATGTTCAAAACTCTTCTGGACATGGTCTGTGGCAACAGATTCTACACACCCCTGCTTTAGCAGAAGATTGTACCAAATGACCCTCAGAGGTCCTCCCCAACCTCAACCACTGTGATTCTGTATGATTCTGTCATTAGCAACTTTTTCCATTATTTCTAAATTGTTTTCATCAAATGAAAGTATAGTTCTTCTTCATGTGGACTGCACAGCAGTCAAGAAATGAGTGTTGCTCAAGGAGAACCACCAAGATCAGCCAAAGCTTTCTATGGTTGAAGCAAGGGCATTAAATTGAGCCACAAAAAATGTTTAGGCAAATTATTGGACATATTTATTTTACAGTCAAGCCTCTTAAAGCCTGTATCGGATTTAACTCTCCAGGAACCTATCTAGATAGTTAATCTAAAGCCAACAGAAAATCTCCATTTGATTTTAGGAAGATTTGCTTCAGCTTTTTGATTGACTCTTATGCAAGACCTTCAGAAAAACTGTGCATTACATTCCTGCAACCATGAAAATGAGTTAAGCAACTAAAAAAGATTTTGAAAAAAACTATTCACCTGTATACAGTACACATGTATTGCCAACATCTATGAGCTTGGTTATGGTAGGTGATAGGTGCAGGCAAAGGGTGTTTCTCATAAATCTTCCTCTTTAAAAGTGGCTAATCTATCTCTTTTTCAAAGTGAATATTTTCTTTTTTTTTTTATTTTAATCCCCAAAATGCCCACACTAACCCTCTTTATTTCACAGATCATTATTATGCACAGCCACTTGCTTACTTTGAATTTCTGATTTGACTGCTACTTATTAGACATTTCAAAATCTGCCATGAGCTGATGCCACTGATACTGCGTTGTTGTTTTTTCTCACTTGAAGTCTCTCTCTGTTTCTCAGTTTACCAGACATTGATAAAAGTTATTTAAACTGAAATATTAACATGCAATAATACTCAAAAATATTCGACTTTTTCTCCCTCTCTACTTTCCAGACTTCGCAACCAAAGAAAGGAGCAAGGAAGTAAAATAACTCAGGTGAAACAAGAAGTAATTTAATAAACCTTTTGGTTTTAGACTTTCTGATTTCCTAAAGATGATTTTTATCTCTGCCTTCCTCCCACAAATGTCCAAACTCTGCTGCCTAAGGGTTCAGTTCTTGGCCTGGAAGCAGTGTGAAACAAAAACTCCGATGACCATCAATTTGCTTTTTTTTTTAAAATATCACAAAAGTAAAGGAAAACCACTATTCAAAGGCATAATCTCTTGACTAAGACAAAGAAGTACCAGAGTGAAAGTTTCTGGTTCAAACAGATTATTTAAAAAAAAAACAAAACACCAAAAAACCCCCCAAACAAACAACAAACAAACAAAAAAAAACACCAAAAAAAACCCCACACCCCAAACAGAATCATCAACAGGTTTTAATAATATATCTTGAATTTTGTAAAACAGCTGAAATGGAAAAAAAAACTCAAAACAGCAAAATATTTTCCCCTGATGTTGAGTATTTTCTTTGTTTCAGTTTGAACTACACTTTTAACATTTATTTCAATCCATTAATCAAGAAAACCCACAAGGAAATCTATACCAGATAACAAGGGCTGAAATCCAAATGACAGCTCTCACCTGGGAGATGAAGATACTACTTCATTCAACATGAAATAATACTTTTTTTATCTTCTAAATCAATCAATAAAGAAATTTGTTAACTTGTGCTTGGTTGTTGTGAAGCAGAGTTCCAGCAAACAAAAATTTCTCATTTTCTTTCTGGGTGCATCTTTTGGTACCCAAATAGTTTTGTAATACTGTTCTTTATGATGAAAAAAATGACCCCCTTTGTGCCTGGCTGAAGTGCAATAGCATATTGAGACAATCTCCATAGTAATGCTGCATGAGATTTATTTCTCAAAAGATTTTTTTTTTGTAAGATGCAAAGCTTAGCTAGTTACTGAATAGTGCACAGCAAAACAGTTCTCCAACAGTTTAGTTTCTGTGGAAGATCATGTTCTTTTTTATTTTTGTCTTCAAAAACAAGCAAAGACTGCTTTTGTCAGAGTTCAATATCCTTGCACTAAGTAAACTCCAATCTTTTAAAAATTCTTGTATCTCACAAAATGTTGTTTGTCTACTGGTACAAAGTAGAGAATTTATTCAATGCAAGCAAATGACTGGCTGTTTTATTTAAGAGTTACAAGAGATAAAGTATTGTCAAGGTATCTAACAGCTGTATTAATAATTCATGCCTCTTTTTCCTTTTGAAAACACAGAGCTGTATGAATCATTCTTTTGTTTCTTACCATGACACTAGCTAAGATATGTTAAATTCCAACGCTCTGTGGTGCAAGGTGGCAAACTGCAGTTGTTCAAAATCAAAGGCATTTTGACCCTTTTATTCAGAAGAGGCCTAATGAGGTAGAGTTTATACCTATTACTATGAACTAATACAACATGCTCTACTCTTAGTAATAACAACAGTTCAAACTTATTAGCTGTGAAAGCTACCAGAACTGGTGGGGCTTTTTGCCTTTTTTTCGACTCCAGCTGGTATGATACTGACCTAGAAAGCTTCCTTCAGTCCTGTATTTCTCTAAGAAGAAATCTCAGCATCACCAGGCTTGAATATCAAATCAGGTTCCATTTTCTCAACCTTAAGTTATATCAACATAATTCCAGACTTTTAAGATATGCTTTTCCCCTTTAATGGCAGGCACAATTCACTCAGACAGATGCTGCAAATAATATAACTGTTTCTCTAAGCTATTAATATACTGTACCATTGCCTGTGTCAGACACCACAGTGAAGGGGAATGCAATACAATTTTCCACACAGGTAACAAACAACTGATGATCAGAGCCATGGTTTGCTACTATTTTAACAGCTTTTTTCACTATTCAAACTCCTTTTTGTGAAAATAGTCAGCAATTATGCAGAGTGCCACAGCAATACAGTAATAAAGATGTTGAACATAATTCCAGATGCACTGTCAAAAGAATACATAAGGTTATACTACTGCATTCGAATGTGATGAGACTATTGTTTTGGTCCATGTCTGGCCTTGATGCCTGTGAGAGTTGGTTCTTTTCTTGCCAAGTTATGGAAAACAAGGACCGATAATTGGGACTCTGGCATTGAAGGAGAACCATCCTGTGTACATTGGAACTGTTTTGTAGCTTGGCAGCTTATCAACAGCCAGCCAAGGATGAGTCAAGAAAAAAAAAGAAGAGGAGGCTGATGAAGTAACAACCACCAATCCAAAAAGGGAGACCCTCAGTATACACTGTGCAGGTGCAGGGGGATTTCTACCTACATAACAGGCGGAGGGATGTGGACCTCTACCTGTATGTATGTGGCCAGCAAATGCCCAGATAGATGTCATAGATCAAGTGCATAAAAAACAGAGAGTTCCTGCTCCAGGTGGAGGCATGTCTTGGCACAGAGGACAACGTTGGATCCCATGGGGTTCCCCACTAAATGTGTTGACCCAAGGATGCAACAGCCAGTCATACTAGGGGTCTTGAGCACATTGGGGTCATTATGTATACTGTGCACTGTGTGCGTGGTGTATGGTTGTCTGGGAGTTGTCGTGGAGGTTGTTTGGTTTTGTTCTTTTCCCAGCTTGTGGGTTTTCCTTTCCTTCAGTTTGCTACGTCTTTGCAATAAATGCTGTTTGCTTAAATTCTAAATGGTGTCATAGTTTCAGCCCTGAATCCTTCCAAATCCTCCCTAGAACAACTACCCAACCAAAAAATTCAAGTGAAATATAGCCTGAAAAGGCATAACTTGGCACTGAAACAGTAGTAGTTTCCATTCTGTGGGGTAATCCTAAATAGCTTTTAGAATTACTTAAGAAAAGACACTACTTTGGCAAAATGACTGTCTATTTTTAGCAAATGCAGATGATCCACTCTTTCATACAATTTCTCACTCCGTCTCACAACGAAAAAAATTATATTCATATTATATTCTTAGTGTAAGGCTGAAATCATTGCCTGCAGTCCTGGTTTTATTCCTTTGGAGAAAAGCACATTTTCTTAAGAGATTTTCTACACTGTTTCAGGAAAAATCATACTAAATCATATTGGAGCAAAATCATTAAGTAACTGCACATGTCAAAAGGGTCCTGTGCAGTACTCAAGTAATATCAAAGGTTTTTTTCTTGAAGATTGAGGTAAGTAGATCGTGGAGTGTTTGGGGTTTTTTTTGTTTTGTTTGCTTGTTTTGTTTTATTTGGGGCTGTCGGTTTTTGTTTGCTTGGTTGGTTGGTTCTGTGGTTTGTTTTTTTCTTTTTTTTTTATGGGAACAGAATGCTCTAGTAGTTTTCTTAGTTAACAATACTTATACCAATGATCACTTCCTAATTTTGTTTTAACAGGCAAAGCAAGGCTTAGTTTTCTACTAGTTTGCATTTGACTTACCTTTTTCACTCTTTTTTTAATTTTTATTTAGATGGAATGGTTTTATATGTCTATATGAAAAGCTATCTTACACTTTGGATTCTCATTCTTTCCAGACCACCTGCATACTATTATGAAGACTTAATGGGATTTTTATGCAACTGAGAAAATTTCCTGGGCAGCATAAAAGTGGTGCACTGCAGATATCCAAAAAAGCATGCAATTATTTTCAGAAAGGCATTGTTACTTTTTCAGGTAATATTTTTCAGGCTATTTTTAAACTGAGAGTAAATACTTCAATGTAGCAAGACTATTGTACCTCATCTGAAGTTACATTTACCTTTCTCATTTTAGACTTTCAGCCTAGTGATTGTTCTATAACAAAAACAATTTTTTTGTTCATCTCCTTCAGAGAAGAGATTTTTTCCATCTCTTGTTGAGTTTATCGCGTCACTGAAAGACCCGATTTTGTTACTCCAAACTGTTTATTACTCAGTTCACTCCTTTTGTGGTGGGTTGACCCCAGTGAGTAAGTAAGTAGTCACCCAGCCACTCACTCCCTGCCTTACAGTGGGATAGGAAACAGAATACAAGGGGTAAAAGTGTGAAAAAATTCTGCGTCCAGTTAAAGACAGCTTAATAAGTGAAGACAAAAAAAAAAAACAACACAAGTGAGGCAAAGGCAATCACTCAGCAGCTCACAAACACTCTGATGTCCAGACAGTCTCTAAGCAAAGACTACTTTGTTAAAATCACACCCACAGCTTTTAGTGCTGAGCATGAGATTGTATGAACTGGAATATCCCTTTGGTCATCTGGGTTCACCTGTCCCAGCTGTGCTTCCTCACATCATTTTGCCCACCATCACTCTACTTGTGGGGGACAGTGAGAAACAGAGAAGGCCTTGATGCTGCTTAAGAACTGTTCTGTAACAGCTAAAACATTGTTTTGTTATCAATACTGGTTTAGTCATAAATCTAAAACACATATGGTCTCCTACAAGGAAAACTAACTCAGATGGACCCAGTATCCCTTTGTAGCAGATACACAGGCCCATGGTAACTCGGTTTTAGAACTTAAAATTACTAATGGCACAAAATTAAGAATAAGCAGTAATCTGTCTGGGTTGTTTTCACTTGTGGAGGCCATCAAGATAAAGTTGTGAATCTGGGATAGTTATTAACTTTTAGTCACCAATGACAAAGGAAGGAAAAGATTATTTCCAGCTCCCAGTTTGGAATTACAACTATTCATCTGAATCTTAGACAAAAACTAATATATTTGCATTGTCATTTTATTTTACTCACCATAGTAGAAAACAATTACATTTTATTGATTTTACTTTCTCAAAACACAATTTTTATCTACAAAGGATCTTAGCCTGTCATATTTTCCCTATTTTTAAGTGGTTGCACCCTGGAATTTCCACCAATTTCTTTCAGACAAGGAAATCTTTTAGAGACACTTGGACAGCAAAAAAATTTTATTAGGGTTAATATAAGGTTGAAAGGTAATTCCGCAGTTCTTGGATTAAATTTCTTTTCTCCCATTACTCATAGTCATCCAGTTCCACATATCACAGACAGCTTTTCTATCTATTTGTTCTACTTAAAGTAGAAGATGGAATATATTTTCACCAATTCCAAATGCTGATCAAGAAGCTTACAGAAATCCATTATTACTGCTCTCCAGAGACCAGGTCTTCTTCCACCTTTACAGGGTTACCAGCAGTACTGTATACTAGTTCACCACATGTAAAACCTATTTTCATTGCTGATTTCTTCTTTTTTATCAAGAGGAAGAGACTAAAATATTGTTATGCATTTTAACTTGTCTGAAGGTACACAGTACTTAAAGCTAGCCTTCTCCAGCGTGAAGCCTGTGCTACTTTAAGTCATTCTTGCATAGTTCAAGCTCCTTTGCATAAAATGCTCTGGGGAGTAACAGCCTCCAAACATATCTGCTCTATATCACAAACTGCCAGATGCCACTCAAGAATGCCACACTTACCCTCTGCTATAAAGGTTCATTTTGTGAAGATGCTACTTCAAATGAGCTGTGGCATATCACATTCTTGAGGAGTGAAGGAACTTTGCCTGGTTCTTTCTGTGATACAACAGTTGAAGTCACAGGAGACACAGTAGAGGAGTCTTTAATGGATTCCAAGCTGTGTTTACAACTCGCAAAACAACTGGCACTTTGTGGCTTTGGATATCATCCAGGAACTGAAAGCTAAACATTAAAAGCACTGAAGAGCAAAATGTTGTCACAGGCCTTGGCAAGATGGGCTCCAACAATGGCAAAAGCAAATTGTGATCAACTGATGCAGTCCAAAGTGTGAAAGGCAAAGTTGTTCAATAGGAAATTAGAAGCTCATATGCCATTCTAACAGAAATAGCAAGTTTTTATTCAGTATTTTTAAGAAGAAAATTGTGTACTACTGAAAAATAAACTGAAGTTTTAACATTTAATTTCCTGAACTTGGTATTTTCTCTATTTCTAATTTTAATTTGTAATAGTTGGTACTAAGGAAAATGCTTTATAGTTGCCCTCCTGCTAGGAAACACAAATGTAAATGTAAAACCAATATTTTAGCAATTACTTGGGTGAACAACTATATAAAAAGAAAATTAATTCTTTCAGCACCATTATCCATCACCAAGAAATGATGATAAAACAAAACCAAGATACTCTTAGGAAGTTCAGTTTTAAGAAAAGCACTCAAAAATAATTTCACAAACTTTCTAATAAGCTTCCTGTTGAAATTAATACTTCTACATGTAAAATTTCAATCCTTACAGTATTTGAAAATATTTCATAGCACAGAAATTTTACAGACATACACTGCTTAATTTTTCAGCTACTTGTTACTTTATAGGTCAAGAATAGTCCTGGGAAGGAAAAGAACAGATTTCAATCAACTTTCACACCTCCACTTGAAATTATAATAATGGTTTTGAATGATGAATTTGGTTATTAAAAGATGACATCTTTGATTTTCTACCTATTAACATAAAAAGTCTGAAGCTTCTCAGAGTAAATATTGCAAGTCATTTATCAACACTAACAATGTGCAAGTGTTTACATGTTCAGGTCTGTTACAAAAGCACCCTGGACACTAAGGGAGGCTATTCATACACAGAGGAGGTTGTCTCTTTTGTGCAGTCAATTAAGTGAAACAGCCTCTCTGAGTCATCCCAATATTAAGGATCATTTTCCTGTTGTCATAGATCGTTTATGACATGATAAAACTTTATATCAAACTTTCAAGTTTGCTTTGAGCAAGGTTACAGTGGTCTTATTGAAAAGGTCCACACTATGCTGGTGGAATAACCACTTATACCAAGAATCCAGGGGGAAAAAAAAAGGCAGGGTGTTTTTCCAACTAAATGAATCACTTGAAATGTAGAATCCTATCTAGGGCTAGAACTGTTATCTTGCTTACATAAAAGCAAATGAAATTTACCTTACAGTACTTAGTTTGATTGTACAATCCTATTTGTTAGCAGATTCATTTCAGGAAGCTTTTTATTATTTAGGATCATGATAAATGTTTTAAATACCAATATGTCAGAGGCTGACACTGAACCATATGCTTATGTGAAAGCTAACAGTGCTAAAAACAGTGATTCATCTCCCAGGACAGAAAACCCTAAGGTCTGGTTCCTGTTCACCTGATGATCTTTGTGTCCTTACTGTCTGTGATTGCAATTATTAATCTGTTAACTACAATAATTTTAATATGTGTATTGCAAAAGATAAGTTTTGAAAATGCTACATTCCTAAATATTGCACTGAGTAAAGGTTATTTCTCTGAGTGGTCATCATGGTAATACAGAAACTTGTACAATTCCACAGGTAGCTTCCTGTTTCAATCTTCCTACCAAGGTGGATAGAACTGAGAACTTGGAGAAAACAACATCTGTGGCTTTGGTAGCTGAGGAAGGTCTTGGCTAGTAGAATTACTTTGGAGTGTGCAAGATTTATTTTCTATGAGAAATGAGATTAGAGGTTTTTTGTCTTCATCAGTGAAACTTAGACCAGCATAAGCATTAAATAACAAACCCAAGTACCACAGCTATATTCCCAATTTGCCAAGGTCTAAATGTGGACTGACAGATTTTTTACACATATCCAATTAGAGGAAGGAAAAAATATTCCACTAGGCAACTGACAAGAATAAAAGATTTTACTAAGAATAAATAAATTCTTCCTCTATTCTCAGCCTCATGATTTCTTACAAGAAAAGTTAGTCAATTATAGAATCATAGAATATCCTGAGCTGGAAGGGACCTACAAGGATCATTGAAGTCCACCTCCTAGCCATGCACAGAACAGACCCAAGTATCACACCATGTGCCTGAACACATTGTCCAAATGCTTCTTGAACTCTTTCAGGCTTGGTGATGTGGCCACCTTCCTGCAGAACCTGTTCCAGTGCCCAAGTACTGACCAACTACCCTCTGGGTAAAGAACCTTTTCCTAAATATCTCCTACCACATCTTCATGTCATTCCCTTGAATCCTGTCATGGATCACCAGAGTGAAGAGCACCTGCCTTTCCCTTTCTCATTGTGAGAAAGTTGCAAATGCAATGAGGTCTCCCCTCAGTCTCCTCTTCTCCAGGCTGAACAAGACTAGTCATCTCAGGTTCTCCTCATATGGCTTCTCCCCAGACTTCTGTCTTCAGAGCTCTCCTTTAGGTGCTTTCTAGTAACTTTATAACTTTCTTTTATCGTGGTGCCCAAAACTACACACTGTACTAAAGGTGAGGCTGTCCCAGTGCAGAGCAGAGCGGGACAATCCTTCAGCCAGCTGGTGATGCTTTGCCTGATGCCCCTCAGGACAGTGTTGGCCCTCCTGGCTGCCAGGGCACTGCTGACTCAGATTCTACTTGCAATCAACCAGGACCCCCAAGTCCTTTCCACAGCACTGCTCTCCAGCATCTCATTCTTCAGTCTGTATACACCTTCAGGATAGGCCTGTCCCAGGTGCAGAATCACAAGTTCAAATTTGCAAGGGAGACAGTTTCAAAATTAAAAGCTGAAACCCATTCTTCAAAGGATAAACGACTCAGCTCGTAAGGGATTTGGGGTTTATGCAAACTTTCAAAAATACATTTACAATTACCCCAATGTTTTTGATTAAGAAAGGACATAGCAATCTATCTGCCTTACAGAGAATGATAGTGACTCACACTGTGCACACACTGTAGACACACTGA
Organism: Formicarius rufipectus; assembly: GCA_013399695.1. NCBI lineage: Eukaryota > Metazoa > Chordata > Aves > Passeriformes > Formicariidae > Formicarius > Formicarius rufipectus. The sequence goes on from VXAU01005244.1 coordinate 56,547, forward strand.
GGAAATTAATCCTTTTCCCCTGCAAAAGTTAAAAAACTACTCGAGTTTAAAACAATGTAGAGGCAGGCAAACTCTTGCCTGTGATAAAGGCAACCAATACCTTAGCCCTTTAAGGCCTCTTGGCCTTGCCAAATGGCCTTAGCAAGTAATTCACAATGCCACAAAAATTCTTGATGTTAAATGCAGGAATTGAATAGGAAGCTTTTTGATAGTGTCAGTTTCCCCCTGAGGCTAGAATGATGTGTACACTTCATCCTCATCTGTCTTCCATCACACTTCTTGCTTCCTCACTGACTGACTCAAATGAAGTTTGACACTGCATACCAGACTAATTTTTTTATTTTTTTCCTGATACTTTTTTTTCCTAATAGATTCAGGTAACAAAATCAAGTTAGTGTTAGTATGAAGCAGTGCTCTTTCCCCTAAAGCTGGTTAGGTACATTTTTGTCTGTTACAGCAGTAATTATCCCTCACAAAAACAAGAGCTCTAATTTGCTTCACAAATGGTTTTAATTTGTCCATAGATACTGTGAAAGTCTCTCCTCCTCTTAGTTTTCATTTTTGCTTTTCAGACATAGGCATCTAGCAAGAGCTTAAATATGCAAGGTATCTCACTGCATATGCTAAATAGTCTGTGCAGATGCCCTGCTAGCCCTTTGCAGAAGTCTCATATGTCTAAGGTTTTGTCAAATGCACTGAATTTTTTAAGGCATCTGAATCCCTTTTAAACCGTGGGAAATATAATTATTTAAAAATCAGCCTTGCACTTAATTTTCTTCTGATATTAGGAATACACATAACATCGGAGGTACTGATCATCCTCTCTCTTAGGAAATCTGGCTGAAATAGGTGAAAGGATACATGTTATTATAACATACTCCTAGTAGTAAATGACTCCATTATTCTTTTGCAAAGACACAAGGTACAGGAAAAAAAAGTATTGTTTTCTTGCTTTGCATTCTCCATCCCCAGAAACAACAGCAACAAAAAAATAGATCCAGGCAGATTTCAGGGAATTTCAGGATTCAAGAGTTTTACTATAGATTCCAAACTTTTGCCATCATACTGCATGCAATATAACATGATAACTGCAGAACTGAACTTGTTCTGAACATTTTATTTTATCCATAGCTTTGGTTCAGACCAGCAAATGCATTGTTTAAATCCACACAGTCCAGGAATCTTGCAAAACAAACAACAACAAAAATTTAGTCTGTTGGAAGCAAAAATGAAAGTTTCTGCAGTGGTTCCTAGTATCTTTGGGTTTTAGTCACTTCATTAAGATGCTAACTAAAATGGATTAAAAATTTTCACAGTGATGATGAAACATCTGGAAGAATGTCTGGCCAAGCAATATGATGGATGGTTTTAAAAATGAGTATAGGGGCTTCTTTTTATTATCAAGATCCCTCAAGATGTATCAGGGCATAGCAAATTCTAATTATAATGCAAGCCATTAGAAAGCATTTCTGCAACCTGACACACAACAAGATGAATACTTCTTTCTCCATGGAGAGTATATCAAGGAAGAATATTCTGCCCCAAATTAAGTTGCAGATTTGGTATCAGCACAGACTTACTTTCACTACCATCATTCTGCCATGCCTCTAGCTTGTTTTCATTTCCAACAGCATTTCCAACAGTTCCATTCAGCTCAACATTCCAAGAGCATCAGGAGCTAAACTCCTCTCATCGCTGACCATAACCAAAGACCCAAAATATGTGTCTTTGAATACCACTTCTGAGTAGAGGAGCTTAACCATGTTTAAGGACTGTATCTCAGTTCTTGAAAGAACTTTTCATTTTACTTCAGGTTTATTACTCTCCTTTACACTGCCTTCTGTGAAAAAGTTAATTAGCTGGAATGAAGAAGTCAATCTGCCCTCAATTAGTGTTTCCTCTACTTCACAGCAGTACACAGCTGTTAATTGTAAACTAGACATTAATGAAAACTTTTGTAAGCTACTTCTTCTTTGGCAAAAAAATACGGTCTCTGACAGAAATAACCAAACATTTCATATTCACTGCCCACATCATGGATATCAGTGGTAAACCATTATTTAAACCATACACCAATGTCATTGTTAGCACAGCCAAAGTACCAGAAGTTATGATTTTTGAATATTACAGCATGACCTTGTTTTTAGTGAGGCATATTTCAAAGAAAACCTTGGGTGCTGCAGGAAGTACACTGTAGATTAATACACACTGCTCTTGTGCCAAAAGGTCTACTAAACAAATGTTTTCTGATGCTGCATTATCCTTCTCCCACTCCTTAATTTTATTAATTTTGATTCAAACAAGATGCACAATGAAAATGCTAAACTATTTTCATATGAATTTCCAGACCCAAGATACAGGACCAGTTTTAGTGGTTGTAAATACATTATATGATGCAAATAGAGACTTTGCCTTTTTTTTAGATTATAAAGTATTCTTTCAAAGATTTGTTTTGTCTTTTTAGGCTGCTTGAAACATGCAGTCATTACTTAAACTCAGTGCTACATGGAACAAGATTGCTTTTCAACTGTAATTTTCTATTATTTATTGACTTTTAGTTTCTCTATAATAATTTGTATCTTTCCTGCAACAAGTATTTAAAGAAAAGAGCTCTCTCCTATTCATTTCCAGAAACTGTGTATAATACTTAAAATTTACATTGTAATTACTTAGGAAAAAAAATGCAATTCATTTGGTTACTGTAACTCATTTGTCAGATATAATTGAAATGACCTCGAGTGGCAGGTTAAAATAGCACAGTTGATGCAAGTGAAAACCAAAACTTTTTATAAAATTAAATGTTCTGTAAGTTCTAGTGGACAGGGAAGCACAGATAAACCATCTTACTTATCTATTGCAAATAAGCAGGATACGATGATACAAATTTTCTTCTACTCAGGACCTAAGAATGAGAGGAATTAAATAGTAATTCTGAACTTACTTGGTCAAAATAGGTCAATTCTGAATATGTTGAAATTATATTTAGAATAAATTAATCTACAATGTAATTGCTGGAGTTACAGCAGCAATGAACGTGAACCCACCTCAGAAAATTCTCTCAAGAATGTTGCATGTATATACAACTGATAATATAGCAAGTATTCTTGCAACAAATTACAGGTTCTCTTCCTTGAAAAAATTTGCAATGGCACAACACTGCAGTCATTACTTATGCAATTAATGCATGCCATCTAAATGAATAGAACTATTAAAATCAGCAGATCTACTTCTGTGCAAGGGATTTCAAGTCATGGAATCACAGAATGATATGTATTGGAAGGAATCTCTAAAGGTCACCTACTCCAACCCCCCAGCAATGAACAAGGACCTCTTCAACTAGAACAGGTTGCTCAGAGCCTCAGATGTTTCCAGGATGGGGAACCTACCACCTCTCTGGGCTACCTGTGCCAGTGCTTTACCACCCTCATTTTAAAAATTGTCTCCCCTATATTTAGATTGAATCTACCCTCTTTTAGGCTAGAACCATTACCATTCATCTGCTCAAAACAGGCTCTAGTAAAGAGTCTATCCCCACCTTCCTTGTAAGATTCCTCTAAGTACTGAATGGCAACAATAAGGTCTCACCAAAGCCTTCTCTTCTCCAGGTTGAAAAAAACTCTTTGTTGGAGAAATGCTTCAGCACTCAGTTCATCTCTATGGCCCTCATCTGGACCCACTCCAACAGGTCCACATCCTCCTTGTACTTAAGACCACAGAATTCGATGCAGCCCTCCTGGTGTGGTCTCACAAGAGTGGAGTAGAGAGGCGGAATGTTCTCCCCTCAGCCTACTGTCCACACTGCTTTTGATGCAGTCCAGGCTACAATTGGCTTTCAAGCCTGTGAGAGCACACTGTCATCTCACCTCCAATTTTGCATCTACCAGTTTCTCCAAGTCCTTCTCCACAGATTTCTCAGCCCACTTATTATCCCTCGGCATGTGTTGACACACTTGACCTAGATGCAGGACCTTGCACTTGGCATTGTTGAACCTCATGGGACACTTCTTGAGCTTGTCCAGGTCCCTCTGGATGACATCCTGTCCCTCAGACATGTCAACCACACCATTCACCTTGGTCTGCAAATTTTCTAAGGGTGCATTCAATCTCACAGTCTATGTCACTGAAGAAGATATTAAACAGCACTGGTCCCAGTACAGACCCCTGAAGGAGACCAGTTGTCTCTGATTTCTATCCAAATATTGAGCTGTTGATCAATATATTTTGGATGCAACCCCACAGCCAGTTCCTCATCCACTAAACAGTTCATATCCCAAATCCCTCTCTCCAATTTAGAAAGAAGGATGTTATGAGGGACCATGGTAAAGGTCTCACAGAATTCCAGATATATGACACCTGGAGCTCTAATCTTGACCTCTAATGTAGTCACTGGTCATTTTTATGGTCTAAAAGAATAAACATACACTGTAGTGCCTCTCTCATATGACTCTAAATGAAGCCACCTGTAAAACAGAAAACATAAATCCAAGAGGTATAAGGCCTTTTGCTACCACATTAAAGCAGCGAGTTCTTTAAAAGTATTTCTTATTGTTAGGTCCTTGGAACACTCACAGTGGTTGGAGAATTATTATCTTTCAGTTATTTTGAAAATACAATTCTACATTTCATTGTTATAAGTAAAATACATTCCACCGTGCCTAAATATACTGAGGAAAATAAATCTAGTCAGAAAGTTACCACATATTCTGCCTGGGGGATATCCACTACTGTTCTGTTCATGACTAAAAAGTCTGGCTGGTGAACGTACTGAATGGAAAGCAGCAGCCCTAGTTAAAGTAAGATTATGTGCAATAATGTTCTGAGATCCTAACAAAGAGTTCAAGTCTTTGGGAAAAACAACAGCACAAAGCAATGAGAAGTCACTCCCGTAAACTTCTGCTGGCAGTTAGAACAAGTTCCATGGGCATGTTCTTTAAATCAACAACAGAGCAGTCAAAACTCTCCTTCTGACTCTTTCCTTTGTGAGCAAAATCCTAGTTGTCACTGATGACTGACAAAATTTCCATTATACTAGAATCCAAAGTTAATTCTGATGATAACCAGAGTCCCAGAGGCTTCACATCTCCTCAATCTTTGCTGATCTTTCTCCAAGCAGACTGCAATCCAGACCCTCTCTAGTAGAAATCTTTGCCTCAAATGCTCAAGATTGAGGTACAAGATTCTTCTCCCATAGACCCAACTGTTAGACTGGGATCATCACATCTGCTTAGAAGTGGCCATGCCAGTAGCATCTGTGTCTAAGGATAACCTTTACAAGGACAGGTTGCAGAGTATATATTTTGACAAAATTTCTTGCATTTGCAAGGAAGGAATCTCATTACTTGTAAAAGGAGGAAATCATAAACTGAGACACAATACATTGCTTTAGAAATGTTTTCTAGGAAAACACCAGTGAGCTAGTGTAGCAACAACCTTTGGAGTTACCAGTTGAAACAGTGTGGTTGGATCCATAACACATCTTTCAGATTTACAAAATGGCTTTCTAGAATTTTATATATGTTCAGAAAGGGTATGTTAGCTTGAAAACCAATGAGACACAAAGAACAAGAAATCTGACTTAGATATCAATTTGAAACAAAATCCATTTATGTGCAACTTCTACATTATGAGCTGTTAACAATGAGCCAAACAAAACATATCCATGAAATCCATAAGAGAGAGACTGAGAAGATGGAGGAAAGAAGGCCTTGTGGGTAGACAGAGATTTTTTTAGATTTCCTCAGAAATTATTTGTTCAGAAGTTGCCCGCTCCTCAGTAGCCTTTCATAGAACTAATAGCAGGTGTTTCATCTTAACAACTATGCTGGCCTTTTTATTTTCTTCCCTTTCTGTACTCACTTTCTGCTTTGTCATCAGTTCAGTGTCTTTCATTACGAAGAATGTTCTCTCAACTGGCACATTAGTTCCTGTGAAACAAACGCCAATGCAAATCTGGAGAATACTCAAAGAGTGTGAAAACTAAAAAGGGATTTCTTTCATGAGGTGGCAATCTCTGTGTCCCTCCTGTAAAAACTCCTTCCAGTCTCCTGCAATTCAGTCTTATAACTTCATTTTTACCCTTTATTAGAGGATCTAATTTTTTATATGTCATTTATAGCACTTTCCCTAGCAATTAAAATTGAGATTTTTATCATCTTCCCTTTGTGGAATGCAAAAAAGAGTACCATTCTTCAGAAACAGCCTTGTGTAGCCTGTGGTCATGAACAGTTCATAGTTCAGGACCTTATTCCTCTCAATGGACTGTGGGGCTTATTCCTAATACTGGCAATAACCCTAAAATACAGGAGTGCTCCTAAGGTCTCCATGCACTGAAAAGATACAATTTCATGACCGTAACTCCTTTATTACTCTGACATTTATAACAGAATCCTGGCAAGGTTTTTACTCTTGCTGATACTCTGAGGTAAAACCATCCTATCATGTGGATCTCCAATCAGCGTAGCACAGCATGAGGCACAGCCTCAATCTATGCCTCAGAATCATACTAGTTAGACACCTGAAGGTGAGCCAAGGCAAGTCAAGGAGAATTTGCATTGTTAAAAAAACTCAAAAAAATTAAAAAAAGAGGCATCCCACCCCCGTATTCTGCCTTCCCAGATACACCTGATAATTCACTGACAGGAACTTGACACTTAACTGTGAAATTTGTGCGCCAGCAAACACATTAAAAATATGTAATTTTGACAGACTACTAAGAAAGGAAAAAAAGTATTCTTTTTTCTTCATGAGAATTCTGATCTGAATTGGAAAGACTCTCTGCTGAACTTGAATTATGCCATTTCCCTTGAATCTTCCCAAGTACCTCTGCAATAAACAAGGGATTAAGTAGCAGTGTAATAAATGACACAGATAAGTGATTAAATTTGCAAACATTAACTTATTTTTGTGAAGAATGCCGCAGAATAGCAGATGCTCAGATTGTGTGAGAAAATGATCAAAAAATAATCAGAAGTTGTTTCCTAGTTGTTTTCTAGAACATTTACTTACTAAAGCAACAGCTGGCCAGTAGAACAATAGTCTATTTCAAATATGAAAGACAGAAATATAGGCACAATTATGCAATAAAAGCTGATTCTCTTGGCAAGAAAAAGACATCAGTTGAACTCCAAATGAAGACATATTTGTTTTCATTTATCTAAAATGAGAGTGGGGAAGAAAGTTCATGACATGAGTGCAGTCAGGAGGCTTTCTGTTCTGCTCGTCTCTCACATTCACCACTCCAGCCTGGCCCACACAAAGCCTTTCTGCTCTCTTATTCTTGCTGAGAGACCATGAGTACAAGTTTCAGTAACACACTTTCCCAAGTGCCATTTGCGAACAGTTAGTCACACTCCAAATAGGAAATGGGTAGCAGGGCAAATATCTATTCATGGTCTTAGAGCCAATTTTTTCTCTTTGCTCTTGTCTACCAACATAGGCTAGTTCTTCTCACAGTGAAGAGCTTTCCCCTTCCACAGGAAGTTTGTATAATCCAGTAAACTTCATGTGTTTTTTACTGACAGAAACTTCTGTTATGGCAGATGAACAATGTAAACAGTTACAGTTGTGACTTGGTGTGATTCTTGGGATTGTCCAGTACAAGGCCAGGAGATGGACTTAGATCATCCTAGTGGATTCCTTCCAGCTCAGGATATGATTTGATTGAAGTATCTGATTTGATTGTCCAGTACCTGACTTTAAATTGGTTGAGTTTGGGATTAAGCTGTTATAGGATTTCAAGTTATGTAAAAGAAACTTTTTTAAAAAAAAATATATATTACTAAATACAGAAGGAACATTCTGGTTTCTGATCTTAATATAGATGATATAGTTGAACCAAAACATATAAATTTAAGTAGTAATGTTCTAATTCAAACAGGCTGTTTGAAAGAACACCATTTTCCCATAACAGTTTCCTCATTTGTAAGATAAGGATAAAAATAACCAATCTCTAATAAAATTGGAAACCTATGGTTAAAAAGTGATATTAACACTTATAATTTATTCTTAGGTCTTTTCCTCCTGAAATATAAACTTGATTATGTTGACAGTGTGTCTTCTGTGCCTAAATTAAAAACTGTGTGAACTACATGGATGTGTTACAAGTCTTAATGTGCAATTTGTTTGACAAAACAAACCCACTCAACATTCTTTTCAAAGTCTTCCAAGTCCACTCTGCTTTGGCCAGGAATGGCCATGCTGGAGAACACTTGGTCACTAGGCACACAGCCTTTACCACTTACCAATTCTCCCCTAGCCTGGGACCTTGACAAAACAGTTGACAGATCATTTGTTTCCTACCCTAATTTGGCAAGGGTCTGTATGAAAATAACATTTTAACACAATATCACAACACAACTTCCATGTTTCCTCCTCAGCTTATTTCAACTCCCTCCCCTAGTCATCCCCAGCATCATATTAAATCTGGAGGACTGCCATTCTTGGACTGTGCATGCTGCCAGCCATCTGAACCACAAACATCAAACAAACACACAAAAGAGCTGCTTTTCTACCACTGTTTGTTAAATGAGATGAATTTGTGCCCTGACATAAAGACACTGACATGTCTCACACACAATACAGATCAGCAAGGACCATCTGGTTGGCTTAATTTACAGTCAGACATCAAAATGAGGAAAGTAGTCACTCTAGGCATTTTCTATTTTGCAATAACTGTAGCATGCTGGAACATATACTGTGTCAATGTTTTACTTATTATCTAGCTGTAAGAAAATACAGGAACGAGACTGAGTTTTAAAGCTAGTAACTGGCTCCAAATCTAAACAGATTAAACTCCTCAGTGGAAAGTGTTATGCAGCAGAATCTACAGAAATCACAAAGATGATCCAAGGGCTGGAGCACCTCTCCCTATGAAGGCTGAGGGGAGAGTTGAGGTTGCTCAGTCTGGAGCTGAGAAGGCTCCAAGGAGACCTCATTGCATCACCTAAAGGGGGCTTATGAATAAGATGGGAATAAAAGTTTTTAGCAGCACCTGTTGCAATAGCACAAGCAGTAATGGTTTTACACTAAAAGAATGTAGGTTCAAAATAGAATTAGGAAGAAAATTTTTATGAGGGTGGTAAAACAATGGCATAAGTTGCCCAAAGAGGTGACAGATGCCCCATCCCTGGAAACATCCAAGGACAGGTTGGACAGAGCTCTGAGCAACCTGTTCTATTTGAAGATATTCCTACTCATTGCAGGGTGGTCATACTAGATGTCCTTAAGTGGTCCCTTTCAACCTAAGCCATTCTATGATTCTAAACACAAACTCATGAAGCCCATATACTGTGACACATAGATCTAGAATGGCATTCTTTCTCCTTGAAATTGTCAATAGCAATTTGCATTCAATTATTTTTGGCAAGTATTCTGAAGTTACAGGCATGCAACACCCATATGAATATTATTACTTATGAGTGCCTTCAAAGTCAAATCTTAGTGTTGTTAGAACCAGTAGGACTACATAATTTTCTTTCACTCCTCTGTCAAGTATACACTTCAAAAGATACTGAATATGGGGCACAACACAAATTTATTATTTTTCCTAAGATCAGGGTCCACACTGTTGCCCTCATTTACAATAGCACCCCAATAGGCATCTTTGATCATTCTTTTGTCTCTAAGGACAACTTCAGAATCAAATTTTAATTTATTGTTAAAAGTTATGATGTAGTGCACAAATGAGTATTTATTTCAGTAATCTTATCCACTTAGTGTAACCTTACTGGACTTAGTTCCTCCCCAGTAGCTATACTGATATTAACATTTAGTTCCAGTGGAATGACACCAGAAAAGAATTGGGCATATTAACTGCAACAAGGCTACACAGAACATAAACCAGTGAAGAACATACTGTATTTTGTTTATAGTAGAAGTATATGGAAATGTAAAGCTTCCAGTCAGCAGATGGCATTTTAAAATGTCTATATTGCACATATTTGCTGTACATCTCACAAAATGAAAGTTTGTGTTCTACAATCTGATACACAGTTCATTTCATTATGTCATATAAGAAATAGTATGGTTAATAACTTTTCCCACATTAAAACATTATTAAATCAGCAAAAGAAGCTGTTCTAGGTTTTGTATGTGTGTACTCAGAAGCTGAACACATACACATGAACATATGTGATTATGTCTCTATAAACGTTATTTATGTTCTCACTGAATGTAATGAGACTATTGAGGTCTAATTAAATTTGTATCCCCACAAAACTTCTTTTTATCAGAAGACATACTAATTTTAATTAATGTGCATCACTCATTACCTTCCCCTGTGCTCTGCACATGCTTCTAGTATCAATTACCTATATCTCCTGAGAAGTTCCCTGTGGTGGGACACTAATTTTCATATGACTTTTCTCAGGATCATCACCATATATGCTGTCAAGCTACACCTAAATTAAGGTGATGGTACAGCTTTGCCACTTAAGGTGGCATGGGTCATATCTTCAGGCTGATTCAAAGAAGTTTATAATTGTCATCCTGCTCATAATATGACCCTTAGGTAATTGTTAGTGTTCTAGAGAAGTTGCTTTCAATTTTTTGGTTTCACATGAAGCCAAAAAAAACCAACCAGCCAAAAACAGAGGAAGATATCTGGCTACAATACTAATTTTTTTTTAATTCTTTCTTCATTTAAATCACAGAATTTACCTAATCAGATGGTTTTCTGCACAGGCTCTGTTGGAATTTGCAACAGTTTTTATCTGCTACTTTTTTCTTCAAAAATTAAGTTAAAACGAAGGAATATATATGCAGTTTGCACATACAGGGAGAATATCAGAGATATTCTCATCAGTTTATTTCATTTACTCTCTAGTCGTCCATTATAATACATGTGCATATATATATACACATAATATATATGAGGATTAGGAATAGAGTTAACTTTGAAACAGTCAAAATTTTTTAAGATTTTTTTTCTCTAACATCAAAGGCTTCTTTTCGCAAAATGCTGGTTTGATACCAGTGAAAGTTCTGGCATATTTCAGAGTACAGTACATCAGGACACTGAATTTTCATGACAGCTTTAAAAGCACAGACTTAAGCATCATTTTCAAAAAGCCATCACTGCTCATTTTTATTGGTTATAGTAAGTTAGTGAAGTCACTTAGAGGCTGCAATGACAGGCAATTATATCTACATTACATAAATTTAATTCAAAACACTTGTATGCTATATATTTATTAACTGCATGAATATAACACCTAGAAAACAGACTCAGTTGTGCTAGATGCTGAATAAACATGGAGCAAAACACCTTCACAGTAGTTTTATTAGTGTGATGCATCCTTTTAAATGGGTTACTTATCTGTTAGTCATTGCAATAAAAATCAGTGCAATGTTCTGATTTTGTCATTAAATATGCATTCAAGTGACACTATTTGCATTTATTTTCTCAGAATACAGTTACTTGGATCAGTCATTTAAATACATTCACATGTAGGACAAGGAAACAAGAAAGAGCTATATACGTTGTTGAGACCTTGGAGGATAGTTGATAGGACACTGAAATGTTTATTATTGGACTGACTCTTAATTTAGCTTATTTAATTATATCATATCTCTAGGTGATTATTCTTATTTGGAATGACTAAAACTTAAAGCACTTAGGTCTTCTGCAACTGTAATTAAAAAAAAAAAAAACAAACACAAATGTCCATCCAGATATCCAGATATAAATGTCCATCCAGCACACTGCCCCTGAAGATGCTTTCCCCTTGAAATCATGCCCACATTTTAGCAAGGAAACTCAATGGCATACATGCTCCCCAGAAAAAGATCTGAAGCACAAACTTCAATATGATCTCCAAACTTTTCACTTAAACAGGAAACACTAGACTCACCACTTAATCATAAAACATAAGTCTGGTGCACATATACAGGTAACTCCCAAGTGAAATAAAGTGGAAGGAGTTTCAAACTCCCACCAGCAACAAAAAAATAAAAAAAAAAAAATAAAAAAAAATGAACATTTTGTCACTGTCTAAAGAAAAAATGCAACTGGCAGAGCAGATTGCAATCATATTTGCAAACTATATCTTGCAAGAAAAACAAATAAAACAATCTACATCTAATCTGCAACTGGCAAACTTTCTCCTGTTTTGGTGTCAGAGCAGATCACTTGACAATCAGATACCACCCAATGGTAATTATTAATTTGAGAGTGGTTTGATTTTTGTGCCTTGAACTTCCCTCATCTACTGAAGTTTTGACTGTTTTAAAGGGATCATTCTAACTTTCATTTTTGAACTTTTACCCACATTGGAGCTGTTGGTATCTTCTGAGGAAGCCATTTCTTCTTTCATAGTGTTGCAGTAACATACTTGTAAAGTTTCCTACTAGTTTACATGCATAGGAGGAAGAAAAGAGACACCCTTAATATTTCCCCCTCATCTTTCTGCATTAAGCGTTTTGCACCCACTAACACATGCCGGGATAAATCGTGCTTGATGAAACACAAATGAAACCAAACTCTAACCAAAGTTTTCTCAGTCTCTGAAAATCTGAAAAACAATGGATCAAATGTTAGATTTTCAATTCCATGTTCTGGTAGGCAGAGGACACAGACCTCTTCAAAATACTGTAAAAGAGGTCTTTTCCACCAAAAAGATGTCTGGTTGGGTCAAAGAGAGGCTTTCAGTTCCTGAAAGCTGGTGTTTTCTCCCCCATAGTGAGCTGTTTCTGGCACCTCATCTCTCAGAGGATCAACTCCTGTTATCTCTGTTAAGAATTATGGGAGAGTTCTTTGTAACAAAGACCAAATTAGCATCTGGCTTTGGAAAAAAATAACCATCCCCACCAGCATCATCCAACTGAGTATGATGTGGATTAGCTACACTCACAGCCTGAAGGACATACCTAAAAAAATGTTTTTCCTGGCTGAACTGAAATTCTCTAGTCTTTCAGCAGACTCTTCTAGTGTTTTAACAAAGACACAACTTCATGGGCATCTCTCTTCCCAAGTACAATCACTCAGTTCTTGTCCTTTCTCCAGCTGTGCACTGAACAGGACCAAAGTAAGAACAGCAATGCTCTATCAGGAAAAGAATTTGAGCAACAGTCTATTATCACATTTGCAGATTTTTAATATGAGAAAAGAATAAAACATTAGCACTCGCCTTTGGCACATATGAGAGAGAAAGTGAACAGCAGGTTAAGATAATTTTATATCTGGTAGTTGTATGTTTACTCAGACATGTCAAGTATGAATATGAATCTAATGAGAGCAAGTGCCTGGATGCAAGAGAGGCTTTCCATCTCTGATCTGAAGCATGATCACCAGGCATCCTATTCTTCAACAAAATTTCATAAATAAGAGTATAAAACACACATTTCATATGCTCATGTAAAAATGTTCTCCCTTTTTAAGTTATTGGCCTGTTGTTTTCCTTATGGTAAGTTCTTAGCCTATATCTAGTTTTGCTTCTATTGAAGTGGACTACAATTGATGTACCTTTCAGAAAATGTTTTACATCATTGAACTGAGACTTATTAAGATGTCTAGAAAATCTTTTAAACTCTTCACTGAGCTAAAAGAATAGCACGGTATGCACTAAAGTTAGTCAAATAGTCTCCTGAAAACTGACTGCTCTTTGCAGAACTGCAAGGCTGATTTATGCACTGGGAAAAATAGTTCCCTTCTCTGAGTGGCATGTCAAGGTTTTTTTGGTTCCCCCTCTTAGAAGCTGTTCTTGTTTAAAAGTTAAAATTGCCTTGACTGTATCTATTACTTCTGCCAAAACTAAAAACAAAGGTCCTTCTTTAACAAGCACTCCTGAGAGGCGTGCGGCACCTTCTGAAAAAGTGCTGGAATTGTCACAGTAAAGATTTTGTGCTCTGAACATTGTTAAGGCCTGATCTCCCTCAAGACTTCACCAGAAAAATTTCCTATTACTTTTTTTAGTATCAGCGTGAATAAAAACTAAGTTTTCCCATCCACCAATGAAGATGATGGAAATTTTGCCATTAGCTTTATTAGAAAGGCTATTTATGCCACAGAAAAGAGATCAGAGAAAAGATTATCAGCTGAGGTTGTGAGTTCTGCAATGGAGTAATTTACAACTTTGAGAAGTAGTTTGCAACAGTCTTTAGCTAAGTCCAAATAAAATACCAGTATGGAATGTCTCTTTCTGTTTTCTAATCATTTTATGGCTGCTTACTGGTAACAAAACACTAGCACACATTTACCAACCAAACAAGCCAGGAATGTTCTCAGATATGAGAGTGGAGATTAAGCCCTCGTGGGTTAGCACCCTAACAATGCCTCAAAATCAAACAGAAGTCTTATCCAGGGAGATTTCTCTGCCTGTGAGTAACAGGACAATGGTTATAAGAGATCAGTTTTCTATCAACATGTTATTGTCGTCCTTGCCACCAATACCTGTGATGCAAACTGGAGGTTGCACTGCTGTGAAAGATGAGGAGTTATACTCAAGATTGCCTAACAGAAGGATCATTTTCTAAAGATGCTGCAAGCTTCCCAGCTAAGAATCTTGCTGGTCAGAGCTTCCCCTGAGCATCTCTCTCCTACAGTCCACATTCCTCCTTCTAGATTTCAACATTTACTTGCCAAGGATGAAATGTGCCCTTAATTCAGACTACAAAGAAACTACAGATCTTGGAATCAGATGTGATAAGCATTACTGGAGTTAGAAACAAAAATATTTGCTGAGAGTTTCTCATAGTCTTGGTAAACTTAAAAACAGGTCAATACTTTAAAAACCCTTCATGCCACAGGTGTGACAGTCTGATGAAAAAATTAATGTATTCTGAACATAGTACTGAAATCAAACACCTTTTCACAAACAACCATCTCAGATTATCAGTTGCAGACATTTTTTATTTGCAAAACACATCATAAAGTAGTAATGACAATACAGCACAGCCTTAGTCCAGCAGTGCTTTGTCTTTCATACAGGGTCTGTTCAAAACAAAGCAACCACATCATAGCCAATAAAAGCTGCTTGATAAAAATGGTTAAAATTTGACAGCCCTCTATCTGAAAGGAGTAGTCAACATAATTTAGTCTCACCAAACCCTTGAAATATATTATGCCCGTTTTGCACATGGGTAAATCGAGGTACACATAGCTAACATGACAAAATCACACAGTAAGTACAGAGGGAGCTGAACAGAGAAGCAAATGGTCCTGATCCTCAGCTCCATTCTTCATGCCAGCTAAATCATCTTCCTAAACACTTTTTAAAGTTTTCCAGCCAAGAGCTACACTAACACCAGAGAGTTAATACATATAAAAGTATTAGTACTAAGAATTCCAGAGATAGTAAATAAATAGCCTAATCTGAAGAGGATTTTAGGGTTTTTTTTCCAGTATGTAGTGATCATACTCTCTAAATAAACCTAAGTGGGAGAATTCCTTAAGAAAGGATTAACTTCTCAAATATATGCAACTGAGAAACTGAATCATTCACCCTGAAAAGTGAGCTTTGATGAAGCCCCAACCTTCCGTTACAAGGGGGTTGTGCAGATATTTTCACACTTCTTGGTTCTTATCTCTCTGTTGCTGCTTTACGCAAGGCAACATGCAGAAACATAGCTCAGCTTTCCTTTTCCACCTCATCCTTTAATCTTCCTGAATTCTATTGTGCTTATCACTTCCTCAGGAACCCAGAGAAGCTGATTGGACCAGAAACTATATTTACAATCTTCTTGAAGAAGTAGCACTCTGAATAAGAAATCAACAGGCAAGCTTTTTCAATTTTTGTGAAAATGGGAAGTTTGTGAGCCATTTAATGTGATCTTAATAGACCAGCCTTTGATCTCTTTTCAAAGCATGCACTGTGACCTTTCCCAACTAATAAGGTCCTGAACCGGATTTTCCCTGTTCACAGAATATACAATGTTCACCAAAGCTACATGGCATGAGAAGGCAATATTCTTTTCATTAATTTGTGTTTCTGTACATTTAAAAGCAACTTTGTGTTACACACTAAGAGAATGCAGAAAACAGTGTGCTGCATCTTATAATGATATTTTCCATACCAGTTAATTATTGAATTTGTTGCTATAAAGGCTTTGCCGTACTCGAATGGCAGTGAGCAGTGGGTTGCTGGCACCAACAACACACCTAATCACAAACATGACAAAATCCCTATAGCCCTCACCTGTGCAATACCAGCACAATTGACTGTTTCAACAGGCACAAAATTAGAACCTAGGTGTTTCTATTAGTTAAAAACTCGAAATTTTGATTTTCCTGATTTGCTTTCCTTTTCTCTTTTCTCCAGTGTTCTTTAGGACACTCAGAAATATTTTCATAAAACACTTCTTCTACCAAAAGCATTTTCTTTTTCTACCATTTTGGATTTTTTTTTTTTTTTTACTGATAACTTTCATTTTTTCACACTTTCTTGGTTTTGTTTAAAAATGTGAGAAGAATAAAGACATTCTGACACATATTCTGATTCTGATGTGTGCTTCAGAAAGAAATGAGAGCTCTACTAATATCAATTGATACATATTAGCTATCTCATCTCTTTGCCTTCTACAGTAATACAAATTAAGCACTTGGCTGATGGATGGATCATCCATCAGGATTAAATAGAAAGTATCTGACATTTATCCAGACTATGGCCAAGCTATTTGTTATATAGAAGATTCATGGAGGGAAAGAAAAAAAGAAGTCATAGGAAGTATGTGAGCTTGCATGTGCACATAGGTTAGAAACCATCTAACACATACCTGGTAATTTGCTGCAGGCAATATGGTACGTTCAAAGGATTCTTTGCACCCATTTACTCTCAACTGGTATTTGACTATCAATGAATTAAAGGAATCAGACCCAAACTAGTATGTGGTCTTCCTTCAGTGCAATCACTTTACCATTTTTCATAGTGTGGAGTCTATTTCTATTAGACTATTTCTATTAGACTTTTCTTAGTAAAAAAACCTCTAGACCATTGTTTCCCAAATTGCTAGTCCTTCAGTCACCATTCCTGGCTTTGCTCCTTTCCAGGTGCTGTCCAAGCTATCTCTGGAATTGGAAACACATATTACTTATACACTGCTCATGTCACTATTAGCCCTATAAACAAGTGGAAGTTTCAGCACAGTGCCTTTCCAGAAATAACACAGCAACATACTATTGTACCCTACATTGACATAATCGCTCAGTGAAAGCTACGTAAGGGACTTCCAGTATAACATTTCACTTTGATTTAGAAGTACATATCTTGGACCCAACTTATTATCTCATACTCATTTCTCATCCAAGTAATAGAACAACTTTGGAAATCCTTCCTTCATCAGCCTGTGCGCCTGATCCAGGCAGCCTTTTCCTAAGGTCTCGCACCAATGGTGTAAAGCCCCAGCTCAAAGCCACAAGCTGCCCAGGCATTTTACTTATACTTAAGACTCCAAAATAATCCTCCTCTGAATTTTTTTCAAAGCCTTTAGTTCCTTAATACCTTGAAGTTGCATAAAGATAAAAAGTCACAGACTTTTTCCCAAGAGATTTATTTTAATTTAGTGAGAAAATGAGCATTTCAGCAAAAGGTTCACAGTACAAATATACAACCAAGGGGAAGCATTTCACTAAAGTAACCAACAAACACCAAACCAGAAATTAGTAAAATATAACCCCTCAGTTTTAAGCTACCCACAAGCGAATAAGAAAAGAGTAAAGGAAAAGAGATAAAGGAGGGGGGGGGG
>VXAU01005244.1:74235-95665 GCA_013399695.1 Formicarius rufipectus
GGGGGGGGAAAGAAAAAAAAAAAAGAAAAGAAAAAAAGAGTAGAGAGAGAAGATAAAAGGAATATAGTAATAGGAATAATAAACAGAAAGATATTAGAAAAATAGTTACCACCAGCATCCTTCACATGGTGATGACCAGGGAAGAGAAAGAGAAAGTGCTGGGCTCCTCTATCTATGTGCTTTGGCCACTATGGCCACCCACTCCCAGGTGGGACATCCAGCTCACTGACCACTCAGTGCCCTCCAGGTCAGAGTGAGGGGTGCTGTATCCAACCAGAGGCTCCAGGGAACAGGATGCAGGTACCAAGTGGGCTCTGCCACAAGGCTTGCATTCTTTGGGACTGCAGGCCATCTGTGTTCTGACCTGGAGACCTGGCCCCTGCCCCCACCTCCCACACATACACAAGTTGGTTAATTCAACCCAATAATTAAATAACCCAGAGAGATACAAATATAGTCTATCACAGATGGGCACTGCAATATTATCTGCTGATGCTGCTGTTTGTGGCAGCTCTTTAGAGCATCCCATTTGAGTACTGCAACATTTTCCCAGAATGCGCAAACATAGTATAGTTCTGCACAACTAGAAATATCCTTCAAAAAAGAGAATGCTGTGTTCAGTGGGATCCAGAGTCCAGGGAAAATGATAGTAACAAAATGATATATCAGTTTCAAATCAGGATTTGGAGATGTCTGTTGTGTACTGCCCAAAAGGGTCTTGCGAAACCGTTTGCTAGAAACGAAAATAATTTTTGCCTCCAGAAAAATACTGAAAGGCTAAGTAAACGGTGACAGGGAATATTTCTCCTTGGTTATTGCATCATTTGAGATTTCTGTTTGACAACAGAAAGAAAACATCATAAGAAGGTGCATAGAGCAGCTGACTATTGATCAGTAAGAGTGTTGGATAGCTGCAACAGCAGTCACTTAAAAGAAAGATGATGGGATGGCCTTCATGAGAAGACCCTTATGAAGGGTCTGAAGTTTGGATAACATGTGAGTCTCCACTTTTCACTAGCATAAGTATTTGGGCAGGATATAGAAGCCAAGCTCAATTCTTACAGCTGAAATTTAAAAAAAAAAAAAAAAANCACAAAAAACAAAACTGTCAAAACCCATTGTATCCACTCAGTGTCAGGGAAGGATTTGTTGCTAGTGGATTCCTTGACAGCTGTAAAAGAGATATTGCTAGTCCAGAAAAGTGGAGTATATGAGACAAAGCTTCCTCTCTTCACAATTTCCCAGTTGGACATATCTATGTGCTCTTCACAGCCTAATTTAAATCCTGTTTATAGTGACACTTAGCACTGCAGAAAACTAACTTGGCATTCTTTCTTCTTAGGGAGCCAGATGCTCAGAAGTTAGGTGCTGCAGTGCTTAACTTTTACATACCCCATCTGTTTTACACATTAAGTTTTGTTTATTCCACAACAAAACACAATTCTCATGTGTCCATCCCTAAGATTTTCTAATCTTCTGGAGTAAGTTTCCCCAAGAGATGAAATCCAAGTGCTTCTAATCAGTCTCTTAAAGGCATTTTTTCCTTCAGCCCAAAGAAAGTGAATCAGCTGTAATAAACACTATTAGTCATTAATTACACTTATTGAAGGATTGATAAGCACTTTGTCTTATCAAATTTCCCTTATGAAGTCATTTGGATCTCAACAGGGGGTATTTTTAAATGATCATATAAAACCAGCCGAGGCAGTGTGAAAAGACTTCCCATATTTAGCAATTCAAATAGGTTGCAAAACACTACAATTATATTTATGATTCACAGAGTAGTTCTGTTTCCACAGCTCCTGTTCTCTTAAATTTAAAGAAGCACTTTTGTATCCTAATAGTGGTCATAAGATTTTCAAAGCAAAGCAGTAATTAGTAGCCTACAGTTCCTTTAGCCACACAGTCAGTTAGCTTGACTTCCAACATCTGCTACACTCTTTACTCCTGCTTCTCCTTCTCACTGAACCTCCCATTTTAAAATTAATTCCATTTAAATCATCAATTAAGAAGTCACTGACACTTTCACTTCTATAGTGGATGCATCATGCATAGATGACTGTGGAAAACTTAGCAATTTACAAGATGTATTTTGCCCAAACCTGTGTAAGCCCAGATTCCTTCTAGTAGATTTATTTCCAGCTGTAAATACATGAAAATTCCCAGACACTATGAGGTAGAATCTAAATGGATGCTGCTGAAATTCTTGTCTTTGCAAAATGTACTTTCCACCTGAATGTCCTTCAGCACAGATGGTTCTTCTTCCATTTCCCTATTTGGAACAAAACAAAAAAATCTGTGCTGGATTCTTTGCAGGTTATGCCATTACTTTGAAGGCAGATTTTATCAGGATACACATATGTTTTCATTAAAACAAAGGCATACTAGTTAGCTCTTGCTAAAATATGTGGCACTTCTTGAACAGCTAGTACATTAAAAAGTGTATTTTTCCTGTTTGTAGAGAAATATAATAGTATGCTACAGTTTTGTGTTAAGAAATTGGCACAAATCAGTACAACCTTTTAGCAAAAAATTGTACACCCAATAGATTTTAATTTTTTTCAGTGCATTATGAACAGTGGCACCTTATATTAAAAACAAACAGTCTGAACAGACAGAGATGTTTCTGTGTTGGCATACAAGAAGAAATCAACCAACATTTTGATCTTCTCTTCCGTTAAGCCCTCAATTTTTTAAATTGCTCCCTAAGAACACCTGAGGCATGTGTGAGAAAGTAACATTGCTACTTCATATACCCATTTATTAATAAATTTAATTTTATTTCCTAACAAACATTGTTTACCTCATCCACCAACTCTGCACCCTTGCCTTCAGATCTACTTGGGGTACAGCTTACAGGTAGCAATTCTGCTTTATTCCCAGCTAAGGCTTCAAAACAGTTAAAATAGACACATTTGTAAACCCTGACCAAATACTTTTACAACAGGCAAAAATTCCATAATATTCTATTTCTCTTTTTCCAGTAAATAATTGTCTACCTTTCTGCCCATACAAGATGCTTGCATTAATTTGGATTCCAAGATCTGCATCTCCAAAAAGACATCCAGAACAAGAATTGGTAAAGATCATAAGCACCTTCTGTAACATCTACTAAGAGACTTGTGATACTGAATATACAGGGTGAGTGAGGGCACCTTGGGCCAGCAGTCGAAAAAGCCCTAAAAGTCATCAGCAGATATTAAAATGACTTGACTACCACATCTTTTATAGAACTGGTGTGTATGAATATTCTTCATTCAGTAAAACGCATAAGCAAGGTTAGAAGGAACTCAGCTGAAGTTATTCCAGTAAATCAGCAAATCTCAGTACACAGGTTTTTGTGTTTTCTCAGCTCCAGTGAAAATCCTTTGCCTGAGCCCCTTGTCAAAGACTGAAACACTTTCCAGAGAATAGATAGTACTTTCACATTTTTCTTCTCAGACTAATTGGACATCTGCAGTGTTCTCATAAGTGGTAGATTTGAATTCACTACTGCCAAAGGAGAGTTTTGACCCTGCATTTCTCACAACCTAGACTGTTCTTCTTCTGTTTCTAGAGATTTTCTCCCTATCAGTGTGTGCTGTGCCTGTTTCATATGTCAATCTCTTAAGAAACTGCAGAAGAACTTGATCTCTGTTTTTAAAGATGGAGCTTGTCAGCCACATGCTATTCTTTGTACCAGTGCAAACAGGATTCAGAAAGAGACTTCTAAAGGGAGACCCCTGCTACCACTTATTTCATTTAGCCACCTCAGATTTTCCCAAATCTTACAGCTTTCATTTGCTGAATTTCTGCTGGTCCCAGATCAGCCAACATATTTAAGAGGTCAAGGCAGTGTCAGCCACAGAAGTGGAGTTCACAGTTGTTTGCGGAAGTGGACATGAAACTGGTCATCACAAGGGTTTGGAAAAGACCACCACAAATGCTAGTTTCATTTGGAAGCACCCACTTACTTACATAGGTCTGACATTTTAGGCAGAAAAGAGGTACAATACTATAAAATTAGGCACAGTATTTGTAGAAGAGTAATGTTGTTGATATTTAATGTTATCAGGAGAGTTCCTGTTTTGTGTCTGGGAGCATAGGATGTCCCATGCTCAAGTAGAATTTTTGTCAAGTTAAAACATAGTTGATACTCTCTTCCTTGATAAACTCTATCTTAGACATATGTTTAATTTACTTCTAGTTTAATTTACTTCTATCAGGGCAAGAACCTTTGCTTTGAACCTTTTCAGTACAGATATGTGAGATACATAGTGGTCTTATGAGAGAATTAGTATTTGGTAGAATTTGGTGTTTATGGATATAATATCTTTTATTCAAATAAAAATAGGACAATAGAAAAATCTGAATATAATCTAGAAAGAGTATTTTTCTAATTCCTGTTGCCTCTATGACTTAATACTTCAAAAGAGGCAGGCAGACAACTCAGACACATTCCTGGCTGTATTCCACAGCTCTTTCGTAACAGAAGGTAAGTTCAATGTTTACTTCTTTACCTCCAATTACCATAATCAATTTGCTAATCATTTCCAGGTAGACCACCACCAAAGTCAATTGACTCTAGTGGAGCCAATGGATCACAATGTTTAAAACACGTTGTGAAGTGTCCGGCTGTATCTCTGGTCTTTCCAGTTCAAAATTTTAAAAAGGACATTGTTTTGCAGATACATTATTCAAGAAGTTATGAAATGAGAATTAATTTAAAACACCCATGACAGCAATGGAATTTGAGTGTTATAATGCCTTACTAGACCTGAACCTTTTGTAACTAAAGTGGAACAGGTTTTAACAGAAATAAATTATATATATATATATATAATGATTGAGATGGATTAAAGAACACTGCCATATGAATCAAAGACTAAACATAATCAGAAGTATAATTTTAAAGTATGAGCTAGCATCTGATCTCAAAACAGGCAGAAAGCCATCTGGCACCAGGCAACCAGCACCACTCTCTTTCAGCTTCAGCTAGGCATAAAGAATTCAGAACTGGAACTGTCTTTTGTCACAGCAGCCCAGTCCAGCTGTGCATCACCACCAGAATTTCTCACTTTCCATGTGTCTAACTAAGAAGTCTCACAAGCTAGAACACGAGATGCAAACAGACAAAGTTTGTCTCTCTGAGTTTGGTATTTTGGTGGAAATAGATGAACACTGTTGTCTAAACAACCACTACACCTGTTCTGCCACAATCCATCACCACTTCTTACAATGGCAGAATTGCTGGGCTCAGAAGATGCACATGTTCTGATTTCCTACAGTATGTTATTTATTGTATTTAATAATGAAATTAATCTTTCTTTTAAAACCTGATGCCTGGTAGGCTGTGTTGCTAAAGCACAAAAGAAAATCTAAGCTAGGAGATTTGATTTGCTTATTTTGTTTTTTAAACAAGGCTGCCTCAGCTTTAGCTGCTGACTGTTTTTAGAAACATAGCTTATAGTTCACAGAAGCTACCAGGTGCTCAACATACTGGACAAAATCAACTGGACTATATAATCTATATTTGGGGTTACTAATCTGATTTACTTCCATGTCTCTGGAAGTCTTCATAATGAAGCCTACATTTCTGAGTGCAGAATAAGGTCACAGCACACTGGACTTCAGCATTTTCTTAAAGCAAGAATCTTACTAAGCCCCAAAGGGTTTATGGTTAATGGATGAAAACCTAACTTTTCATGCAATAAAACTAAAAGGAGAAAGAGTATTACAGCACAGTCACCACAAAGGCTTTGTACAGTGATTAATGGGGTTTGAATTTTATTTTTCCTTCTTTTAGAACAACCTCTCCAGCATTTTCTATGTGTCAACTGAAAAAGAATTTAAGATTTTTTTTAAAGTGCTGAAAAAATAAAAGCAACCACAGAAAACATCATTTTATGTAGTATCTGTTTAACCCTACCTTTCCATGTTATATCTGTTAGATATATTATAGAGTTGTTTCACTTGATACTTTTACCTTCTTTTTTGATCAGGTCACATTTTTAAATGAAATATTGTTTCAATTGAAAAATGAGAAGGTAAGGAATTTTGTGGCAGAAAAACGTCAAAAAAAAGTAGGCTTGCATTTCCAAAGAAAAATATCCCTTCAAGTATGAGAAGGTGAAATGTTCCAATGTTTTCAGGAATTTCCTTTTTTTTTCCTCCCTCCCAACTGTTAATTAAAGGTAGCTGAAATTCACAAATAAATTTTTGGTAAAACTGAAATTTTCCAGTTGTCTCTGAAATGTAGTCCATATCTGGTTACCTAATTATTCAGAAAAGACACAACTATAAGCATATAAATGGATTATTCTAATGTGTTAATTTACTATTTCTCATGGAATCGTATTAGTCTGGGTAAGCACAATGTTTTACCTATACATCATTTCTCTACTTAATCAGGTTTCATAACTGCCTAAATCTGTTTCAGGTATGATTCAACACCAGAAAGAAAACCAGTTGTGAAAGTTTTTTCACAGCATTTTGCATGCGTATGAAAAAACAAAACAGGGATTCTGCTACCAGAACTGCTGTTATATAACTGGGGGCAGACAGACAGTGAAGTTTGATAAATTTAGATTAGAAATGAGCCATAATTAATTACTGAAAAATGCAGCTTGGATGAAGGCCAGCTTTTAAAAAAAAAAAAAGTACTAGAAATCAAGTCATGGCTGAGTACATAAAGCAAAATGTATTTGAATATATCATTTAAAACGAGTTGTTAGTACTTAAAGTACAGGATTTTTACTTTTTTCCCCCAGTAAATTTAACATTTCTGTTTTTTATTACCTCCCTTTCAAGCCTGTTTCCCCCTCCGCAGTTCTCCAGCTGTTTGGATTGGTATGTTTGAAGTGTCTTACACGGCTTTTGTCACCCATATCTTTTATATGAAATTCTATCCCCTCAAAAAGAAGCATTATTAACAAATGCATATTAACTCAAGATGAAGTTTTGAGTTAGATGATTTTCAATATAAAAGAAGAGAATTATTGGTTAAAAATGAAGCCTATTGCAAGTTATTACAATGTATATCAGATTCAGACCTGAAGCAGCTATAAAGGTGTCAGCATGACCTTCACAGAAACAAAGCATATGCATTCTCATTGCTCACATTTCTTTGACTTTGGTATTGCTCTAAAACCCATTAACAGGTGCTTTTTAAAGGAATTAATTAAAACCATTTTCTCTGGAATTCTTTTATTGCTTCTGAATATACATGAAACAAGAGTCATAGTAATGTGTTTCAATACTGTCAAATGCAAGGTTTCTTTTTCAATATGTAATTTGAATTGGTCTGTTTAAAGAAACTTCACACATGTAGAAAGTTTAAAAAGTTGTTTGTTAAATTCTTCAGTTATAATTCTTTTAAAAATCCTATTATGTTTGGTTACACAAGACTGCATTTAATATACTTTAAGATGCAATACTCCTTAGCTGTGACATATTTATGGACTGTACATTAAAAAGTTTACGAAATAAGCAGTATATTCTCAGTGTCAAACAGCTCTCAATGAGGACAATTATTCATACTGTCTGTTTGTAATTAGGTACGAAATAATTTATGATTATGAAGATGAGTGAGCAATTTTTTTTAAAAATACTCTATTTTCTTACAGAAATGTTCCTATAATATAACCACAGCTCATAAATTACTCACCTTAGATTTCAGGCAGATTTCTTGTGGAAATAATAAACATATGGATTCAATCTCAACAATGTGGGTCAAAAATAGCGAACAGAATGCATGCTATCAAGAGATCCTCCATAACTTGATGAGAATAAATCCAGGCTTGACATTGACTCATCTGGGACTGGCAACTGATGGAATTGATACTATCTTCACCCCTTAGAAAAATGGTGAGGACAGAACCTTAAAACGTTCATCTTAGATAAGGATTCAAAGGTTGAATCCTTATATATTTTAGCCAGCTTTATCTGCAAACTGAGCTGGAAACCTTGCATAATCAGACTCTCTTCTAAGATTTCCGTTGAAATTTCATGCAGGCCACATGTCCTGCAAAAATATCCTCTGTCATGACATTATAAGTCTTTGGTGACAACAAAAATATACACAGTAAAAGGTTTTATTCTAATCATAAGAAAATGAAAGCAACATGCAGTTTAAGTAACAGTTTAGTCTACTTGATATTTTTTTTCATTTAACCTTTTATACACATTAGTGGAGTTTAGATCTCTGTATAAGGCCTGACTATTGAAATACTATGGGAAAAATGTAAAACCACCCAGGGATTCTGGAAAATAAAGCAGTGTGGGTGAATGCTTGTCCTTTTTTGCTTTTCTCTCAGTCCATAGAAAAACTGGATTAAGGGTGTTCTCATCTGTGTTTCATGTATTCACAAAGAAGCAGGCTGAGAGAGCACCTCAAGTCCTGCCTCCCTCCAAAGCCCTGTATATGATCCCAGCCAGAGGTCCTTGTGCAACAGTAGTCAAAACCACACAAATAAGGAGCAAATAAGAAGAAAGTGCATCCTAAAAAGCTCCAGAGGAAAACTGGAGCAACACAGCTAAACTATGGTATAAATCTCTTAAAGTTTTCCAGAGGTGCTTGTTTTGCATTTAGAATAAATCCCTGACAATTTGACTATTGTTAAACTATTTGTTTTTCACGTGCATGTAAAGAATCTTAACAGGTTTTTTGCTATTCAAAAAAAAAAAAAAAATTGGAGAAAAAGTCAGTATTGAAGTTATTATTCTAGGGGGAAAAAAAGTCACCTTTTATATTAAAATAAGTCTCCGAAATTTTGCCTAACATGTAAGCCATTTTTGCTGTAAAATTACAAGTTTCAAAAGAGAAGGGGTGATAATGAAAGTGCTTCTTCAACCGTGACAATAGTATTGCTACTTCATTCTCATAATGTTATGGGACCCCAGGCAGCTCCCAACTTCATCCTGGAATGATGGCATATTTCATGATTATGTCCAGCTCTAGCAGATAAGAGCATTTATATGCTAATAACAGCAATATGTGTGGCTCTGGAATTTCACCATAAGCAGTGAAGCTTTTAATCACAATAAGCCTTATGGGCTCAATTTATCTACTCTAAAAAAAAATTAAAAAAATCATAATACCTACATAGGTGTTCCAAAATGTATTTTCTTTACATCAACTTTTAGAACCCTGTAAAATATGAAATGAATAGGAAATGGTTCCTCAGAGGACTTGATTATTAATAAGAGGTGGATTATGCATAACTTCTTCAAATCACAAGAGAAAATGGAAACTCTGTCATGGTGGCTGGGTGGTGTTTGGATAAATGGAGAACTAGAAGCTACACCAGAGCCCACTGCATCATCTTTCCAGAGGAAGCATTAATCTACAGCCACAACTGAAATTTATATAGGCTCTAAAGGAACAAAACTCCCCTTAACACTCACCATGCTGCCTGTAAAAGTTTATTTGTCTTTTTCTACAAGTGACTATTAGGAGTATGCTTTTTTATAGTTGACAGCCTTTTGTTTCCAGGTGGTCTCACTGTTTCAATTATACATTCAGTTAGGTCTCATCTGGCACAGAAACTCACTTGTAATTTTGCCATCATATTGTTGAAGGCTGACTTCAAGAGCACAATAGCAATTTAAGCTTCCTACCATCAGCATTGCTGGACAGTGGCTTGCACTAGGGAAAAAGATGAAAGAAAAAAAAAAAAGAAGAAGAAAAAAAGGAACTGAGTTTACATCCTCTTTTGTAGATAAACCATTTAATTTCAGTGAACTTATGTGACAACTCACTTCTCTCCATGAACTGCCTAAGGATGCTGTGTCCACCACTCCTGGATAGTTAACAGTTTAAATTGCATCCTGTTTTCTTTAATTTATATGCTACAGGTGTGCTTCAGTACACTGTTAGTTGGGTGTTAACCTCTGTGATCTGAGACAGGGGATTTTCACACAGCAGTATGGAAGGCAAAAATATTTCAGAAATGAAAAGCATTGTAAGATGCTTTGAAGCCAGAATGACTGTGAAATAGTTTTAAAACTTTTGACTGATTAAATTGCAATGTTGCAATTTTTCTTCTAATTCAGTAATGTACATATGACATTAAGTTTGTCACTAGAATTTTTATCAGCATCATATCCTTTTTAATAGAATCTTCTTCCATACTGACCACTTCAAAGGAATGGTTTTCTTTCAGGTGTCAAAACTCTGCCAATATTAAGTGCTGCAGTCTTTCCAATGCATCAGGGATTAATTATTAAAATATTCACTTCATTCCCAGAACTGAATAAAAGTCAGACATAAAAATGCTCACTAAAAAGTTAGGTCACAGGTGCCCATCAAATCTTGTTGAATATTCCCCTTTTTATAGTAAATCCAAAATTTCTAAAAAGTTTTAAAATTTATATACAATTTTTAAACCTTTCTGAGTTGTTTTTATTCAGATATTTAAGCCAAGTCAGTAATCTGATCTGGCAACATAGCTGGCTCTGCTTGGAGCAGAAGGTTGGACTACAGGTCTCCTGAGGTACCTCACCACCTGAATTATTCTGTGATTCTATTATGTTCACCACCTGTCTTCTAGGCAAATATCACTTATATTCTATCAGATAAAGTCATTCATAGAAGCCATTACACAAATTAATCCTACTGAAAGTTGGCTAAGCTTTAATTTACTTTTAATATGAAGAAAAAAAAAATGAAGCAGTTTGAAAAGCCAGTACTTGAAAGAGAAAAGATTTTGCTCTGAAACATTAATTCACAAATATACCTAAGAATTCTTCACACAATCTTCTGGGTAAGTTTCAAAAGTATCTTTTATATGCAGTAGGAATATAAGAAATAGTAGTTCAGTACTGTTCATGCACAAAGAATAAAATAAGCAAACCAGACCCAAATGGTCTCTTTCTTTTTAAAACATGGATCCAATGAAGCCTATCGCATAATTACATTCCCAAAGAGTAGCGCAGACAGTAAAAATTGCACCTATCATTTGGATTATATGGGGAGTAATTCAAATTTCCTCTGGAAAAGATATTCATAGGCAATAGAAAAAAGTTAGTACCTTGAATATAATATTCCAAGGCAAAACCAAGGGATTTCCTAAGCTTTGATCAGTTTGGTTTTCTTGGAGACCTAATTTACCTCTACCTCTGACTATGTACAAAAAAAGTCTTGGTCCTGGGAGCCAGACCATACTTTCAACTTTCCTTAGAGCTCACCTAATTGAACAATAAGGACTTCCCCAAAACAAGAGATTCCACACCTGGCTGTGAGCAGGAATGGCTGGACAAGTTTGACATTACTGTCCTTTAAATAGTTGCAACATTGACTAGTACAGGTGGAAACTCTACCTGTTAAAGGTCCTTTAGGATTAGATTTTATTACTATGAATGAGAACTGTCTTTAGGGCTGTTTCCAGAACAGGAATCAATTCAACGCCTCA
This sequence comes from Formicarius rufipectus, assembly GCA_013399695.1. Taxonomy (NCBI): domain Eukaryota; kingdom Metazoa; phylum Chordata; class Aves; order Passeriformes; family Formicariidae; genus Formicarius; species Formicarius rufipectus. Next base: position 85,626 of record VXAU01005244.1, read on the forward strand.
CCAATAAAGATCAAGAAAGGCAAAGAAAAGATATTCCTTTCATCTTTTTCATCAGGTAGTAGACAAAATTAACCAAAGTCCTACATCTCTTTCCCAAAAGCAGAAAACAGCTGATACATTCAACAACTTTAATGTTCCAAAGCTTCTTAGGAACAAGGCTGCATTCCATCTCTTAGAAAATTTAACCTCCTCTGTTAAAAACTCTTCACATTCCAGTGTTGTATGCTCTTAATTGTAATCAAATTAACATGGTATTAGAACAAATTTCTTACATCTATAGATAAGAAGAAATATTAAAATCTGACTCAAAATACTCAAAGCAACCGTCTCCTCAGTATACAACTCATCTTGGCTGCTCACTGCCAGCATGAAGACTGGCTCAAACACGAGACAGAGCTCCTAATGACACTACAACTCCTCAGAGTGAAGGCAGCATGCAGTACCTAATGGCTGGGCACATCCCCAGCCAGCACACGGCTGCCTTGTTAGGAGGGCTTGAACCACAGGTAAAGCACAAAAAAGAAACTGAGATTGGCCTAAAACATCAAGCCACTAGCCTTTAACTCCAGCCTCCAAAGCTTTCAGCTACCACATTGATTGCAACATTAGAAGAATCTGGAGAGAACAAAGAGGTAAGATTTATTATTTGTTTTCCAGCTGAACAGCAGCAGGAACAGCAGTGAGAACTACACACAGCAGATGTTTGACAAGTTGTTAATGCAGTTCTGGAAGGTGCTCAGGTATTACAGCAATAAAAGGACTACAGGTTTTGGTATAGTACATGATAAGAAGATACATGACAAAATACCTTCAACAATTATTCAGTCCTTAAAATGGCTTTAAGTGCTCATATAACATGAGTGAGAATTTGAATTTTTTGATTGTGAACAAAGCAAAACAGTTGGTGGGTCACGTGACAGGGTCTTACGTCATTCAGCAACTATGCTTTATACACAGTTGAACTCTGATTATGCTTATTAAATAACTTGGTAGAAGTCAATGAGAATTTAAATTATGATCTTTTTCCATTTAATTGCATAATTAAGACATTTAATTTGAACTATTATTTTACATGAGCTAAAGCACTGAAATAAAATGTATCCTTATTATTTTAAGGAGATAAAATTGTGAGAAATACCTAAAAAGCTCTGAATAACACAGATTGAGTTTTCTTTTATCCTGTTTCCTTGTCAGAATTCATTTCACTGAGAGTACTAGAAATAAACTATGCTTGCCATAGTCCACAGCAGGCCTTGTTTTTTTGGGTTTTTTGTAATTTTTGATTTGTTTTATCAAGTGTGAATGTTCATTGCAAATCCCTGATGTGATTTAAATGATTAAGTGTCTGAATTTCAGTGTAACTAAAAGGTTGCACAGATAGGGTTGCACCATAACAGAATCATGTAACCACGGAATTGTTAAGGTTGGAAGAGACCTCTAAGAAGATGGTCAAGTCCTACTGTTAACATAGCACCACTGAGCTCACCTCTAAACCATGTCCCCAGGTGCCACATGATTTTTTAGTTCTTCTGGGGATGATGATTCCACCACTTCCCTGGGCAGTCCATTCCAATGCCTGAAAACCATTTTACTGGAGAAATTCATCCTAATGTCCAGTCTAAACCTCCTCTGGTGCAACTTGAGGCTATTTCCTCATGCCACTTGTTACCTGGGCAAAGAGGACAACCCCCTCTAGGCTACAACCTCATTCTATGTAGTTGTAGAGAGTGATAAGGTCTTCCTTTCTTGGAGATTAAACACCCTCAGCTCCCTCTCACAAGACCTGTGCTCCAAACCCTTCCCCAGAAATCTTGCCCTTCCCTGGATACACTCCAGCACCTCAATGTCTTTCTTGTAGTGAGGGTTCCAGAACTGGACTCAGTACTAGAGGTGCAGCCTCACAAGGGCCAAGTACAGAGGGATGATCACTGCCCTGGTTCTGTGTCCATGCTATTTCTGACAGAGGCCAAGATGCCACTGGTCTTCTTGGCCACCTAGGCACACTGCTGGCTCATGTTCAGCTGCTGTTGACCAGACACCCCAACTCCTTTTCCACTGGGCAGCTTTCCAGCCACTCTGCTCCAGCCTGTAGCACTGCCTGGACTTGTTGTGACTCAAGTGCAGGATTCAGCAATTTGTCTCACTGAACCTCATAAAACTGGTCTTGACTCATCAATTCAACCTGTCCACTAATAAACTAAAGGTCATTAAAAAAAAAAAAATAAATGTTAAGTGCTCGAGCTACTCTAAAGATACCAATATGTTTGCCTAAAAACTGTCCTTTCCCCTTCCTTTTCACATGAAGTACCTACAGTTTGCCTGTATTAAAACCAATCTAATTCAGCAGCAATATACTGTATTTCTGTTTCTACTGTATTTCCATTTCTAAAATATAAAAGTGACCTCAAGGGTCCTTTGTTTCCCAGGAACACCCTATCTCTGCTTTTCTATGGCTAACTTCCTCTGTGCAAGTAGACTTTCCTGTACTGCAGTCCTGTACATGGCTTGATCTGACCGATGTTCCCCTGAATGAATGGAGAATATATTGGATGCAGGTTTGCCACAGCCCACACTCATGGCAAGCACAGGAAAGAATACACACACCAATATGATGCAAGCTCAATCCAACTTTATTAAGTTATTTGCCAGTTTATATATACATTACAAACAGTCTCACACATCCACGCCCCTAAATACATGATAAGTAGCTAAGTGGCTTTAGATTGTCTCTAATTAGTTTCAGGTTTCACACCCCTTATCAACTCCTAATAGTCCGGTTAACGAGCCACGGCCCTGACACAGGTTATCTGAGCAAACTTCATGTGGAAATAGTACATCACAATCAGAGTGGATCAGATTACATATATACTATAAACATAAAAATATAAGTCAGAAGATTTAGTCCTCTCACAGGGAAACTTATTTATAGGAAGATTTTTCAGTCTATGGTTGTATCTCAGAGAAGATTCATCTCAGAAAACATGTGCTCTTGCCACTCTGACACAGAGCCCAGCAATGTGATCTGAAAGGTCTTCTTCAAAGGATTTTCCAAGGTTGTAGTTATGGACTTGATTAATTACAGCTACTGTGCTAGAGAATTAAGTCTGACAAATTCAGGATATAGGTTGGTTTTGCATGTCAAGGTTTTGGTAGCTGGGGTGCTACAGGGGTGGCTTCTGCAAGAAGCTCCTAGAAGTTTCCCTTATGTCCAACAGGGCCAATGCCAGATGGCTCCAAGATGGACCTTTTCTGGCCAAGGCCAAGTCCATCAGCAACAGTGGTAGTGCTTGTGGGATAACATATTTCGTAAGGGGGAAGTGTTGCTGTGTGTTAGTAATGGCAGTGGGAGGGAGGACTGAGAATCTGAGAGAGAAACAACGCTTCAGATGCCAAGTTCTGTGCAGGAGATGGAGGAGGTGTTCAAGGTACTGGAGGAGAGATTCCCCTGAAGCCCATAGTGACAATGATGGTGAGGCAGGTGTGCCTCTGCAGCCAGTCAGAAGGTCCGTGGTGGAGCCAAGATTCACCTGCAGCCCCTGTAGGACCCTGTGCGGAGCAGTTGGGTGGCCAAATGGGGCTGTGCTCCCAAGTGAAGTCCATGCTGGAGGAGGCCCCTGGCAGGACCTGTGGCCCCATGGAGAGAGGAGCCCATGCTGGAGTAGTTTTGCTGTCGGGGATGCGCACTGAAGCAGCCCATGGGAAGGACTTATATTAGAGAACTTCATGGGGGACTGTCTTCTGTGGGAGAGACCCAATGCTGGAGGAGGGGAAGAGTGTGAGGAGTCCTTCTCCTGCAAAGGAAGGAGTGGCAGAGACAATGTGTGATGAACTGATCACAATCCCTACTCTCTGTCTCCCTCTGTGGATAGAGGGAGGAAATAGAGAAACTGAGAGTGAAGTTGAACTCAAGAAGGGTTGGGTAGAGGAAAGGTGGCTTAACATTTGGTTTTTATTTCTCATTATCCTGTGCTGATTGGATTGAACTAATTTCCCCAGGTTGAGTCTGTTTTGCCTGTAACTATAATTGGTGAGTGATCTCTCCTTGTCTTTTTCTCAACCCACAAGCCTTTCATTATATTTTGTATCCCCTGTCCAGCAGAGATGGGGAGTGATAGAACAGGTTTGGTGGACACCTGGCACCAAAAAGTACAGTAAATATGCATTTCTTCTACTCTTCTCCAAAACCATTGATTTTTCTTTTTTTCATTTCCAAATAAAATAAAATAAGCGAATAAATGCCCAGTCTAGCTGGACATAAATGGAGTAAATTTTCCCACTTCTGGGCATTTGAAATAGAGTAGAAACAGTTTTGCATCATTTTCTGAACTGGTCACTTCTGTTACAATAATGAGAATTCTAATGATAACACAGCAAATCCCAAATTATTTTTGCTTGTACAGATTTGTAATATTACAAATAGAACCAGACAGAACACATGGACAGGTCTCAGCTGCAGGAATGTCTCAGCTGCAGGAGTATCTCAGATTAGTCTGATCTAATGACAGATATGCAAGATCTGACACTGCCTTTGCTCAAAGCAATGTTTAAGGAAAGGCTTCAATCCTTGTTACTTTTCAGTTTTCATTCTTTACAGATAATTCAGTGCTTTCAGAATCTTACTTGGGTTAATGTTCAGAGCCAGACAGCCAGAAAAGTTTTTCAAGATAAAACTTTCTTGGATGATAACATTTCAAGCCCAAGCATTATGCCACTGGCAGAAAGAAAATGTTTATCCCAAAGCCACTTATTTATTTTATATTTTCAGAGATTGCAACCCTTAAGAACTACAGCTCAGTGCTTATCCTCTCAGAAGCACACACTTGAATGAAAATAGGATGGGATGGAATCAAGCAAAATTCAAGGAAGAAAAGCCAGACTCTCCTTTGGTGCAAAACTGCTACCAGGGGCCTAAGCTGATATATAGCCGCTGGCAGTTTGGCTTGTGTAGTTTTAGAACAAAAAAAAAAAAAAACAAAAACACATTGCTCTCAGATTCTAGTTCCATTCTCTTGTGACACAGTGGTATTTGAGAACCTTTCTTTTTAAACATCTTGTAATTGCCTTTGGTAGATATTAATATGCAAAAGAGAAATGAGAAATAAATCAACAGACTTACTTGTTCAAGCAAAACTTAACAGCCCAAATAGTCTACATGACTAAGTATGTTCTTCTGGTTTTATGTCCCTGAGTCTGCAGGTGAGAAAACCACTGCAGTTACACACACACACACCAAAAAAAGTGTGATCGTGGCTTAGCATGAATCAACACTTTCCTTTTATAAAATTTTCAGAAGTAGATAGTGACCATAATTCCCATCACAATCTTTCATTTTATGCTGCAATCTTTCAAAGACACCATTAACACACTACAAATCGTATATTTATGTTCTAAGCAATGTTTCAATTATCCAGCTTGTTCTCTCCACGCAGCTAAAGCTTCTGTGCAAACGCTCCTCAAGCAGTATTATTATTTCTCATCCTATAAAGACAGTTTCCTCTCTTACAGGCACTTTGAACAGTACTGCAAAAAATGTTACGTCAGCTACATCACTTTGGTTATTTCTCTACTTTCTTCCCCCTTATTCTTTCAGTTCACTGACATGGCTTCTTACAGCTCCACTTCTGCATTGCTGCTCGCAGGTGAAGCAGAGATACCCACCTTTGCAGAAGACTATTCTTCAACCCTTTCCTCAGCACAACACATTTGTGAACCAATCAGTGTTATTCACTGGTGAATATCACTCATAGCATTTCAAATAAATCAACTGAGCGACAGACTTCAGTTTATTTTCCTCCTTCGATTATCATGGACTACACAGAAAAAGAGTTTTTTCTTCATACAGGAGGCCAAAGTGGGCTTAGTGTTGTAGTCAGCTCTTACAGCATAGCACATTGAGTGAGCCTTTCCCTCCTGCTTACACTAGGCAGGCACGTCTGATCACAATAGACCTTCAATTTGCTCTTAGTAGTCAAGCCACGTGGTCACTGGTGTCAGTCAGTATTCACACTGTCAGTATTCACAAAAGGCACCACTGGGCCCTTTGGAGCCTCAGTCTGTAAGTAGATGAGTCTGTAATACCAACCCAAATTCCTGGTTTGAGAGTATCAAACAGATCATGACAGCCTCCTCTGCTCTTCTAAGAACAACTCTTTTCCTGGGCATACTGTGTGTCTAGGCTAAGCTGTGCAGGCCCATGCTTCTCACTGGGATAAGAAGTAACATGCATTTGCTACCTTTCAGTAGATAAAAATATGTAAGATTTCATCTCTAAGCTAAAAAGGGAAAAAACCCTCTTCATAGGGAATCCTTATTTATTAAAGAAAAAAAAAATAAAAATAGCCAATCATCTTAGAACTGAGCATTCATGTAAAATTTGCATACATAATTTAAAAAGTACAAAAGTGGCATCACTCTGCTTCTTTTAACTGATACTGCGCCTCATTACATGAAGATCAGTATGCTTGTTGAAGTGTTGGGTGTATAACATTCCATTTCAGGTCAAAGGAATGTGAGTAGAAAACGTAATCTAGAGATACATTTATTCCTGAAATTAACATTTGTATTTGTCTTGATTTTAACTTGGATCATTGAAGAAAGCAGGCATTTTAAACTATTCTGTTTATTACCTTAATTTAGGTTTGGGATTTTATTCTTATCAGATGCAAAAGACAATTTTCCTAGTTTCATTTTTGTGCGTAAATAATTGCTTTTTCTGATATTCCAGCATCACAGTTGCTCCTTAATAGAATAGTGAAAAAGGCAATTATTTTAAGTAAAAAATTTTCTACTCTTCTAGAATATAAACTATAAATTTAAAATCACATTACCTTAAATATGCCCATGTCTCTGAGATGTAGATGAAGTAGGAGAAAGAAAAAAGAGAGAACTGAACTCCAAAACAGACAAGTGATGCTCATATTCTAGTGTATTTTGTGCTTCCACTCTCCAAGGCAGATTAGTACAAATTGAATTTTGCACTAGATTTGCATAGTTGTGACTCCTCCATTTGATTCTAGGGAAGTTGATTAATTTGAATTATTTAGGTGCTGTATGAATAGCACCAAACCAGTAGATTGCATTCTTGATTGAATTACAGTATATTTGTATGGTTACATGTAGCCAGTGTTATTATTCTTATATTAAGGATAAGTAAATGTGCCCTTTCAATAAGAAATGGTGTCTGTGATCTTTCATTTATATCACGCCATTACAGATTTTTCTTAGGACATAATGAAATCTGGCTAAAGGGGAAAAATAAAACTAATTTGCTGAGGACCAATGCTTCAATTAATTAACTTCTGTTTCCGCAAACAGCCGTAAGTGAAGGAATCAAACTACTATGTTTTGTAGATGAATGATCAGCAAATGCTCAAACTCATCTGTCATGGTCTAGTTTTGTAGCCTGACAAGAAAAATGAAGCTAGCATTTTCTGAATTCATAAAAACTGGTCTGCGGTTTACATAATATCCACATTTAATTAGAGTGGAACCAGTGGAGAGATTGAATCCCTGTCCAGTCTGGCAGCAGGGTAAAGGGCTTATCATCTGTCTTTCACAGACATAAAAGGTTAACACAAAGTGTATACATGTTTTCATGTCATCTAACCCTTGAATCAATCACAGTCTCAGCTTAATGTAGTGGGTGAACACTTCTGTGGGCAGAATATTTCATTACAGGCATGTTATTTTTCCAGGGGTTTAATCACTCATTCACTCAGTTATTCTGCCACGATTCTTTGCCAAATGAGACCCTACAAATAAAACATTTCACTGCACTGTGTTAGTAGAATGAAAACTCATTCTTCCTCTTGGTCTTGTTTTTCTTTTACATGAAAAATTATTCCATAGTGTCAGATAACTATGTCACTGAGGAGGAGGCCTCTTTGCAGCAGGTTGTATTTCTTCCTTGACTACAGTGCTCATAGCACTGTTCCAACATCAGAACTACATTTCTGTGAAGCAGCTTTGCTTATCCCAGATGCACAGATTCCTTACAGATACCCATTAGTCCTAAGCACTGCTGTCTCCAGACCTAATAATGCAAGAACAAATACTTGAGAGTTCAGGGTAAACATGAAAGTCTCTTTTGTCATCAAATCATAGTTACATGCATATAGAATTAAAGATTTACACAGGCTTTGTGGTTACAACTGTGTTACTCTAATATTAATCTCCACCACTTCCTCTTTATTTTAATTATGTAATCATTTCTATATGTGTGATTACAATATGCATAAGTCAAACACACATACATATAAAAATAAGGAGAGCTGTCACCCAAGCCAAAGTGCTTTTAAGGAAAATCTATACATTTTCCAGCAACGGGTCTTCAAACCACTGGAAGCTTAGGAAAATTTTTTTCCAAACAGTCAAATATTAGACTACAAATCCATAAATGTTTTATACACTTGTGTTTAAGTAGGTTTTTACTTTAGCTCTCAGAAGTGATGAATACTTTACAGTGGACATGGCAATGTTTTACATCTTCTTAGTTCCTCCAGAGACTTCAGATCTTTTCTTGCTCAGACAGGAACGCAGTCCTAGTTACATGTGAGATTAAAATCTTTTAAGCTCAATATGAGTTACATAAGTTACAACACATGTTGTCTTGGAGAAATCCTATACAGCACTACAGAAAGACCCACTGACTTCTAATATGAATACAAAAAGTCTGCTTGAATCTGTTTTTCTTTCCTCTATTCAAACTCCATATGAGCATTTAAATATTTAGACTAAAGATGGGACAGACAGCTAAACCAAAACCTCACAAGCACCATTATAAAGGAAATCGTGCTTGCAGGAGCAGGACTCTTTTCCAAGGACTGCAGAGCTCACAGATGAAGATCATCCAGCTCAGCCACAGCTGGCCCAGCTTCCCCAGCCAACACCATCTCCTTTCTGTTTCCTTTGTCATTAGTGACCATTATCAAAGGCATGGAGAGGTTTTAAGTTCAGCACTAACCACCCACAAGACAATTATTGGCTTTTAGCACTGAGGTATGTTGGCTCTTGCACTACTTAGAAAGCTGCAAAAAATTAAGTGAAGCTACCACAGTCCTAACTTGAAAGAAAAACATCCATCAGAAGAAAGAACCAGCAGCAGCTAAAGGGCTTCTCTGGTATATAAGTCCCCTGACAGATAAATAGGACATACCTGGAAAGTCTGCTGACAATAAGAACCAATGCTATTTGTTGATCAGCTCACTGGATACAATACTTTTTTCCTCTGGGATCTGCATACTATCATTTGCAGTACGAGACAAAAATGTACTCATTTCATCCAGTCAAAGTATTCTAGAATATAGTTATCATTCAATACTTCTCTTGCAACCATAGTGAAAAAAGATTTCATAAAAAATCTACCTCTGATTCTAGACAGGCTCTATCAAAACCAGCTCTGTTCCAAAATGAAAACTGGACTCCCTAAGACAAAATTTTAAAACTCCATGCAGTCATGCAGCACTGATCCTAAACCTTCTATCCACAGCACTGACACGGAAGAACAATTTGAAAGATTTGCAGAAATCTTTTGCATAAAAATTTTGCATAATTTTTATAATTATTTTCAGCTGCTTCTCTTCACAAGCCACATAAAATTCTCTCTGTCTCTAGAACTATCATGAATATTCTTCCTTTCTGTTCCCTGATCTTCATTACTGCAAAAACAGCATATCATCTCTACTGAAAGATTACCAAGCTACCAAATAAAATCTGAATTGCAGGTAACTGCAAGTTCAGTTCTAAAAAAAACAAGGTAATTGTCACTGGATTTTGCAGCCTGTCCTGGTTTTATTAGCCAGGATCAGTTTGTCACTGTGTGGGTGTGTATTCTAAAGCCTCTATGCCATTTTTTCCCATGAACTGCTCACAATGGCACATTAGCAGCTATTGTCTAAAGCACACCCCACCCCTCAGGCTGCAAGATGGGTGTTCAGGAACTTCTGTGAGAAAAGGAAACTCTCCTGCCTCCACACCCCCCTGAGGGGTCATGTCTGCTAATGGCCCATCAGGGGTACCAAAAATAGGCCATTGTTTATCTC
>VXAU01005244.1:95732-148132 GCA_013399695.1 Formicarius rufipectus
GGGAAGGGTTTTTTTGCTCAGGGGTTTCTTTTTTTTACTTGTTTAGTTCTGGTTGTTTTTGTTTATCTTGAATACATATATAGATATTATAGCTAGGAACTGTTATCCTTCAATTTATCATATTTTAATTCAAATTTATTTTGAAATTATAGGAGATTTGTCTCTCTGTTTTAGTTATAATTTTTTTCTAAGTTCTCTAAACTTAGACACAGCCACATGTTCCATTCTCTTCCCCTTAACTGATTTCTCTTGTCTTAGTGGAATTTCAATGGAATTTCTACCTGCAAAATTTAGAAACTCACTGTTGAGTGTCTTTTGATGAAGAAGCTGTAAAGAAAGATGGAGAGAGACTATTTACAAGAGCACACTGTGACAGGATGAGAGGGAATGGCTTCAAACCTGAAGAGGATAGATTTAGATTAGATACTGGGAATAAATTCTTTACTATGAGGGTGCTAAGGCACTGAAACAGGTTGCTCAGAACAATGTCAGGATGTCCCACCCCTGGAAGTGTTTAAGGCCAGGTTATCAACCTGAACAACCTGGTATAGTGAAAGGTGTCCCTGCCTGTGGCAGGTGGCTCAGAACTAGATGACTTTTAAGGTCACTTCCAACCCAGGCCATGCTATGATTCTATGACTCCATAACTTTTGAAAGAGAAGCAAAAACATTCAAGAACTACATTTTTTATCCTATATTTGTCCTCATGTCTTTCTTAAAAAAAAAAAAAAAAAGAAAAGAAAAATCTAATAAAAAGAACAAGGAAAGATATCTACTTGGGTGATGTTCGAAAGTTCAACTTTATCAGACTCAACTGGTTTATTCATTTAGAAGATGCAAACACTTTAAGGAAGCAGGTTATTGTGGAATTTTTACAGACAAATCTTTTTAGGGAGGGAAAAAAATTGGTAACTTTGCAGATTGGCTTCACCTTTCAATCAATATTGAACAAGCTTCTAAGAATGCTGAAAGTTTATGATCTAATGCAAAGGCTGAGCTTTGAATAAAATGTAACATGAAGTAGGATTCAGAGATTATGAACTAGATCATAAAAAATCCTGAAAATCATATTTCCAAAAAGAAGAAAATATGGAGAAATTGGTTTCTTTCTGATACAGCAACAGGGGCAAGGGGTTGGAGGTAGGGGGTGGGAATGAAACTGCTTTAAAGTGAAAGCTAACAAAGCAGCAACTGGCTTCAGTAATTTCAAGCAGCCCTCGAGACTATCTCCTATATTCCCATAATATTATGTTTTAAACTTTTTGCTTGTCCACACAAGCTAGAAGCTTATTTGGTCTGAATGGTAGCTGCAATTCTCAAGTCAATATTGTGATGTAGTGCCAGGTGTCACAAAATCCACAATAAAATTAAGGGAACTGAAAACCTTGTTGAGGTCATCACTACTTTGCTCTATTTAAATTCCCATAATTCCCTTTGTGATTATAGGTTTACTAGTTTTAACAGCAAAGGCTGATTATTCTGGTGATTGTCCCATGCACATATTAAAAGAGGCAATCTGCACTCATTCTAGTTCTGTGAAGGAGGGCAATAAATGACAATTTATGCCCTTCAGTATTACAATATCATGATTTGGTTAGAATTTTCATGTGCTAAACATGGAGTAATATTCAGTTCCTAGGAGGAGTGTTCAGGAGTGATTCTGTATGCAGATTCTGTCGGATCAGAGGTTAGAAAAATCAGTTGATTTCCATACCTGGTTTGCCTACAGTTTAGTAACAGGTGTTCTCTGGGCTTCAACCCATTCTTCACTCACTTCCCCACCACAGGACAAGTGTCCAGAGCAGCAGGAAAAGTTTTGAAAGTAACCATTCCCCAGCTGTCTTATAGGTCCTTACTCCTCTCACCTTTGCTCAGCTCATACCCAGAAGGTCATGACCCTGAAGAGGAAGAGGGATATGTCTGAGTTACCTCTTTGGCTCTAGTCTTATCAAAGCTCCTGCCATAGTCTCAACTCACTTTGACTTTCAAATAATTTTCCAGAGAAAGGGCAACAGCCAAAATAAGAAATGTGGTCATAGAAAAAGGTCATCCAGTATATACCTTACAGTTCTACCCCAAGGCAAGACCAACCATATCTGATTATTTCAAACATATAGCTCTCCCTTTTCTATATACTATATCTATAATATATATGCAGATATTTAATCACTTCCCTTCTAACATTCCAACCACATTAAGCAAACTGAAGTTTCATAGCCTTCTGAAATACTGTCTTCCGAGATTTTGTTTTTCAGCTGGGCTGATCAAGGGTCTTTGGTAGAATCAGAATATTTTATTTTAGTTGCATGGCATTTATCTTATCACTGTCTATCCTCAAGACAGTAGGGTTTTGATGTCATATTTTCTTCCTCTATTCTGTTCTGCTCAGGCAAGCCAGACTCATTAGCTTAATTTCCATTCTTTTTATTATTTTCAAAGTGTAACATCATCGTATTTGGAAGAATGACAAGCTGAAATTAATCCCACACACTGGATTTTTAATTCATATTTTCTGACATTTGTTGTCACCTCATTCTTTCTCTGTTTCTCACTGGTTTTAAATAAACCAAGCCATTTCTCCTGTATTGGGATGATGGTTTCCTTTTAATTAATTGTATTTTATAATAATAATAAATAAAACAATAAATCTGACCAACTAAGCGTCTGGTTGCCTTGCACTTTATCAGCCTCTGGGCAAAGTTAAACCTCCACTGCATCAAATAATTCTTACCCTGTCCCTGTGTGTTTCTGTTTTGTCTGTGCTCTACAGATGGAGTCAACAGATAACATCATTTATAAATGTCAGCTTGAGTATAATCTATCCAATCCAGTTCAAATCTTCTCAGTCACAAAGCAGTTTAACCAGAGACATATTTAAGTTTTTAAGCATTATAGCCCAGGAGGAAACCCCTTTGCTCTTCGCATGCAGGGAGGAAGGTATCTAGGAATACAGGAAAGTTATAACAAACTTCTCAAAGGAAACAATTTCCTTGCTTCTGAAATCAATTTTAGTGACATTCATAAGAAAAAATAGCATGAAACTATATCTGTTTATTCAGTTTATGCATCTTGAAGAAGCATTTAGAACTAGCAAATTATTTTTCAAATGTTGGGAACACCAAAACACAACAGATGATTAACTACAGTACTAAATTTTCCAAATCAGGCAACATCTACATAGACTTTCTAGCAGCTTGTAACACTGAGCTTTAATAAGGGAGAACAAAACAGTTCCAACAATATGTTTGTAATATTTGACACACTTTTTTCATTCAGTTTAAACAAAACTTACTAAAATCCTTACAGTCTGATACAGAGATTTTCTATACGTATTAGGTCTGGTTCTCTTTACTTCATGTTTTTCATGTTTTGCAAGAGACTCGCAAAGGAAGAAGAACCCAGATTCAACAGATTGAAAGAACACACTGTCTCCAGGAGATTATCAATACCACAAAAGAAAGCCCCCATTTTCTTGAGATGGCTGGCCAAGTTTAATATATTCTAGGTTAGCTTGAATAAAATCTCTATTATCTGCTACAGTAAAGCCTCTTCCTTTTGTTCCTGAATTCCCAGATATTCCTAGCTAGGCGCCTGCTCCATAGAAACTGTTAATTTCCAGATTTACATTTTCATCGCAATGAACAAGAATTCAACCTTAGAAGAAAAAATTAATCACTGATTCTCCATGCATTGTCTTAGGTACCATACATATGTTGCACAATATTGGCCAGCCTCTTAATAAACCTTCTTTGCTACCATTACTGGAAAACAGATAAAACTTGACTTCTCTAGTCAATGAAACAAAGGATGCCATGTAGCCTGTGGAGAAACCTGATTATTACAGATGAGGTCAAGAATCTTCTGCAAGTGAACAACAATGTGTCTAATGTTTGTGAGCCCCTTGAAGCATCTGTGAGTTTAGGATGTAGGGTTTTTTCTCTACGTATGCCTTTGTTCTTACAAATGCCCCCTTGAGGAGGAAAGTCATGGAGTTGTCAGTCAAAACCCTTAAGGTCTTGGGAAGATTAACTGAACCATTAGGGAGATTAAACACTAATACTGCCTTTTCTACCTCAAATGTCAATGCCAGACAAATGGGCTGACACTATTTTTTTTTTTTATTTTTTTTTTTTTGCATGGGATGCCTAGGTCTCACTCTCCTTGCAGTCCTTCTAATCACAATTCATAGAAAGAGCTATTGTGAGATACTGCATAAGAAATCCATATTGCCCAGACAGGAAACCAGTACTCACCAAATTAATTAAAACAACTGCTTCTGAACAACACTCAAACACAAAACTGCTGATCAGTTTTGGGAATAATCTAGAATTTTTCACAGAACCTCTTTCTTTCACCTTAGGAGCCTGAAGGGCGTTTTCTCCACTGCAGTTACTCCACTGAATAATATTAACTTCCTAATTTCTAGGAAAAAAGAAAATAAAGCTGAGGAAAAAGAATGATAAATATGTTCTATGTCCTTGCAGACTATGTGGGAATGTAAGGAGAGTTCCCTGTTCCAAGTTGCATGTAGCATATACTCACACTACATAATCTAAAATGATATATATAAAAATTGTTATGAACATAAACCTGCAAAATGTTGATATCTCCGTATTAGTTTAAAAAAAGTTTAGTAACAACTTTTACTTTAAAAATACAAAATCAAAACAGATGATCTGGAAAAGAATTATTTTCTATCATATAGAATCATAGCCCTCCCTTCATACATGCTGCTGAGTTTATTTACCAGTGTGATGCAAATAAACAGGATGCTGGGATACTTCCAGTTCCTTCATTTCTTCCTTCGTTGCAGGACACAGAAAACTCTAATTTTGAAGATAAAACTGACTAAGTGACCAAAGGAGTTAAGTGTTGAATTTTCCAAGTTAGATTTAATTTGATGCTCAGACTCTGTATCTCATTATATACCAAGGCATGGGAGAGCAACATCTCATTTGTAACCTGAAATGAACACAGATTTAGCAGACAAAGCATGTAAAGGTGTCTTGTAGGAGCCATTTGCTTTCTCAGTGTCAGAACACAGCAGATCTACCTTCTTGTACTGGCACCTGATCCTTCATTTTGCACATGTATATTGACTGGCACATTGCTTAGTTCCATGAAGCTGCGCTTCCAATCTCACTGGTTAGGGGACATGGCTAACAGAGACACATGACTGCTGGAAGGTCTTCTACCTCAGACTACACATGCAAGAAACAAACACAAAAGACCTTTCCTCTTCCCACATTTTGCATGGAATGAGATCATTTACATGCTGCTTCTCCAAAAGGGTTGAAAACCTGTGAGAGGGGATCACAGCTTGCGAAGATGAGCTGAACAGTTTTTTCAGAGTTAGAAAATCACACTCAGAACTAGATTGCTAAAGAGAATTCAGATGTCATCAACCCAATTTCACTGTGACTATAACCCCATATTAGTGATGTACATAGATTTCCATATAAAAGAAGGAATCGATAGGCAGCCTGAATCTATCAGCATAATTGTTCATACACCTTCTTTCAATTCTACACACTGTTAGGGAGTATTCTAACCTTTTCTTTCTGAATAATCATCTATTTACTCTAAGAAAGGTTTTATTTACATTTTATGAACATCATGTCACTTTCATCTCTATTTTTAATTTACCATATATTTAGTGGGGATTTTTTTCACAGTGTTATCTTCCAATTTCTGAGATACTCTAGGTTTTTTAAATTTTAAAAATTTTCTTTTTTCTGTACTTACTTTGACATATCAACATTAATTTTCTGAACTGCATCATATTTGTAATGTGATGTAGAGAGGATGTCTGGGATCGACAGCTCCAAGACTCCCAGTTCTTTGTGTGATTGCAGACAAATTAAATACCTGCTTCAGTTTGTGCAGCAACCAACGAGAGATAAAATGAATATATTAATTACCACAGCAATAGAAAGGATTTCAAAACATATTTGTTTTGGTACTGAATACATAGATGCACAGAAAGTTATATAATACAGTATCTAAATGATTTTCTTATCTGCTTCTTTGTGAAAGTCACTTAATGCTAGATATTTCTTTTATTCCTCAGTTAGTTAAAATGCCATGAAGCCAATTCATAGTACAGAATATTTTACTGTGACTCACTACAGAGATGTATGAAGATGTCATTCTCTCTCTCTCGCTTTACCCCTATAAAAAGTGAAGCATAGACAATCAAGGTCACCAGGGAAACTTCCCTCCCAACTCATTCTAGCCTAGCTTTTAGTGGAATGTATTTAAAATTGAGATATATTTTTGGAAGACTGTCTCTCAATGTCATAGAACTTAAATTCATGAAGAATAAAATAATTAAAAAAAAAAAACAACAAATTTTAAGAACTTATAAGTCTAAAAAAAAATTACAAAATATGCTACATTTTATACAAAGAAGATGGCAGATTTTTGAATCAAATTCTTCTGTGAGGTTACAGACATTATATGAACAGTAATATCTCAAATGACTGAAAAACAGACAGGAATTATTTTTAAAGGAGTAACTAAAAAATATTCAGTTCAATATGTTACCCATATTTTTTCTACCCTAAACAGAAACTAGTTGATTGGCAAAACTGAAAGCAAGCAAATAATAGAAAATAAAATAGAAAATAAAAATACCTAATGAGAATGGCCCAGTTGAATACTGGGCCTTTTTTTCTATCCATTCCAATGATGCCTGTGTAATTGCCATCTGTGAAATCTAATAAACTTTTTAAACCTTTGGAGAAAAATTATATGCAAAGAAAACCCTCAATATATGGTTCTTATTTTTAATACAGTTATGGGTCTGGTGCTTATCCACTACAATTACATGGTTTTACCAGCTTCTATGACACCAGGTAATAGCTTCCCATAGGGAATAAATTTTTCCCCAGTCTAACCTAACAAACCTGTGGTTTGGGCTAGGCTTCTTTATTATGTTTTCATCCTTTTTATAATTTTAAACATATCAGTTTCTGCTGGTGTAGGTCCAGCTAGTTTTGTACTCACTAGAATAGTTTTGCAGGCCAAATACTTGAGGTCTGCATCTTCAATAAAACCTACCACTGAATTGAATTATTTACAAATAAAAAATCCAGAAGGCATCATAGAGATAGTTGAGATGAGTATATACTAGGATATAAAAAGACTCTCCCTGTGGCTGTTTCCATACTTTTAAAAGTTAAATAAGACACACACATTCAAACATTGATCTTAAAAGGCCTTTGCAGCTAGCCAGGACCAGTAATTCCTGCAACCACATGAAACAAAATTTATATAGAAACAATATAGCACTAGCTAGTCACTAGAACTTTCTGTCAGAAATTATACAAAGTGTATGCATGTTATTTCCAAAAGAATGGGACAAAAGAGCCAAATTAAGTGCAGAGGAAAGCTCCAGGAAATGTAAGAAAACATAGCAAGTATTCTTACTTTCAGGGTAGTACCAATATTCCCACCTTCATTTTCTGACTGTAGCAACTGCCATGCAAAATATTTTTTCAAGTTCTGAAAAGTACCTCCATCACTTCAAAGCTGCAAAACAACCTGAACCTGAAGTATCAATCTCTCCGAAAGAATCACTAGAAATATAAATTCACAAATGTATAAAGAAAATGAGAAAGATGTAATCAATTATTACTTCCTTGTGTTGCAACACATTGCATTCTGTGGTAGAAAGGATAATACCTTGCCTACAAGCAAACTGAGTTCAGCTGATTGCATTCTGGGGTACATTTAATTTTTTTATTTATTTTTCATGATTACTTTATGGAGGATAATGCCAGTATATTATGAAGAATAAATGTTCTGATTTCAACCTTAAAAAAAAAAAAAAAAAGGCAATATCGAGTTAAGATATATCCACACCTGAATTAGCTCCTTCAGAAACTTACTCTGGTTAACACAGTGGTCATGGATGCTTTGACCTCTTGTAGGATTATAAAGAAAATACCAGAATAAAACTACTGAGTTACATTTACCAGAAAGACAAGTAGGTGCATATATGAGAGACAGAAAATACAATACTGTGGAACTGCTAGTTAAACACTCCTTAGTCTAGGTCTCCCCTTTGACAAGTAGTGGTCATTTACAACTGGGAAGGAAGACAGCACCACGGAAAATTTCTGTCAGAATTCAAGGGTGCTATAGAAAATGCCACCACCAGGGAGAATATTATATACTCACTAATTTTCTTTTTCCTTTGATTTGAACTGTTCAGAAGGCTAATGAGTACTTGAATATGCATACCTGAGTCATGCTTCTGCCTTTGTTCAAGCAATTAGGTTGTCTGTCAACCTCGGTTATACAGTTCTATAAGCAGTTAATCTTCAACACAGAAATGCTGGATTAAAAAAAGGAAAGAAAGAGAAATAGAGAGAGAAAGAGGAAATAAGAAAAGGAAAGAGAGGAAGAAAGTGAAAGGAAAAAAGAGAAAAAGAGAGAAGAGAGAAAAGAAAAAGAAAAAGAAAAAGAAAAAGAAAAAGAAAAAGAAAAAGAAAAAGAAAAAGAAAAAGAAAAAGGTGTATCTGGACTCTCCTACAGCTATTAGAAAACAGCAGAAGCACAGACAGAACTACAAAAATGTTAGTGTGAAGCAGCCAGAGTAGAAGCAGAGATAGCTACTCCAAATACACTTTAGGCAGCAAGGCAGCAGTGGTACTGCGGGAAAAAGAAAAAAAAAAAAAGTAATTAATATACCAGTGCATCTACTTCTTCTCTGTCTTTTGTAAATATATCCATCCTGATCTTCCCCTGCCTCTGACGAATGATGCACTGGCTTTTCCTGAGGGAGTATTAGCCAGATAGCACAGACAGCCTGTGGGTGCATGTGTCTCTGCAAGTCAAGAAGGGAGTTGAACGTGCCAAAGTTTTGGTTTTCCCACTATATCAGTTGATATACTAAAACACATTTTGCATTCTATGTGTTTAAACTTATACCTACATTCATTGCCTGCAATCAGAGGGTCAAGATAACCTGTAGGCAGATCTTTGCAATGCGTTGCTATTAGAGGAATAAATAGTTTGGCAAACACACTTTTGGGCCTTATTTGTGGTTTGAGTAGCCTGTTGAAATTTAAGCAACATTATCTAAAGTTTTGTTGTTGTTTTTTTTTGTTGTTGTTTTTTTTTTTTTTTAATAATTTTCAATCTATTTTATTTTTATCCACAATGTGGGGCACCTGCCTTTGATGAGGTATGGCTAAGGCAGGAAAGCTACATAAAGTGAATGTGACCATGATCTTTTGCAAGAACTATCTTATCGCCTTGCAAGTGCTGCCATTAAGACATATGGAAGATACAAATAATATGTTTTTTCTTTCATAACTCCCACATTATTTCTGTAAAAAATTGAACTGATGAATGTTCTTAGACTCAATGAATGTATCTTCTCAGAACTAAATCAGCATGTTTTTAAAGAAAAGTTCACCTTGTGTTCTTTCACTGAGCATCCGTACTCTGCTGCACATATAAAGAAGTGAGGTGGAGTCAGCAATCTCTGCTGCCATCTTCTGCTGTAACTTTTTATGCAACCAGTGAACAAAGTACAGAAATATTAAAATCCCATCCTTTCTGAAAATGAGTGTGACAAAAGAAAGTCTATAAATCAATAATCAAAGCTCTGTCACTCAATCACAGAAGTTTGGGAAGAATATGTCTCTGAATCACATTCCATCACCTTCACAGCACAGAATTATTCATTATGGTATATTCAACCATCTGACTGAGGCTCTGATATCCCTCATGACAAGTTTTATATTCTCTACAAAAGCTTTTCTCCCAGAATTTCCTTAGAGCCAGAGACTGCTGCCCTTTGTCATAGAGATTCACTCTGTAAGTACCTCATATTATTTTTAATGGGATACTAATTCCCTTGATTCAGGTTTTTGAAACAATATAGATCTTGAGGCACAATCATAATTTATTCTCACCTCATTGTAACCATAGGATATTTCCTCCCTCCACTAGCAATTTCCTCACAAATCCTTATTCCTTCATTTTCTCAATGTTTGGTGACAGTTCAAACACCATCAGAATGATCTTTACTGAAAGATGTTGCTTGTTTGACTCCCTCTGTCCTAAACTCCAAACCTGTCTTCTGCATATGGGATAACTAAGTCTCGCTTATGTTTTACCCTTTATAGGTATTTGCAATGTGTGCTCAAATCCTTATCCCCTTCTCAGTATTACTCTCGTCTAACTAATGATCTTTTGATATTCATGATCATCAGCCTCTGGGTATACTCATCTGGACCGTTTCTGCTGGCTGATAACCACAAGCAATTTATCTTCATTACATTAAATCCTATTTGTTTTCCAGTTCCATCAAACCTTAGTCATCTATTGCACTACATTTTTTGCAATGAAATCATCAGCATAGGCAACATGGGTTTGCATCAACTGGTCAACTTTTCTAATAGCTTTACTAAGAAATAGAAGGGGGAAATATGTCCTGCCTGTACACAATGTCAGAGCTATCAGATAGATAGCTATATCTTCCTAACAGTTTTATTAAAGATTCCAAAGTGTTGTGATTTTTCAGTGCAGATGATACACTATCACATGCTTTTTTAAATCTGAAAGGAAAAAAATAGTTTTTACAACATTCCTCATTTAATCAATGGAGGAAATACGTGGAACATAACTATAGCAAGAATAAAAGATCAATCAAGAATAAGTTAGATGTTTTCTTCTGATTTCTTTGTTCAATGTTACCCTGCATATCTCAGTATCATACCTAGATTTTCAGTCTTTTTCTTGATCTTCCCCTACGTATAGCTCTAGATGCTTCCCATCAGGGGACTAAAATTTAAATATTTCAGTTATCATTTTGGTCCTTCATCAAGTATCCAGAACTGACTGACTCTGACTTTTTTTTTCAGCTGTAGACAGCAAATATGTATTAAAATAAGCTCTCAGCCCAGATAGACATCAATGTATAAATTGTACTCCATGTCCTAGAAGAGAAACCTTGATTGCTGGTACATGCAGTGCTGAGAATCCATGAAAGATTTTTAAAACTTTCTAAACATACCCACTCTCCTCAATTCTTCCACTACAACAAGCTCTCTAAAAATAATTTCCTGTTACAATTTTTTCCCTGCTTTTTCAGTATCGTTTCTTGCTACCAATCTGTGTTTTAAAAATTTATTTCTCATAAAACTTTGTCAGCTAGCTGTTGTATTCCATCACTCCTCATCAATTTTCTTTAGTTTTCCTGTGGAATCTGTGTCTCAGAATTCACATTCAAACCATCTCTGCCACATATGTTATAGAACATTTGTGAACACATCTTTAGAGATAAAGAGGGTAAGATTCTATAGTATTATTCATCAAATGTTAAGTACCCCCAACGGATTGCATAAAGGAATGCAAGTTAATGAGAAGTCACACATCACTTTTTTTAATATTAACATAAGCCAATAATCTACCCTTCTTCACCTTAATGCCTTAGACTCCCTGTTAAACACTTTTGCCTTCCACTGGACATATCACAAATGTGGTCTATGATGTGAGCTGGGCAATGAAAACAATTTTAAGGTCAGACCAGCTTGCTTTCTCTCTCCTCACAGTTACTGAATAGAGAATCTATCTTTTGTACAACTCTGATACCAGAAAATACCTTCCACTTCTTACTATCTTATATGCAGCATCATTCTTCTTCACTGTAGTATTCTCAGTTAAAATACATTTAGAAAAGATGTATTAGTTTTTCTTGCTTAATCGCTCTCCTTTTTTTCTTTAAACCTGAACTCCATTAAAAGTTTCTAACTACAAACCTTATCTACATAAGGAGACATTATTCAGTGGGAACACTCTGCCTCATTTGTTGGGCATAGATTGAGAGACAGGCTGAAGTAATGAGAAATGGAAGAATGCTTTCTTTTGTGGGCAGGAAGGAAGAACGGTTTTGTCATGATTGCATTCGTTTTTGTTAGAATTTCTGTAAAAATGAGTACTTATTCTTTCAGACACATTCCCAGACCACCACACAAGAGACATTTCTGTGCCCAGTGAAGTATTGAATGCAACGAGAAAGCAAGTGAAAGAGAAATAAAACAACATATGCACAGTTTCTTAACATCTGTTCAAGTCCATAGTTTTTTTCTTGTATATAAGAGAAATAAATGTAGGATTTGGAAGTACAAGAGTATATATAACCTTCAGTAACCAGGGAGTTCATGAACATTGTGCATCATGGTTACTTGTGTTAGCACATCCTGTGGTCATATCACCACATAATGTATGCTCAGTCCTCACTTGCATGGTAGTATTTGCAACTGCAGTATAGCAAAGTAATTTTAAAAAGCAGAAGAATGATCACAGTTTTCCACTGTTTTCTCCTCCTGTTTTCTCTAAACTCTTAAAAATTTTAAGTGACACCAAAATCTGCTTTGCCACTCTTTCTATTTTACTATGTATAAGTTAAACTTTCCAAAGGACTCCCATTTTCATTCATCTCAATTTGAATTCTAAATTTGCAGCTTTCTACTGGTCAATTCCGGAAGAGTTTCACATTCACAGCTACTATTAACAGTATTCTTCTTTAGCCAATGCAAAACAAATTTCCAGCCATCTAAAAATGAGTAATTAAAAATCTACCCCAAACACATAAAAAATGAAGTGCTGAAATAAATGAAATACAAAATACTTTACCAGTCTGTAATCATCACCATTAATTTAGGATACTAGTAGACTTCCAACTGTGTGAAGAATGAGTAAAACCATGATTTAAGCAGACCAAACATGAATGAGATACTCAACATTGATTTCTGAGCCACTAGTTTTACTAGTTCACTCGTTTCTTTCTGCTTTAGACAGCAAAACACCCATGATTGTTTATTAACAGTAGAAGTCAAACACATTCCTTTGGCTATCCTTAACCTGACTTCCTGCAGATACCAGGCTGTCAAACAACATTGCTGAAGTCAGCGAGAGACATTTGATTGAATGCTGCAATATCTCTGTATAGAGCATGTTGGATTGTTGCTTTTCTTTTCCCCCTTATCACTGACACAATGTGTTACTGAATTGTGCACCAGTAGCCACAGCAGTTACACCTCCAGAGCTGTGAAAAGAGTCACAGGATTTTTCCCTTTAATTCCTCTAAGGTACAAAATATACCAGTTTCCCATGGAGACATTGTTCTCTTGTGATGAAGTCTAGATAGGATTCATGTTTTTGCTCCAAATGGCAGATTAAGAAATGCATGAATATTAATTTGCAGTATGTTTTGTAACTATGTTTACAGTAATTCTGTGATTACTCTCTGGTAATTGTGTACTAATAATGCTAGTTGTTTATATACAACTTCAAAAATAAATATGAGGCAACTTCATTAGCAATGGACTCTCAAGAGTGATTTCATAATGAGGATAAATTTCCTCTATTTAATATGGAGAGGCTGCAGATATATTCAGATAGAAACAGGTGTAACATCACTCAGACAGACAGATGCAATCAAAAACTCACAAGCATTTTTGGCTGGATTCATGCTGACTACCTTTTAAGCATTTAACTGAGACACATAAATTAAACATCTGGTCTAGTTCCATAGTCAGCAGAGATCACTATAAGACAATTTAGGCAATAAAATCAGAAAGCAGAGCTGAAATTAAATACTCAGGGTGTAAGTCTAGGCTTTACTGGGAGGTCTGGAAAAGAACTTTGTCATAGCATTTAAATACCAGAAAGAATATAAAGGCATCTTAGGATTGGTGTGAATACCAATCTCTTCAACAGGAAATTATGACAATGGTTCTTTTGAACACATCTCATCTTTGCACCACTGTGCTAGTGGGGATTATCTGACTGAAGTGGCATGTAAAATCACATCTTGTAAACTGAGATTCATTAATGATCCCCACTAAAAAGTGGAGATACTACTGCATGACTAAGCCTATCTTGGAGTGGCACTCATGCTCCTTCACTTTTCTTTCCGCTTTTTCTTGGATGTACAGGAAATTTCTTGCTTTCTGCACCAAGCTACTGAGCAGTTGCTATGCTGTGAGCAATTAAATAGCTGTCAGTGGTGGCAATACGTGATGATGGATTAGGCAATCCTTGCTGTTTGCAATTTTGGTCTGAAATTTGGAAGGAGCTTCAGCATCTTTGGCTGGAAGTCCCTCTATTAATGCCTGTGATTAATTATTAACAAATGGGCTGTTATTATTTCAGTAAGCCTCTCCATAAGCTTATTGAGCTGTGGAAAAGCTCACATGCCTCTTAAAAATTTGCTTCAAAATACAGTCATCCATTCTGTTTCCAGAATGAGGCTGTATTCATACCCAAAGGGACCTGCTGTGTGTGGAGGTCGAGCCCCACAGTGTGAAGGCTTCATGAGAACAGCGTGAGAGGCCATAGCACAGCACATTCAGTCCTCCAGCTCCTATTCAAGTACAGTCTGGATCCAAAGAAAGGACCCACACAATCCTCACCTACTCTGTTTAAAAAAATTCCCCAGATGTTCCTCACTCTGCCAGCAAGGGAGGTCACATTTTCACTGCCAAAGGGATCTCGGAGCACTCTTCACAGCCAGAGAGCTCCAACCATCACAAGACTAAGCACCAGACTTGCTGTTCCTGACTGGCCCCATCTACCCACCACTTGGCACATGTCTCTCTCATATGCACCAGTAGGAGCCAAAACCACATATGCCTACAGCACAAAGTGAGAAAGCAAGGCAGGGCACTAAGCTCACCTTCACCCAAGATGTTTCTCCTTGAAAGAGCTCATCCCTTCCCAGCCGGTGCTGACTGTCTGCCAGCCCTGGGGCATCCGCACATCTGCCACCTGCCCTTTTCAGAGGTCACTCCTGGGTGCCTGGCCATGCTCTGTTGCGGAGGCTGGGGATTTAACGTGGCCCTGGCTAATCTGAAACCCCTACCATCTGCAACGGGGCTCCCTTTTGTGTGCAGTCATTGGGGTGGGTTCAAAGTCTGACAGGAACCTTGCCCTGGAGCAGCTGGGCAGTCCCACATCTACCTTTTGCTGTGAGGCTCCAGCAGAAGCAGGATCAGGCATGAGGTGCTACTGGCAGCTGAAGCACTGGGTGTGGCTGATGACCTGGGCTCTATTACCCAGTCTTCCTAGGGCTGCAGTCAGGACCTCACCAGGGAGGGACAGGCTCACAGGGAAATTGCAGTGATGGACTGAATGAGCCACCAACCAGAAAAGCTGTTATTGGGGTACATAGGAGAATATGGTTGACTTTACCTCTCTACATTTCACCAGAAGGTATAAATTGAAATAAGAATCCATCAGTGAAGAATAGCCTTGAAGTATTTTTGGGTCATCCTAACCCACAATACTGTCCTGAAGTCTCCATGAGGCATCTTGGTAAAGCCATCAAGTCCCCCAGTTACATGCACCCCGTTCTTCTGTGAACAGAGCTGACTTTAAGTCAAGGGCTAGCACCAAGTACCCCAGCTGCATTTCGTTCTGCAAACACCACCATGAGTAACAGCTTTGTTAAGACCATTAGTCTTATGATCTAACTAGACAATGTAGTATTTTGTTCTAGGCTGTTTTATTTTATAAGCAGCATGAAGGAAAATGTTTGAACTTGGAGTTTGGAGAGAGAAAAGTGTGAATGAGGCTCCATGTACTGTGTCATGGCCTCTGTCAACGGTATTAAATCTAAGCCAACACTTTTTTCTCAAAAAAAAAAAAAAAAAAAAAAAAAAAAAAAAAAAAAAAAAAAAAAAAATACAAAAAAAAAAAAAAAAAAAAAAAAAAAAAAAAAAAGGCAAGAAATCATCTCATCCTGTGAAACAGCTGTGTTGTAAAAACAAATTAATCCTATTAAACCGTTCTGAATTTCTCAAATGGGAGAGTTAAGTGCTGGTCCTCATGCCTGATGCCGGCACAGAAAAGGATAAGATGTCCTGCATAATGGATGTCCAGGTGGTCATGATTATTAAAATGCAGAAGAATAATAATGAACCAGACTCTTATTATGGACATCAGAGGATCAACTAAGAGCATAATCTATGTCAATTCTGTCTTCCATGTACGTGCTCTGCATTTTCTCTTTTTCTTTAATATACTCAGAGGCAAAGCACAGACACAACTGAAGCAAGTAAGCATGGCCTACCAGTCAGAAAATTATCTGTAATTTAGTATTCCTTCCATGACTTTTGACTACACCAACAAGCAAACAGACCAATGATGCAAGTGTATTTCTTACATGGTACTGTATCAACACTTGGGCTTTAAATCTGCATTTGAATCAGATTAAGTAGAACCACTGAACACAAAATTTCACTATAACATCTACTTCATTTTGTATAACTGACAATTGTGAGTAATGAACAATTTTTATCTATAGCATGATTTATTCACTGGTATTATTTCTAGTTCATGGTGCTGAAGAGCTGCATACACTGTCTAATAAAGAAATTAGAAATCAAACCATACTTCTTACATGGTTTATCATATCAATTCTAAATCCCAAAACTCATGACTGAAATCTTGCTTGTCCTGAATCGCTCCTCTCAGCATTTCTGTTCCTCAAATATTTGCATTTTAAAATTCTCAGAAGGAAACACAAAACATTGCAGGAAAGAATAATTTACAGTTGATGGTTTTTTTTCTTTCCATTGTTCACTGAGTCCTAGTCAAGCTTTCCATGGGAAAAAAAGGTAACAAGACACAAACAGGAAGACATTTCAAGAAAAATATTGAGAATAGACTGGTCAAATATCTTCACTGAAGTGACACTGAATCCTGACACGGAGATTGTTTATCTGAGGTGAAAGAACTCTAGAAGACTATGACAAAATATGCAAATCAATTACTAACTATGAGAAGGGCAAGCAAAAGTTCCTATAGTTTTTGTCTCAACATTTATGAACAAGAGAACATTAAATTAAATAGGAAAATGTCAAAGGAAATATCTTTCATCTGTCCTAACTAAACTGTAGACATCTTTACCAATTAGTTGTGTCAGAATTTAATATGATTTAATAAGGAGAGCAGACAAAGATAATAAAAATATCCATGGATATATAATAAATACTGATAAATATTTTTGGGGAAAATTTTGTGGGTTAGGTCTGTATCATTTCTGACAGTCAGGAATTTAAAACCCATGAAATAAATATCACTGGTAAAGAAACAGATTATGTTTAAAAATTTAAGTTAATTGAAATAAGACAAACATTTTATCAATTAGGATTCTAAACATTGCCACAACTCTGGCAGGGGTATAGTGGATTCTCCATTGACAGAATCTTCAAAGAAGGATTGTTCTTTTGAGGGTGTTGTTTTGCTTTTTTATTGTTGTTTTTGTTTTCCTCCTGAAATATTCCAGTTTATGACAGACCTTGGTAAAGCAAGAATTACTTTTGGAATTCCTCTGTATTCCACAAAAGGTCAGACTAGAGGATAAAAATAGGCCCAGCTCCCTATGAAAAAGAACTATCAGTATGTAAAATTTGACCTGAAAATTACTTCTCCATTTTGATGAGTATATCATTCACAGAGAAATATATATGTAAAAAATGAACGGAGTGAAAGCTATATAGGGCAAGACACTTGGGTCCTGACACTTCACTTTGATCAAACTGCAGATAAATCCTTTAATCTCTCAGTATTCTTACTTTGCAAACCAAAAAACATAAACAGTACGTTCCCATAGTTTGTTGAGCTGCTTAATTCATAAATATTTGTAAAGGGAATCTAAATCCTTGGAATAAAAATGAGAGAGACATGCAAATGATTATTGAGTGCAGGTGTTCAC
The DNA here is from genome assembly GCA_013399695.1 of Formicarius rufipectus. Classification (NCBI taxonomy): domain Eukaryota; kingdom Metazoa; phylum Chordata; class Aves; order Passeriformes; family Formicariidae; genus Formicarius; species Formicarius rufipectus. The sequence continues at coordinate 113,473 of VXAU01005244.1, forward strand.
AGCTCTATAGTAACAGAGAATGTTATCCTCCTTTGTGCATTATAATATCTCAGAAATAAATGTCAACTGTCATTTTAAAAGTACTAAGTAAGAGCGTAATAGGCTGTTCCCAGATAATTTGTCCTTCTTGGCCCCAGCTGATGGGGACAAATTTTCTGTATCTTCATGAATCATCCTAATGTAGTCACTCAGGAGATGTGTAATAAGATTTGTATATTTGTAGCTTTGCAGGGCTGCAAGATTTGCAACTCAGTTTTTAAATATCAGCTGTTTCTTTTCACATTTATTCCAAAGGCTCTGGCAACCATTTTTACAATAGGTCACATGGATCTGCCTGTGTGATGCCTCCTTCCCTGGTAAGGAGTTTGTTTGCTCAAGATTCAGGGAAAAGACATACCAGGCATAGGAATGCACTGTGTTGCATCAGAAAAAATCCTGGACATGCATGTAGGATTAACAGAGACCTCTGCTCAATGTGCAGCTGTGGCTTGGCCTGAGGGTCACGAGTGCTCTGTCTGTATTCACTTGTGGGCTTCTCCAGCATCCCTGGAGCTGACAGCCACAGATGGCTAATGATGCTAAAAAGCATGAAATCAATTAACTGCCTAGAGACAATTTGGTCTTTAAGCAGCAAGGTATTTATTCACAGTGCTGGGAAGTGAATTGGTTCAGAGCACACAAACTCGCTTCTACGTTTTCAGTAAGAATCAAGGTAATTCTTCCAGTTGACATTCAAGATTACATCATCTTAACATACATATTCATACAGTTTTATCATTTAATTATCATATTTATAAGAGGTGGGGCTCAGGCAGGGCTTGGGGCGGAGCCTTCCAGAATCTTCCCTTGGCACAGTTTTTAGGTGGTCGTTCCGGCCTTCAGTCTCACTCCATGGGTTGTCTTCCCATCTTCCTTACACTGAGCCTTCATCTTTTCCCTGTTAGCTAACTCACTTGCTGAGTTGTGCAAACTCCTTGGCTCATGGCCTTCTCAGATGCCTACCTTATCTATATTTATGACTACTAGGTCCTAGGGTATAGTACTCCCGTCTTCTATTCAAGGTTTTTGGTCTAACAAACAGAACAGAACGAACTGCCCACCACATTCCACAGCCAGGTTGTAACTCTCTAACAAGACAGTTAACTCTTTTTGGGCCTTGCTTTTCTTCATTAATATCCTTGGGGGAGGAGGGTCTTTATATCCCTGTGCTCTTTAGTCCACTGAAGGAGTGTCTTAAATTATCTTCCAAGCCTTTACAACTATTAGCAGTTTGGTAAATTAATACTAGGTAATCACTAGTATTAGTTATATTTCCAAAAGTATTTACAGACTTACAAATCTTTCTTCTGTTAATATCCCATTCAGTAACCATAGCTGAACCATAAGGAAATAATCAGCACCACAGCTGTTCTTACTCTAGCAGTTGAATTAATTATTTTTGTTCTTTTTGCTCTTCCCCTTTTTGTCTCCTGATTTTGACGTAAAATTCCTTATTATGTCCTTACTGGAAGGGATGTGTAAAAAATGGATAAAATAACTGTCAAAATTGTATACCTGAACTACAGTTTTCATCTTTTTCCTCTAACCAATGAGAGATAGATGAATTATCTCCAAAGTACAGAAGCGGAAAACACAGAAGGAACATTCTGAAAAGCCCATTTTCTTCAGTAACACAAAATGAATTGCATAGGATAGCCCTATTTTTACTTAAAGAATGAATCTTGCCAAATGCACCAGAGAAAAGTCAAAATGTCAGCATGCTTTGTTTGCCTTAGTTTCTGTTTCCTGACTACTAATTTTGTAAGTTATGCATGCCCTTTTAGAAATCACTAGATATACAGCTCAGTTGATGTTTCTGCTGCATGCTATTATTTGCCTTTAGGACTCAAAGATATGCACAAATTCCAAGGTCCATGCCAACATTTCCACTGGTTCTAAAACAAGCTTTGCTCCTGCTCGCACCGATGTAGGGGGCAGAGAATAGCATTCACATTGAGCATAAATTCATTCTAGCCTGAGAGGTATTGAAAAGATTTGGTAAAAAAAAAAAAAAAAAAAAAAGGGAGGGAAATTATAAACATTATGTCCAGGAATGGTTTTATCAAGGGGCCCTAACATTCTAACATTTTACCAGGAACAGATGGGAAACAACTGTTTTCATTCTTTGTTGAGGTCTTCTGGGTAAGGGAAAAAGAAACAGCTTCCCCATGCAACCTCCAAGCCTGATGGTGGGAACATCTCAACAAAGGGATGCTATCAACAAGCTGTGTTACATCTTTCCTTGAGGTCTTCTTTGACCCTGTTCTTTTGTTTTACTGGAGTGATTTATTATTTCATGTAGGCATTTTTGTAAATACCAGCAGCATGTACTGTGGCTCAGAGTTTGTCTGTAAGGTGCACCTTCCAAACTTCATATCACTTGCAGGATGTGAATCCCTTCTTACGCCTCTGTGGCTATTTCTTCATGGTAGAGGTAAGTAAATAGTGGAAACCCACTTTCTCTTATTTCAGATGTAGAAACTTCTTCCAGGAGACTATTAAGTACCTCGATGGAATAAATGTGTAACAAAACCTAGGACTATCTGTTCAGTGAAAAACATTAGTGAAAAACATTTATAATCACTCAGGGTTTCTCCTTTTCTTTAAAAATACTGTATGTATTAAAAAAAACTCCTACTACTTAAGATATTGGGGAAAAGAAACTCCTTTTGTTCAGTGTTTCAGATCTATAAATTCTATTTCATTGAAGCAAAATTCACAGCTGGCTTCTGCCTAACACTTGCTCATCATTGGCACCTCACCTACATATCAGAGTGCATAACACAGCCTGTTCTCCACTCCATGGTTCTCTTGAATTATGGAGCTGCAGAAAAGTCCCAACACAGCAGTAAAGTTTCCCAATGAGGAATGTATGAAGAAAAGACTCTCCTAAGTGACTCACCAAGAGGACCTGTTGAAAGTAACCTTTCCCACCTGCAGCCTTGGCGTGTGGCCTTTTTCCTATCAAGTAGTGCCAGAGCCCCGAAAATCAAGTGAAACATATTCCTCTCTACAAGACAGCAGAGCACAGTGTGCCCAGTATTAATGCAGCCCTGACATGAAGGAGTTTCTATCCACGGTGGAAGATACATTACATCCAGTTCCTCCCTCCTGCAACATAGCAGTCAAAAGTGCAGTCTAATGAAAATACTGACAAAATACTTTCCATTCCTTCACAGACATTGCTGCATGCAAAACATGGCAGGAACACATGCAGTTCACCACTAAAACTTTGCTGCTTTGTGTACAACTCTGTCTGAGCTGAAGTTTCAGCTCCTTCTTGGTATTCACCCAGGAGAAGCTGAAGTCTCAATCCTCATAGTGATTTCTGTTATGTGGAAGGTGTTAAAGATTTCATTGGATTGCACTATATCCATTTCCAAGCTTCTCACAGGTTGGTATCATAGGACAATAGTTCAGTTGGATTTATAGAAGATTTACATTACTGTCCACCAGGCTGTGATGGCATGGATCAGGCAGAGCAACAACACTGTGAGTCAGCGAATCAGCCAGTATATCCCACAGAATCTACACAATTTTGGTTAAGATTAATTTTTCACTCTTCTTAAATTTGTCTGTTCATTGTCTTTGGGAATCTGACGCAAAGTTCCACATTTCAATGACTAAAGTCCTTTAGTTATCTGAGCACATTAATTTAACACATAAGCTGAGCTTATATGTAACTCTTCTGTTATGCACTACGCAGTACAGTCACATTACGAGAGCTGCTGTAATAAGCAGTCAAAACAAAAATGTCCTCCCTCCTTTTCACTCCATGTCTTTGTCAGCTGAATTCTAATTAGCAGAGGACAGATAACACTAGACAAACTCCACAAATATGCAGACACAGCTTCTGTAGTTAGACTTCTGTACTCATAATATTATTAATAATGAAGATATTCCCAGATGTTACCATGGGACCATGTGTCTGATAAGGCTAAACTGAATTAGTGCATGTACCAGATATTCATGCTGAGTAAACAGAAGAAAGAAGAGACGGTAAAGATTTCAGCCCAAGCAATGACAGGAACTCAAATTTGTAATAATTGGAATACTAAAATCATATTTTCTCTGGGGATAAAACAATCTGGCAAGAATAAAGATAGTTAAGTCCTGTAGCAAGAACAGGAGGTGAGAATAGAAGAACTTAAAAGTACAGGATGTTTTCCTCCAGACACCTGCAGTCCTTATGAGTAACATATTTCTCTTGCTCTTTGTCAATACAGCTTTTTATTCTTTAAAAAACACTCTAGTTTGGGGTTAGAAATTATAATAATGTAGTTTGTGGAAACAGTCCAATGTTTGTATATCTTTATAATGTATGGTATTGTCTAATATGAATCGAAAAGCTCAGAAAGTACTTCAGGAATTTACACCTGCAGACTTAAAAAATGAGAAAAAATCCTACATACAATCCTATTGCATGTGCCCAGTAAAGTGTGGAGAACAGAACCTTTTTCTACCACTGCATTTCACTGACTGAATGAGTTGAAGCCTCTTAATTCAATCAGAACATCTCAGGAGAACACAGACCCTTGAAAATCATGTTTAGCACTAGGTATCACCCTTTCATTTAAATCCCATCTATCCACAACAGCAGAGGAAAGTCCAGCTGTTCTCTGAATTAGCATGCATGTTGTATCCAGCTGTTCTGGAAATTCTGTAGCTAGCACTTGAAGACATAAGATTTTAAGTTATTATATACACGTATCATTAACTTTAAAAAGTAGAGTAAATGGAGTATTTTCATTGTATCTGCTAGTGTAAGACATATATGTGAACCAACCATGAATTTTGTCCTTGTTTTAAAGTATCTATATCTCCACAAACATGAATATAATTTTCTGATCATTAAAACGGGTTCCTAAACTTCTGAAAGTCTGACAATAAAAAATAGATGTAACTATCTCAATTAAAAGCCATTAGATAATTGATTATTTGATGATACCCCTTTGCTCAGGCATTTTGTGAACAATTAATTATAATGTCTAACTAAATTGGGCTCATCAGCTCACTATTATTCAATGGAAATCTGTGGTGTTTACTAAATGAATAGTTTGAATTACATTCTTGTAAGTAAATAGCCAAGTTTATACAGAGTGACAGTAAGTTATCTTGTGGATGCTGCAGCACAGATTGGTTTTTCTACGTGCATTACAAATTAAACTGATTTGGTTTAGGAATGGTTCTTCATCCTGTAAATAGCAGGAGAACATTTTAGCTTTTAACTCTTATTTTTTGAATAACCCTATAGGCAGTGAGTTACATGCAAAATTCAACACAAAAACTAAGCCCATACTAAATATAACATCACTTTAAAATAAGTCAACATACGAACCTTGCTCTGATTCCTTTCCAATTATTTGGTTCTTTGAAACAGCTCCTGTGGTTTTTGTTACAGCCAACTCAAGCTGAACCCAGAGAGGCACTGTTTCCAGGCTCTGACCTATATACATCTGATTGTGCCTTGAATGAAAACCTGAAACCACCTGCCAGAAGCCTGAACTCTGAGTCTGTGCCTAAAACCTCAGCAGAGAAACTGCTTGAGCAGTTCTCCGTAACTGATACCACCAGCTTCCTAGATTTTTTTTTTTGCTTTTTGCCTTTTGCCACCTTCTTCCTTCCCTAATTCACCCCACCACATAGCTGCTAATATAAGCTTTTCTGCCAAACCAGTCTAGTGGGTCATTCCAAGAGCAAGAAGGAATGGCCAGAGGGAGACACCAACTACTTGTCTTTCCACCAGCACTAAAAAGTTTTATTGTGAAGTTTCCCCTTTAGTTTAGTTCTAGTTTATATCCAGATCCTTGTAAAGACTTCATTATCTATAGGCATGGCTGCAAACAATTGTTTTTTCTCACTGAAGACTCACTGATTCTGACAATATGACAGCAGCAACTTGCAACTTCAAGATTATAGGATTCCTCTGGTAGCAGAGTCAGTGCAAAAATGAAAGATGTTAAATGTCCTTCAGTCACCAGCAAAGGGACACAAGATACATGAGAGACTTTGTGCAACATTTAGTTTCCATTCCTTTCCAGAGGAACTGGATGAAGATAGCAATATTGTTTTGTGTTTGCAGCCTGTAGAACTGAGGATATTGTATTAGTGTTCACTCTGGTTTGTATCTTCAAACACTGGTAAAACTGAAATGAACTGGAAAGGGAAATGCTGGTAATCCATCTTTATTGAGTGATCAATATATCAACTCCTGAAATCTAGCAATATACCATAAGGTTGGTGCAGCTTAGGGCAAATAATTGAAATAATGTTTTATGCTGTATTTCCATGATGGAAACCTCCCTACAATTCACAAAGATCAATACTCAGAATGATAGATGGATGGTTTTGAAAGCTTCAGAAGTCAGTGGGCTGACTCCTAGTTCATGAGATATGAGAAATATGTCAGTCATTGCACAGTTGCACCATTAGTTTTGGAAACTCATTTAATAAGTGTTTGTAAAAAAAAAGAACAAAAGGATTTGTAACCTGCCTGTTTAATAACGTTCTACACATGAGAAGGCAGCTCAGCTGTTTTCTAACCTATCAAACTTTCTTCACACCTGGGAAAGCAAAATTGAAGTCTAAATTCCTGAAAGTTTTCATTCTGCATACTGAGTTTACTTTGTGAAACAGTTTTATTGTAACAAATAGTAAAGCAAAGGGCCAACTTTGGTGGAGAACCTGGGTCTAACTTCCAGATTACCTGCAAGATGAGGGGACGTTGGTCCAGCACTCTCATGCTGCCAGAGGAAACACATGAAACTGGAAAGGAAGAGTCGCCATTTAATGTGGCTTTTTCATTCATCATCCTGAAGGAAAACCTTGTCAAAACAAAGGAGCTAGCTCTGCTCAACTTCTTGTGCGGTTGTCAGGGTTTTAGCACTTTACCAGCAAATATTTCTGCCCTTGTTTTCTTCATTTATGGTGGTAGAAGTTAAAGATTATTAGTGATGTCTGGAGACATTATAGTGATGGCCTGAAAGGGCTTTATGGTCACTCTGATACAGAAGGTGAAGGCAGCTCGATAAGTGCACTGATTTTCTGCCTAGGCAGAACTTTTAACTTTAAAGATACACAAAGGTTTGGTTTAGTCTAAATACTTCTGTTCAAATAGAGTAGTATATCTTCATTTCACAGTGAGAAAATGCATAAGAGGCATCCTCTCACATTGGATATATATCCTATATGTTCCATGCTTGGAATGCTATGTAATGGTGCATGGAGATTCTATAGCCCATATTATGAAATCTTCCCTTCTCCTTCTATACACCATTTAACTCTTCAGTGAAGCATACACCAGAATCTCATCTTGCAATGACTTAGCAGAAAGCATTACACAAGCAATAAACTAAGAGCGAACAAGTCTGGGTTAAGTAGATGTTAATAGTTCTTGGTCATCTTTCAAAATGAAGACCGTTTACCTTCTTACAATACAAGGAGGTGAACTAACTCAGCTGCTGCTGATCAAGGTTACACAGATGCCACTATCAAAATGTCCTAGCTTCTTGTATCATACACTTCATCTACTCTCACTCTCTGTAACAATTTTTATTTGTCCTCTCTTAGTATCTGCCTATTTAGCTGTGTGCCGATTTGGTCTCTTATATGGTCCCAAAAGAAACCAAGAAAAGGAAAAGGTAAGGAAAAGGAAAAGGAAAAGGGAGATCAAAGTATATCACACAGATCCTTTAAAAGATTACAAAGTGAAGACTTAAACCACGAGAAAAGAGTAGTTAGTAATCTCAGGACAGTGCTAAGGGGACAGGGAAACAAGCAACCTGGGAACAAGGACTAAGTAACCGAGAGACCTGAAGCTACATTAGGCTTTCTGTTTGGTTTGGATTTTGGGGATTTTTTCCAGACTGTGATCTCAGTGCCACAAATACTTAACCTAAAGAGAAGATACAATAAACAAGATCAGATGTAATGTCCAGGTATGTTGCACTTTTGCTTCCATGGTGCTCCAGATTCTACAGAAGATATGAAAGAGGCAGCAGATTAATGACCAAGGCAACCTCTTGTAAAATAGAAGAGCAGGTTCAAAATGCCTGCAGCTGAGATGAGTCTGAACTTCCTGCTCACATTTTCTAATCATATGGCACTTCCACCATGAGTATTTCCTCCCACAGACACTTCAATTTTACTTGACTGGTTTGTTTTATGATATGCACAGACTTCCACAGTGCATTAAGTGTCACCTAGACAATTGTAATCAATTGGGATCCTCAGGGACCTGTAAACATAAAGCAGCTTTAAATGGAAGATAAATATGTAGATACTCACTCAGCCACAATGAAGTTACCTTTGGTCCTGTACAGGAGGACTTTGGATGCCATATAAATTCTTCCAGGGGAAGTAACAATATGTATTGTTTCTTAGAATAGGTATATGCTTCATTTTGTTATTTACTAGGTATATAAAATTAATAAAAGCAGCACATTTGATGATTCCTTCAGGTTAATAAAATGCTCTGTAGTGTACCAAACATTGTCTAAATGCGCACTTGCAAAGTAGATAAGATTAGAGCAGTATTCATCAGGATCAAAGTCCACAGGACTGTCTGTAAGTCAGAGCTCTGTGAATTTCCATACTCACCTTCATTCTTTGATTGCTTCAGCCCTCAGATGACAGCTGGGTGTAACCTATAAAACTTACACTCGCTACAAAATCTTCTCACATAAATTCAGAAATAATTACTGTGCACATCTACTGCATCATACTTTGGGATGTCAGTAAGCTCACATTGCATTTCCTTGCCTTTTCTTTAAGGATGCATAGAGCTGCAAGGTATTTTTATAAAATCCTCAAAACTTCTAAGACCTTCCTTAAGATGCCCTGAATGAAAAGGTACAAGACAGAGCAAGTGGCTTTTAAGAGAGTTCAGACTGGCTTGTTACAAATCCCCACCACATTCCTCTAAATATTTTAAACCAAACTGGACTTGTTTTTTTTAACATAAATAGATTTGAATCCTAATGTTATCTAAGGTTAATCCTTAGCAAAGTTTGAACAATGTCAGCCATTACCCCTTGATTATTCTTCCTTCACTATGTTGTCCAAGACTTGTTCTTTTTTCTTTTTTTTTTTTTTTTCCAAACTTTAGAGTCTCTGGGTGGATAGAATTTCATATCCATACATTCAGATGCAAAAAATGTTGTCTTTGGTCTATGGAAGAAGCCTTCTTCATCTGTGTAGAACCAAAATACTTTTCTAGCACTTCTCAAGGTTTGAAGCAAGTCTTGTGGCTTATCTTCAATATGTGTCACTTCTATACAGAATCCACTATATTTTTTTAGCATTAATTGGTGCATCTACAATCTTATGCTACACAGGAGAGCCACACAGTCCACACTGTCCTTCCACTGTGGAGCATCTGCATATTTAAATATCTTGCATTAAAACAAACCAAATAATTTCACACCATTCATTGCAGAAAGAATTTTAGATCAGTAGCACCATGAAAGAAGAGGCTAGCTAGTACTTTGCCACGTTAAGGCAATCTCTTGAAATTCCTCCTTCAAAATCCTGCAGATTATAAGCACCATGTCAGCTCTAGGAAAACATGAAGCAAGGCATGGATGTGTACCTACAGCATGAGGGTAAAGGCTACTATGCAATATGCTGCACTCCCATAGAGAGAGTGAGCCTCTGAAACAGAAAACATAAACAACCAGTTGCAATGTGGGAAAAAAAAAAAAAAAGGTGGAAAGCATTGACAGACAACGTTTTCAGAATTAATCTTTTACATTTTTCATCCTAAAACAACTTCCCCTTCTTATTTTAAATTACATTATAATTCAGTTTTAAGTCACAGCACGCCTCTCACCAACTTCAACTACGGCTGTGTGTTTATTCCAAGGGGTAAAACTGACAGAGTATCTCAGCTAAATAATAATAGGAACTTTTAACAAAGTCAAAACTGTATGTTTTCCTTTAACTCTTTCTGAGTAACAACAAATTCAAAGGAAATTAAGAAGAAAGGATATCTTAGGAAAGTACTTAAATCTAACTGGCCAAACTGCTTTGAGGATCTGTAAACAAGCTTTTATAATGAGAAGTGGCCTAAAAGGGACACAGTTGTCATCAATAGATCTGAAATGCTGTTAATGCTGTTAAGATTCTTTTCTGAAGTCCTGTGTACACCTGAAGAATAATACCTTAGCCGTAAAGCACACTGTGGTTTACTGATATTGTTGCTTGCTATAATCCAGGTGTTATTATCTTCATTTACAGAGATGAAAATATGTATTTTCCTATCCACTCTTCAATCCATCACTGTGAAATAAAATAGAAAAATGCTAAGTATCAATTCATTTTAATTGCAATCTTGATGTATTTCTAAATAAAAACTCATCTAGAATTTATAAGCTTGTCAAGGCAAACAGGTGATCATATTTGTAGGGAGAGTAGGCATTTGGAAAAGAAAAATTATTAAACCACATGTCTTGTAATTTTTATGACTGGAAAAAGATAACTGCTCTATTGCTCAATTCTGTTTAATTGAATGAAATGGTGATCTGGTCTAGAAATTCCTTGTATTTAGCAACTCTTTCTTGTTATTACACCATAAGGCAGCTCACATGATTGCAAAGGAACTTGCTGCTTCTGTCCTACCTTATCCATCTGCAATTAAGCAGGATGGTGTAGAAAGGAAAAGGATGACAGTCTCTTTTGTAAGACTTTTAAGTCTATCTGCAGTTAATTTTGAATAATAGACATACAGATACACAAAAATTTTCTGTACATTAGCAATAGGGATATGTGCAAAACAGATACTGGTTCTTCCTGTTAGTTTCTGATTTGACTCTTTAAGTATGGAAAAATAGCAACTTCAAATGTATTGCTGCTATAACATGGCTCCTTGGTATCTGCCAGCTATAAACTCACCCTTTGTCTTTCCCTTCTAGTAAGTAGAATTATCTTCTTTTCTGATTTCATTTTACTTCCTATGAAAGTGCCTCTGTTGTCCTTAAAAAAGCAACATATATAGGGCTATTTTTCTTACCATCTTTTGTGATCTGACTCAAGACAGTCTATATCCTAGGTACTAGCTGGAATGAGAATTGGATCAAGCTGGTACCTATAGAAACTGAAAGTAGAACAGCTTACATGTCAGGTGTGAAGCTTTGTAGTGATTTACCACTAGTCCAACATTTGCTTAAGCATATTCCCTGTGCAGGAACTGATCTGTTGCTTCTCTTCAGCTTCTTCTGCCAACCCCATTGTTTCTTTCCTTGTAAATCTGACTTATTTTTTGCTCCACATCTCTCTGATCTTTTTGTTCCTTAAGGCATTTTCCCCTCTGGACAGGCTCTTCTTCAGGTCTATCTTCTGTCACAGCAAAGGTCCCAGCTGTTTCTTTCAGTTTTTAGCTGAGAAACTGTAGATTTGTTACTTCATTAAACTGCTTTGATGATTTTTATGAAGAAACATAGTAGATTGTACCACTGCTTCTGACCTAGGGAACTGGTCTCCTATAAACCAGACTACAGAGGAGTAGTAAGCTTTCAGCTTTACTGTTCCAGACTGCAACTCCAGAAGTGGTAAGTAAGGCAAAAGGACCTTAATATATCTCATTAGTTTGTCTCCTTCCCATTGGAAATATGCTCTGTCCTAAAGCAAATATTAGATCCTAATTAAATCATCAATACTCATACGTAAGTAGCCTCTACTGAGTAAATTGAAGTAGAGTTCCTTGGACTTGTACTACCTTTCCAATATAATGTTTCTTGTATGATGGACAAAAGACCCGACAGAGACCTTGACGTATAATACACTCAAATGAAATCTTGATTTTCCAGCTGTTGAAAGATAATGATAATATTGCTGTCTATTATCCTTTGAAGATCTTGTCTAGTGAGCTAGCTTGATCTTTGTGACAGAGGTCTCTGCAGTCTTATCAAACAAGGAGCATGAAAACATAGGAACTTACTGAAGGCCAGAAATTGCTACTGTCTACAAATAAAAGTGCTAGCAATTGATAAAGAGACCATGGGTAGAATATAGAGATTTTACAGAAGAAAGGGAACAGCTTTAATTATTTAATAATACACTTTTTTTTTTTTTAATTGATATCTGCATTACATTTCAAACTGATTTTTATATTTTCTCGTGTGGATTATTTTTCTATTTCTGGTTGTTCTAAGAGGTATTCAGTTCTCTGCTGATAAAAAGTGGAAGGAGAAATAAATGAGCGATTATTTATGCCAAAAAAACCAGTGACAGAGCAAATACGAATCACAAGTTCAGGCTCTTCTGAAACCAGAAAATCCTCAAGTTCTCTGAAAGAAAGAATTGTGCACCTTTTCTTTTAAAAATTAAGTAATTTCTGAGTGTAACAATTGTACTTAACTTATGATTAAAGTGACGGCACTGATATTAAAATTTATAGTTCTCAATATTGTCATGTTGCAAAAAACTCAAATGGTTAGAAACTGTAAAACTCCATTATCTTTCTGAGAAGAGCTAGACTTCTTAAATTTGAATGGATGTTAGTTTATGATTAAGAAGCAGGTCCTTGATAGGAAATTGTATGAATTTGTGCCTCTGTAGCAATCAGAGAGAGCTGCATACATAGTTCATAAAACATGCATTGCACTACTCTGTCAATGCCAACTACCCTTCTGGGGCTTTATTAATACAATAGGTCATATGAGCCACAAGCTTGCAGATAGGAATAGTGATCTAATGATTGGAAAATTCATGCTCCCTTGCTTCAAGCACAGGATGAGATTTTTTCTTATTAATGTACAGAGCTTTGAGATATAAAGGTAAATGTAAAGGACGAATTTCAAAACAGAAGGTAATACATAGAAGGTAACAATAATTACTGTTAAAACATAACTGCTTCTTTTATATCCTCAGGTATTATTGGATCTGCATATGATGCAAATGGTATGGAAAAAGGGGTGGAGATTGGAGTGAGCCTGGCTGAGATGGAGTTCATTTTCCCATAGCAGCCCTCACAGTGCTTTGCAATGTTAGCTAGAAAGGTGTTGATAACATGCCAGTATTTTGGATACTGCTGAGAAGTAAAAGGAAAGGGAAAAAAAAGAAAAAGGAAAGGTTCAAGGTCATTCTCTAGTACCCCTACTACCCAAGAAGCATCAACTGAAAAATTATGCTGATAATATGAAATATATTTGATTTGATGGTGCTTAAGAACATAGACTGTTCCAGAATAGTTTGAAGCATCAAACAACAATTTGTTTCCAAAGAGAGGTTGGATGTATAAGCTTCTCCATACACACTTTGGTAGATGTGCTGAATGCTAGCAAAATTATGGAATTACTTCCTCAACATAAAACTAGATATAAATGAATTTTGCCTTGTGCTTCACATTTTGCAAGTCCTGAGTAATACATATCTTTTACTTTAAAGTACCCTTTCTAAGACAGTGAAATGAAAAAGAAAAAAATATAACAGCATAAGAGTCTGACAATCAACAAGCTTGACCCTGAGTTGTGTTTTCTTCTGCTGGTATATAAAGGTGGACTATAGCTGAAAGCAGGAATAAGCTATATGGAGGTAAAAAGCAAATGCAGATTGGGTACTGAAGGGAAACGTGGCTGGTGGAAGGACTCCATAGGAGTCAGTTAAAAAGCCAGTTTTATAAGGACACCAAGATAAAGAGCCTGGGCTAAAAAGATTTGGAAGGTACAAGATCATGCTTGATACTCTTTGAACTGCTTTTTGTGAGGAAGGCTTTGAAATTTCTAAGACTGAATCGTCTCCTACAGTTCTATCCAAGATCTCCTCATGGCTCCTCAAATCCATCCTCTCTGAATGCTGTTCCCATGTCTGGAGCCCTACATACTGCTGGGCTTCCCAGCCCCGCAGTTGGCCTGCCCACTTCATCTTGCCCACAACAGCCACAGACTAAACTGTTTGAGAGATTGTTTCAGCAGATGTCAGTACAAATATCCACAATTTAGGGAAGCTGAAGACCTATTTTACAAATTCCAAGAATTCAGTTTGAGTAAAAGAGCTGAAACTAAACCTCTTTTAGGCTCTGAATGTAGGCAAAGGGAGTGGTAGTTTATTCTATAAACATCTGGAGCTGCAAACAAGAAAAAAATTATTATTCACAGGCAGTCATTGTTTCTGATTAAAATTGGCAGAGTGGCGAGAGTGATTAATCTAATACTCTTAGAATTGTATTGGGAAATTAAGATGTTAATGGAGAAGAATTAGAAAAAAGTTGCTTGTACATTCCTTAGGAAATAAGGCACTATTGACTCATAGCTCATGTGCCAGGTCAGCCTCTTTCAATTTTTCCTATTCCACTAGATGCTTAATTATTCATTGGAACAGAGGAAAGGGAAATAAAAGTTCTGGAATTCAAAGATTAAAGTGACTAATGGAAATAACATATCTCATTTTCTCTTTGGGAAAAAAAATAAAAAAGAGCTAGCCTAGATTTTAATAGATATTTTCCATCTTCCAGTAACTTTTCTTTATGAGACAAGGATTCTCTCCTAAGCCTTTCTAAACAGTATCTCCACATACTCCTGTGTGATTTGTCCATCCTGCTCATAGGTACTTTGTTTTCCCTGTGCAATGAATTGGGGCACAGTATTTCTGACTTGGTACTGAATATTCTTAGAGTTGATGGCACGCCAGGCTTATGTGCTAAAGTTACCTGGACCTAGGACTAGATGAATGGAAGGACTTAACCACTGTAAACTGGAGAATCAAACTCCCCCTCACAGTGAAACTGATTTCTCCTTATGCTTCACTATAACTCTGTCTGAATGGCCGGATTAGAGGGTCACCCTGTAATGAGACTCTTGTCTAGTAAGAATCATGACAGTACCTGTACTCCTTCCACCATGAGGATATAAGGATTCTAGTTATTTGCAGGTAGTTTTAGAGCATAGTTTCTGCTCTAGTCTTGTATTTGGAGAACCAAAATAACAGCAAACCATGGTGGGTCTTGCAACTACCACTGTGTTTTCATTTATGGAGTTCAGAAACCTGTTCTGATTGCTTTATTTCTGAAGCTCCACACGACTTCTGCCTAGTAGCATTACCAACTCCATCTTAGGAAAGTAGATCTCAAGTGTAAAGAGGCCTAATGCTTTGCACCTGATCACACTGAATAACTGGGAAAAATTTGGAACCAAAATCAGCTCTTAAGACTTTCTATCTCCTGCTTTAAAACTTTGTTCCTTACCAACACAAACAGGAGAGTACGTAGGGGGCACCCTCAAGTACAACAACTTTTTAATCTGTTTTTTCACCACCAAGCCAGTTACTTGACATTACTTAAGAGAGGTTCCATGATTTGAAATGGGAGGAGGAAACTGTTAAAGAGAAGACTCTCCACCAGCCTAACTTACATATATCCCTCACAGTAACATTTCATCAGCACTGGAAGGTGGTGGTGAGACTGTAATTTTTAAAAATGTACATGTAAATTTTTATTAAAAAATAGTCCTTTCTTCTTAACTTCATCTTCCTACATACTTATATCCTAGGTATGATTTATAGAGCATCCAAATGTTTCATCAAAGACATAATGGGAAAACAGCTGTTTTTCATACAAACTGATTTGTTAGCAAAGGATAAATCAATGTGGCAGGCAGAAATACAGTGGAGATTATAACACAAACGGTAAATGTGGACGACCTCCTGGACAGGAGGAGCTGGGTATTGTAGTGGGGAAATTAATGATTTATGGTTAAGAAAACAGGAAGTTTCCTCTGTGGTAATGTTGCGTTGCATTCAAGTGGAGTAGAAGGCTATCATGGTTTAATCCCAGCCAGCAGCCAAGTCCCAAACAGCCACCCACCATGTGGTGGGATGGAGAAGACAATCAGGACAAAAGTGAGAAAAATTTGTGTTGAGATAAAGACAGTTTACTCAGAAAAGTAAAAAAAAACACATGAAAAAGCAAAACAAAACAAGGAATTTACTCACCACTTCCTGTGGGCAGGCAGGTGTTCGGCCATCTCCAGGAAAGCAAGGCTCTAGCACACATAATGGTTATTTGGAAAGACAAACACCACAACTCCAAGTCCCCACTTCCTCCTTCTTTCCCCAGCTTTATATACTGAGCATGATGCCATATGGTGTGGTATCCCTTTAGTCAGTTGGGGTCAGCTGTCCTGACTGGGTCCCCTTCCAACTTCTGGTGCACCCCAAGCCTCCTCACTGATGGGGTGGGATGAGGAGCAGAAAAGGCCTTGACTTTGTGTAAGCACTGCTCATCAATAACTAAAAGATTCCTGTGTTATCTACACTGTTTCCAGCACAAATCCAAAACACAGTCCCATTCTAAATACCATGAAGAAAATTAACTCTCTTCTGGAGAAAACCAGCACAAAGTGTAGGGGAAGAAAGAAGGAACAAAATACTATGAATTATTTCTTTCTAAGAAATTTGGAATGCAAGGTGGTGCTTTTTGAACAACTTTGCCACTAAGATTTTATTCAGGGAAACATTTTCATGGGAAAAGGAATAATCTGGAGAATTTCCTAACATAATTAAGAATTCCTAATATGCATGAAGTATGAAGGCCAGACAAAGAAAATATTTGTTAGCACTAGCTGGAATATTCACACAGTCAGGCAGCTACTACCAGGCAATTAGATTAAGGATGTCAAAAGTATAAATCAACCCTAAAGCCCCTTAAGAAAATATTCTCTGCTTAAGGCTGGCATGAGCTAGGTATTCTACATTTCCAAATAATTACGAGCCTAACAACTGCTATTCCTTAGCAATGGATTAAAGACTCCAAACTTCAGAATGGGTTTTGTCCTGCTTATAGATCTCTGAACTGCTGCCATGGATCAGCTGATAAGGGAGGGGCATGACACCACCAAATCTGGGTAATGCACTAAAGCCGCAGACTCTGGTGAAACTCTCGTGTTCTGCCCGGGCTACCTCATACTGCTCAGTTTATTGTCATCACAAGTTAGTTATCCTGCTTTAATTTATGTGTGTGGACTACTCAAAGGAAGCAAAGCAGTGTCTCCAATACTTTCAACACAATTTAAACCATATTGCCATCAAATACCTTTACTAGAGGGAGAGTTACACACAATATTTTTGATATCTAATTTAAATGCCTGAATTAGCACCCTAACCTTCTTACAGGCTGCATATATGATTATCAGGGATGTTTCAGAAGAATAGTTACCTGAAATTCAGCTCATAATGAAGAGAACTCAAATGACTAATTTAGGCATCTCCTTTAAATGAGTAATCCACCAGTGAGTAATCACTACTCACAGATTCTTTTGCTGCAAGTGCTTTATAGGCACAATGTACAGTGAGGAGCATAAATTAGGAAGCAAATCTAATGAAATATTTTGCTTTCCTACAACAAATACAATTCACATGGGTTTATTCTGGGAATGTAACAGTGGCTTTACTCAGCCACTCTGTATGTCACCAGCATCAGAGAATGGTATGACACCCAGGGAGCACCTAGTACATAACAAGATGATGAGCAGATAATGATAATCCCCCTACCTTCCATGTATTCTCCCGGGTCCAAAGACTATTATATTGTTGTATTTTCACAAAACAAGCTACTTCCCTTCACCAGCAGCACTCCCTTCTTTAATTTGTTTTAATGGTATCTTGTAAAGTGCTGTAAAGCTGAGTGCAGCTCATAGCTCAGCAAAGGGGCTCTTAGGCAGAGCTTTATGTATCTATAAAGACTTTCTACACAGATGGGAAAAAAGGTTTTTTGAAAGAGGCTTGACAACCCTGTGAAGACATGTTTCTTTGAGCAGGCTTTTGACTTGGGGCTAGTCAGATGAGGAGAACTTGTAGACAGTTCAAATGTGGCCTTCTTTCTACCAAAATCACCTTTCTGTTTGAAATTGTGTACCAAACTCTAGTGTTGATCCCATGGTTTGAATGTATGCTCATTCATAATAACTGGCCTATGATGACCCAGTACACTACATCAGGATCCTCAAACATGCATCAACAGCTTTCTACATCTGAAATGTCAGGCTGCATTGATTGCAACCTGAACATAAAATGCTCTCTGTACTTAAGCTTCAAGTAAACTGGTCCCTAAGTTATATTTCTGAATAAAGATTCTGAAACCCCCAAAAGTACTGTTTACTCATCCTGGTAAACTTAGATGGGCAAGGTTTCAGCAGGTGCAAATAGGCATAAGCTTCACTGAAGCTGAATGTTATAAACTGATTTGCAATAGTAAAATAACTTAATTTTTCATGGACTTTACTGTAAAAATATATTTCATCTGAATGAAAATTGAGTCTACTTTTGAGAAAAGTTTTAACATTATGTTCTTATTAAAAATCCATTTTAGCACAACCAGAGCAAATCATTCCCATAGCCTTTAGGTTTTGTCAGTATCTTTTGAAACAGACTTAACCTATCCACCTAAGAATAAATCATTCTTTTCATAAAAACAAAGATGTTAGTCAAACAGATAAAATATTAATCCTAAGCAAGGCAATAAGACAAGAAAAATCAAAATCTTAAATTTCTTACCAAAAAGGTTCAGAAATTCATTTCTGATGTACATTAATCATTTTATCTATCACTAGGAAGAAGTGTCCCCCTAAATCAAGTTCTAATCCATCATTGGGAATAATACTTTCAATATTTAGAGGGAGTAGTGAACAAGAATTCCTCAGTTTTCACTGAAATATTGAAATAGAAACACACAACTTCTTTAGTCCTCAGTTTCACTAGTTAAAATGTGTACTTACAGGGTTTCATGAAGCTTTGTTAGTCACAAAGTGTAGCAAATAGACCTAGTATAGACAAGAGGGGATAGAGTGTCACAGAGGTGTTTCCCTGTTCAGAGAAGCAAGTGGTTGTGTTTCACAGTGATTCTTGGAGAAAATATGCACAAAGAATATTTGCTTTTAGTAGAATATGAAACAAAGATGGAAACATACATATATTCAGTTCCCTTGGTTTACTTGAAAAAAAACTGCTTTCTTTTGCTCTCTTGTGATAAAATTATAGAAGAGTAGTCCAGGTGCAAATGTGTTATGGTCAGTCACTGTTCAAACTGATTATCACGGTATCATTTATTGTGCTAGTAATGCTGTTGCAGTTCTCAGAGAATGCAGAGCTTCCGAGTTTATTTTTCAGTAAGTTTTCTTCATTGGTCACCTCACAAACACAAAGAACCCCCACTGAAGGAGGTAGAAAAATCCATTCCTTTACAAAAGCACCTTTAAAAAAAAAATCCATTACCCATCCTCACACACACCACCAATGTGCACAGATTGAGGGAATAAAATTGCATTAAATATTAACTGATACTTATCAGATAAGAATTACCTAAATTGCAGTAGCAAATGAGCACCAATGACTGGGAAAGAAAGACGTAATTTAAAGTTAGATTACAAACCAGAGAATGTTTCTGAGACAGTATGATTGACCACAGCAATAAAGAGAGAATTGAGACAGTAACTAGAAGCTGTGTAGATGGAGACATTTAAAGCAAAAATAGTAATTCTCAATATGAACATAAAAGTAGGAGTGGAGAGTGTGAGAGTTCATTGCAGCAAATGTCTGATATAAATTTTATAATAAAAGTAAAGCATCTGGATTTTACAGTGCAAACATCAAACTATAAAGGTCTGACTGGGGCAGTCCTGGATCTGAACGCTGGCCTGGTCTTTTAAGAACCCTTGTCTATATGATAAAGTCCAGACAACATTACTTGAAGATACATAATCACAACTAGGGAATAATTGAAACAAATATAGCCCTAGATAAACCTTCTCAGGTTTCACACAAGTAGCCCAGTGAATATTTGGGCATGTTTCCAAAAGTTGCAGTTCGTTATTGGTGGACACTTGGGTCAAATGAAAAACTCACTCTTTCCATCAATTTGTAACTCTAACTGCAGGTTACCTTTCAATCTGTTCGAAACAATCTTGCTACTTTGGAGCTTTTTCTGGCTTGGGCTGTCTCTGCTTGCTGAACACTTCCCATGAGTATTTACTTGTGGAAAAGGTGGTGCAATGTTTCAGATGAGTCTTAAGTCACACTGCACATTTCTATTTTTCTAGTGAATACATACAACTGTAAAGATAATTTCCAAGTCGAAGGTTCAAATATGAGCTTGATGTTCTCTGAATATTTTTGAGGGGGGAAAAAAAAGGCCATTCTAAGAAATGCCTTATACTAAAATGAGAGTATTTATGGATTACAAATTCCTAGCTTGTATGAACAGAATTTCACCATGTTTAATTAAAAAAAAATAAATATTAAAAGTCATACACAGGAAATAAGTGCAATCATTTGTCAGCTTCCTTCAGGTGCCCATGTGAGTAAACCTGGTGCTTGAGAAAGAGTTCTGCTTCACATACAAACTTCTCTGACTTCCATCATTGATTCATTTGCAAACATAGACCAACTGCCAGAGAAGGAAGATCTAGGAAGTTACAGACCCATCAGTCTTACTTCAGTCTTTGGGAAATTTATGGACTCAATCCTCCTGTGAGTTATCACAAATCAGATGAAGCATGTGATTGGGAAAAGCCAGCACAGATTCAACCAAGGCAAATACGGCTTGACAAACATGATTGTCTTCTAAGACAAAGTAACCCACTTGGCTGATGTGGGATGAACGGTGGACATTGTCTACCTGGATTTCTCCAGGGCTTTTGATATGGTTTCCTACAGCCTAGCTTAATGGTAGCTGCAGAATGGGATCTTCTGGAAGATGGATCATTTTCAAGGGTGGACCAGAGCATCTGGGTGAAGGATGCTGAAGCACACAAGGTATCCAGTAGAGAAGGATAAGACTGATATGCCTGCTAACCTACACAACTGTTGTCAGAGAAGCCTGATCCTAGAAGTTCCAAAGAGTTAGGTGCATGTTATGATTCCTCATGACAAAAATGCAAGACCTTTAATATCTTTTGCTCTTCTGAGATATTGTAACAGATTTCCCGAATGTTACCTTATTGAATTATTAATAACTATTTAACAGTAACTTCAGCAGAAATATCCATGATAAAAATATGATCATGTCTGCCACTAGAAATTTCCAGTTTGAGAAATAGCTGATTATTGGGGCGTTAATCATGTAAAAAAGGGTGTATCAGGAAAATTTCCTTATATCTTTTTTTGCTTTTTTTCTGGTTTCCACTGACAGGCAGAATCATCAGGTGCTCAGATAAGCAAAAACCACATCAGAAAAAACCAAGTTTAAGGAAAAAAATTACAATTTTCACTGTTGCTGTCAGCCTGCAGCTATTACAAATGAGAAATTTATAAGTGTGTAATTTACAGAATGTTCATGGAAATGCATTTAATGCTGATACAAAGACAGCTTGCATGTGTAATGAGGTTTTTATAGCATTATGTGCTAGGTTTAAGGTAGGCATGTAGGTATAGCTTCCTCAGCAATCACTAAGGGTTAGTTGATTGTGTTTTCTTTCTTTTAAGTTTGAAAAATGTGCATATAAATAGGACTCTAGATAAATTTACGTAATTATTTCAAATCTATCAATGTCTATTCTTTGGACATGATCACCCTGCATTGTATGGAGGTTCCATTAGTTACAAGAGTTTTTTGTAAGCTGTCACAATGCTACCAAGATGAGAAAACTAATCCTGTGCTTAATGCATGGCTGGATCCTTCTGGAAAATGATGAGAAGCTTGCAGAGAGAAAGTACTACTTATCAGTAAATAAACTCTCAGTATATCTCTCCTCTTTTCTTTTTTTTTTTTTTTTTTTAAGTTTCATTTTTTAAGCATATTTGCATGAAAACAGGATCTCTTGGCTAAGGATGCCCTTTCCATCCTCCCCACTTGGTATTTTAACATCCTCTTGTAGCGACTATAGTCCAAATGCTGTCAACACCTACAGCCTTAATCTTTCAAACACACCCATGGATTTCCTTGAAGCAATCTACTAAATGCAGAGCAGCACATGCATAGTGTTTCCAAGAGGAAACCCCGGAGGACCATATCCAGATGACTGTATGCTGTAGAGCAGTGGATCTAGCACTGCAGGAAGAAGGACATTTCAAGGAACTGAATTCATCTCAGGGTTATGCCATTCAATAATTTGTTTGCTTGGAAGAGCTAGAACACAGAATGATTTTTGCCTCTAAGTCTCAGGAGATGCTAATGCTTCATGGTCTCAGAAGGAACCTGAGGGAGACAAGAGCAGTGATCTCATATTCAAAACCTGAAGAGTTTGCCTCCTTAAGATGCTGCTGACCAATGGGAAAGCAGAGGTGATTCATGTTTCTGTGCTATGAGCTGTGACTCCAGTCTTTATTGAACAGCTGAGTCGACAGGCTAAATTCTGGTGCACTGTTCTTGCCCTCAAAGATTGTTGTAGTTGTTGGATCAAAACTGCCAGCTTTTCTAGACCTCTTTTGCCTGATGACAGTACTGGATGATAACAAAAAATATCGATGAGGTACATTAAAGATTTTAAGTATATTTTCATTCAGAAGTAACTTCTGTAGGTAATCACATTAATTTGCAGTTAGCTCTAAATATGGAACATTGTCAGAGAGTTGTCTGAGCAAAAATTCTAGAAATGGACTGCATGTACACGTGTGCTGGTGTATTTTCCCTTTGTAGTTGAAAGTCCCAATGTATTAGCAGAAGACATATCATCTGTGGTGTTCACAACCAATAAGAAAGCATATTCCAGGTTACCAAAGCCAACAGAAATTTATGGGAAAAACAAAGAAAGATAAATCAGGCTTGCTCTACTGACAGGTAAAAAAAAAATTGAGAAGGAGACAATTGTGTGCCTCTTAAGGAGAATTCTCATTTGTAATTTTATCACCAGAAAAAGTAACCATTTTTGGCCCCAGAACAAATAAACAAATATTTCTGAGAGCCAGATTTTGCTCCAGGCCAGGTATAGACTTGGAGAGAATAACATGAAACTTAGCAATTGCATTGCATTGCAGTGCATGCAAAGCTCCAGTGTACCTTCTGATTCCCAGTCTACACTCAGTGTTAACAGAATTCAAAACCTTAAAATAAAATTCAACCTAAACCACTGAGTTTCATCCATTTGTAGTTTTAGCTGGAATTTTTATAGAGAGTTTCCAGCTAGATGCATAAATCAGACATCATTCCCCAACTAAACTTTACCCAAAGGTCCCAGAATCTAAGCAAATATTTAAATAGACCCCAATCAGTTGTTCAGGTTTCCCATGCACTATGGAACCAGGTGAATTTCCATTCAGTGGTTTTAGGCTTTGCTAAGGAACCTTCTCAAAGTGTTTCCTCTGCATGCACATGCCTTCCTTATTTTGTTGTAGCTTGCACCAATCCAAATAAATGACAATAAACCCCAAGATTATTTTATGAAACAACTTCATCTTTCTCCATGTTCTTTTCTCATAACTTGCAGGTGACATACAGTTGGGTTTCACTCACAGTTGCAGACCTTTGCACTCATCACTTGCCAGAGGAGCATGACAAATAAAGAAAAGCAAAAATATGAAAGAGGATAGATTTTGATTGGATACTAAACCTAAGTAAACATGACATGTAATTTATCAAAAGCATAAATACAAGCAGTGGTGTGTCTTTTTCCTCTAAAATTATATATTTTACCAGAGGGATATTTTAGGTTTTTCACTTGGTTCCAAGGAAAGCTTAATTTCTATCTAATCTATAACATATGGGTCGTATGACATTACACATTATTTGTGTCACCAATAAAAGAGCCTGGTAATCAAACTTGCCACCATAAACTCCAACAGTATAAACTGGAAAACGTGTTTAATATTTTAAGTGGAATTGTTTGTTTAAAAAACTCTCTTTTGATATAATAAACATTTTTTAATTTTAACAGTGATCAAGCATACCAATAATTTATATAAATCTCTGTTTAATTGAAGTCTTCATTGGAAATTAAAAATAATCTGTGAATATATTTATCTACAAGTTATTTGATATTGTTTTAATTGTTTTCTTCATCAGCATAACTGTGCAAGTTTAGAATAGAATCTTTGTGAAGTAACTAATGTCTATTATTTGTGTAATTTTGATATTTTACCCAAGCTTACTGAGTATGTAGCAAATTCTATTAGAAATAAAAATCAAAGGAATATACAAATAAATCATTTTCTTTATAAAATCTCATATACTGCAATGAAACATTTGTATGAGGCAGTTAATTACATGCACTGTTCATAATTCTCAATCAGACTTTGGCTTGTAGCAGTTTCAGATTTTGAAAACAGGCATAAAAATATATCAGATGCAGGATTTACCAGTATTTTAACATAAACCATGTTAAGACAACAGAAATGTGAGGTTTTTTTCTTAAACAGACAAAGGCAGGAGATATGAATTCTGTTATTATTACCTTGCTAAAGAAAATAAATACTTAATCATTTTCCATACATTTACATTAATCTATCTGGCAAATGTCAGTGCTCAGATAAACATGGGGCTTGCTAGTCCTCATTCAGGCAATAAAACCTTTCCCTTTGTCCACCAGATTTCATTTCCAATATTGAAATAGAGACTGAATCAAAAAGCCCTTAAGCACAGAGTTGGCTTTGAGCACAGATATTGTCTTGTTTAAAACAATGAAAAATCGATGCTATGAGTAAGTGTTCTCTAACTAGGAATACTTTGCCTAATCAAAGCTGTAATTATCTTCCTCACAGGTATTAATTGTCAGCCATGAAAGTATATCCAAAAAAACTTGGTTACTAAGTACGCAAGAAGAGATGTATGTGTGAGAATAAGTCTCCAAAGAACTATTAGCACTGGGGAATCTCTTCAATATTTTCATTTTCACAACTCACAGACTCTTTTAGTTTTCTGTCTGCAAAGCAAGTACAAAAGTACCCTTCTCCTTACGGTGATGAGACACTAAAATATTCATGCGATACCTTTGGAACCTGCAATGAAAGGTGTTATAAAATCAGAAGGTGCTACTGCTGTTTATTAGAAACCATTAAAACTCCCCGACACTTTGCATTAAAATTATTATTTTGAAAATAAATCCCACTATTCATATTAGGGAAGGCCAATCTATTTTCATCTAAATTGAGAACTGACCTTAGATTTTATACAGTAGTCACAGGAGTTTTTAAATTTTAGATAAAGTTTCATAACACATTTTTATTGATTTAAGAATCAGATGTAACCAAACTGAGTGATTCTTCTACAAATGCTTTCATGCATGCTCAGGGTTAGGAGGTTTTCCAGTAAAACTAGTTGTTTGTGTAAATTTAAGCAAGTGCATCCTTGTTTGTAGACACAGAGTCTAAGAAACCCCTTTTTACCATTTCTCTGACTCATTGTTCCAAACCTGCTAATGATAGCAAACTCCTGCTGACTTTAAAGCAAACAACTCAGTAGTGTTAGCAGTTATTTTCTTGTTGAAAAGTACTCCTAAGCTCCCTAGACATTTTGATTTCATAAGAATTCATCAAAAATAATAATTTCCAAAGCATCAGAACAGGAACATTGAGCTAACCAAAATATGATGTAAGACCAAAAAGGGGTGATATTTATACTAGGTGTCTACCTAATGTAAATTTTCATTAGGTGTCATGCTATCCAGTTACTGTGAAACAATAAAATACACCCAAAGAGTGCTATATTTTTTTACCTCTGGGTTCTGATGACATGCACAAGCTGTTGGAGCAATATTGTCACCAGCAACTCCAGATAAAAAATAGTTCTATTTAATACGGTTGGGTGCAGTACATTCTCTCTATATTGTAAATATAATGCATAATATCACATGTGAGTCACTAAATTATGTAACTGCTCATGCAAACCTGTACAATACCCCTAATGGCCCTTCATAAATCTGGAATGTTTTGCTATTTCTTCACCTTCTCAAGCATCCAGACTTTGGTGTATTTCTTTTCAAGTACTTCCTTTAGTTGCGCAGATCTTTTTCCCCACTGCTCTCAGTCATGGTACCAAGAGGGTGAAGGTTCAGTATTGGTCACTGTGCATGGCAGAAAATACTTGCCATCAACAAGAGCTAGAGTTGGGATGCCTGCTTGACAAATTCTTCTTAAACCTTAATAAGGAAAAAAAAAGAACAAGCACAATATTTCAGAGAAGCAGTCTATGGTAGTCTGGATTTAAAAAGACCATGTGGGAGGCCAGCACTCTAAAAACATTTGAAGTTTTGCTATTGTTTCTTAATAACAATAAAACACCTAATAGAATCCGCATTCTGTAAGAAAAAAATAAAAATAAAAATTTCCCACAAGAGTTGACAACACTTCTGATAATGTTAATTTGGGTCTTTTTTCCCCATCAGAAAACAATAGTCAATCAAAACATTCCAGAAATATATCAATTTCCATGAAATTTGACCAAAACACATAGAATGTTACAATGAAACAAGGCAGAGAGAAAAAGCTGTTAACAACTCCATTTTCTCACTGCAAAAGTGAATTAGAACATACCTGGGTTTTTTTTAAAGCAATGTTTTTCTTAGAATTTCTACTTTTCTGACCACTCAGGTACCCCATATCCAGCAGATGACACCGATTCAGAATTTGAATGGATGCTTCATGATAATGACCAGAGACTGCCTGCGAGGGCTAAGAGAAAAGCATGATTTCATTCCTCTGAGGTATACAGTTCAGCCTACCAAATGTTTTACAGTGGGGATCTGCTCTGTTCTTCCTGAGGGATTTCAGGCACTCTGGTTCTTACAGATGTTAGCAAGTGACAATGCTGAAAAGACACAGAGGTTAACTCTGGTTGCTTCAATGCCAGATGAGTTAGGTGGTGGCAAACACTTGGGTCAGAGAATTCTGTCCTGGTGCTCAGTAAACCTATCTCCAGGACTCTAAATGGGGTCTTTTGTTCAAAGTATCTCAATAAGGCCTGTTCAGTTTTCAGTATAAACTCTGTTTTATCATTCTATCTCTATTCATATAGATCATCCATGGTCTATCCCAAGTGGAAAAAATCATTAAGAATGAAAATCTTATTCCCTTTTATGTCAATTCCCTGCCTTATTTTTTTTTTTTTTCCCTGTTTATCTGTTGCTTTGATGCTGATATTATCCAACTGTGCTTAAACATCTTTTTTAATAATCCCTCCAGGTC
This sequence comes from Formicarius rufipectus, assembly GCA_013399695.1. Classification (NCBI taxonomy): domain Eukaryota; kingdom Metazoa; phylum Chordata; class Aves; order Passeriformes; family Formicariidae; genus Formicarius; species Formicarius rufipectus. The sequence goes on from VXAU01005244.1 coordinate 140,551, forward strand.
TGCCCCTGACTTGACAGACAGCACTTAAATTTCTTCTGAGATACAGTCAATGAAGTATCTTAAATTCAGAATTACACCAGTAAAGGAGGAAAAAAAAGTCTGCAGATAGTTCTCTGTCTAATTACTGCAGCATCACCTACTGCTTTCTTTAAAGCTTCCTGGAATTTTCAGGTTCAAGAAACATACTGTTTTGCTCTTCCCTATCTGTTATATTTTCAGAGGCATGTGATATATTAAAATGCTGTTAATGTCTCAAACACTATCAAAATGACAGAAAAGACCTTTTGTCAAACTGCAAAGTAGCAACTGCCCATCTGCAACCACCTAAGCACACCCCCGACCCCAAATGTACCCCTGACTGGAATTTGGACTGGGCAGGAACTTCAGATAAGACTATTGTCCAAATATCTTAGGTCTCGGGAGAAGTCAGTGAGCCTCAGGGAAGAAGCACAAAGAAACCCAAGCTCAGCAGCTGTTAGGCTGAGCAGGTGGAGGAGGAGAAGGGGTTTGGGTGGGTGATGGCAAAATTGCTCCACAGAAAACAGGAGTAAATCCCCACCTCTGGGAGGACCACATGCACGTGGGTATTCACATGAGAGACAGCTGAGAAAGGGTCACAAACCATTAAAGACCTCCCAAGCGCTTCCCAGATTCATTCCTGAGGCCGTCTACCACCACAGGACTGCACGTGATCCAAGTGGTACAGCAAATCCAAAGTGTCAGAAGGGACCACAAAACTTTGCCCCCAGGGGAGGTGCCTCGCATCTCCCGAACATATATTAATCCATTGAAGGCTATGCTTTACAGAACCCTCAGCAACAAGATCAGAACAGGACCCACAGGATGCTGTCAGATTCCACAGAATGGTGATATATTTTCTATTTAATCTCTCTCTGTCACTCTTTTTCTTCCTCACTGTAAGGACAGAAGGCCTTTTCTAGAAGATTTTACTAGGAGGATATAGGGGTTTTTTTGCTTTAAGAAAGCTTTCCTGCCTAAAGTAGGCATCTTTCCCATGAGACATTTTTAGATGCTTTCTCCTCCTGCATTCCAGAGAAATACTGCCCAGTATGAGAAAAGAGATAAGGCCAGCAGACATGTTGAAGGACTCCACAGAGGGGGGGGTCAGGGCTGATTAAATCCCTGAGAAGAGCAGGAAGTGTGTCTTTCCCCAGGCCCAGTGTTTGAAGCACTGTTAAGAGTAATGCTCTTTGAGTCTGGATTCTGAAATAACTCTTGACTCTGGAAGTAACTTTACTTACAACCCTTCCACTGCCTTGTATTTTAAGGGTACCTACATGTTATCTTGCTTCACACTTGTCTCTCCCTTTTTCTTTCTATCTCTCTCTCTCTCTGCCTTATATTTACTGTTGAATAAGGTCCATACTATTGACTTCAGCATACGGTCCCATTTGCACCTTAATTCAGGCAGAGACATCTCCAGTAATTTTAGTAACCAGATCATAACAAGATGTTAAAAACTTGTCCTACAGTATCAGAAAAAAAAGTGTTGACACTATTGCATCTAACTTCATATGTTCAGTATTGATAAGTACAAGCAGATAACAGAAACAAACAATCCAAACAACCCTTCCAGTCAACTGTATTGGTACATTGTCAAGGTTTCCAAGCATATGAGAAGTTATAGTTCACAATAATTTTGTAGAACTGTACAAAACAGACATGGAAGATGACGAAACCATGTAATCTATTCCGCTCATGTCAAGATTAACCATATCTAAACCATCCATCACCTTTTCTTTGACTTCCTTCCTTCAGCTACACAGATTTCATGCCACCTGAAATACACATTGATAATACATATAAGATGCTGCCAGTTCACTTTCCATATTTTCTTCCTTTTCCCTTTCTTGTTCTTAAAGAAAATTCAGTGCTGTTTGTCTTAAGTGCAAGTTTAGAATACAAGTTTTAGTACTCTCAGTCGGCTGCAGAGTTGAAATGGCTGTCATGAAACTTCTCTTTTTTTGAAGACAAAAGAAGTTAATACCTTAGAAAGTGTTCTGTTTCCCCAAAAACCTTTACTTATCCAAAGCAATTCTCCTTTTTGCTACCACGTAGAAGAGGGAAGTCTGGATTTAAGCTGGGCTGTTTGAGAAGTGTGACAGTATTTTTTTATATTCAAAACCCACTCATAAAGTCTCTTGACCTCACAACCCTGAGCAACATATGATCAACACTTATTTATCCTGTGAAGACAGAACAAGACTGTCTCTCATCTCTCTCTCTAAACAAAAATTATTTACACACAGCCCAACTGTACTGTTTCCTACTTCTTTTTCGGCTCTATTCCAAAACAGTCCTTTGGAAGCAGGGAAGGAAAGATGGGAAGTTTAATAAGTCTCCTTCCAGTCTGAGACATTACTGCGCTTTGCTTATTGCCTCTTACCTCTATTCCACCGTGACAAACTCTCCAAAAACCACTCAGTCTGTGCCTTCCTATATCAAGTTTCTCTTCTATTCTCAGCATCCCTCTGTGAAATATCACTCCTTTGTTTTCAACTATTACCATTTGTCTTTATTTCTTATATTTCATTTGTTCAAAATGTCTGTTCTGCAAAGAGGGATGGATCCCACCTACATATATGATAAATCTATTCTTTCTCCTACAGATGTATCACATTCTACCACCTCTATCACACTTCTATATGGTAAACAGTAGTTATCTGGAACCTTACAGAAAACCTCCCCAAGAGATAGAAAATAGTTACGTGAAGTCTGAAGATACTTAATCTAAGTCATAAACTTAGTCTGTTTATGTACAGCTGTTAAATGAGGTGGTCAAATACACATAAAGGTGCTTGGGAATATCAGCCTAGACTACCATCTGACACTTTTCTTCCTCAGCACTTGTTCTTTCAGGGTTTTGTTTGGTTGTTTTTTTGCAAACTTGCCCTCTTCCTATACCTGCTCAGTCCAAGCTCTGTTTTGCTTGAATATCATCACAGCTGATGGTGGAAAAGAGGTAGCAATGGTAGACTTAGCAGACACAAAACTTACTCAGCCCTAGCAAGCAAGCAGGGAAGTTAATTTACTATAAAAACCTCAAAAGTAAATAACATCATTTCAGTCACTGGACAGTACAAGTTCAGTGAGCTGCTGACTGCAGCGCTGCTCTTTGCCAAAATAGTTATGATTCTCTCCTTGTTTGTTAGCTCTGTCTTTGGTCTTCCTGTGCCAGTTTGGACCCATTTAGACCATATATTTTAACAATGATGATTTTTCATTCGAATACACAATGCATGAATTCATGGTGGTCAAACCCAAATGCACACTCAAAATGCTAACGCTTAGGGAAATAATCCAGAGGGGTTTTTTACCATAATATTTATTACAGCAATACCACAGATTCTCTTAGCAAAATCACTGCTGTGTCAGCATGTTCTGGAAAAAATAATAAAAGGAACTACAAATAAAATGCATAAATTTAATTAAAGATTAAATCTCTGAGAGAAACCCCTCCTTAAAAGGGACTACAAATATGGGGTTTGTTGTTTTATCTTTGTGATATATCTTGTTTTTCTCTCCACTTTATATTTTATTAATCTTGCTGCTTATTTACAAACATAGCAATTATTCAAAAGATGAATGGATGGGTTTACAAAATCACTGGATACAAAGCTATTCATCTAATAAGTACTCTAATGCCTGCTATAACTCTACAGAAACATATCACAGAGGCTGTCACGTCAAAAAAAAGTGAATCTCCTACATTTTTTCATTGTTGCTTTAAAACAGACATTTTTTTTTCTATTTTGAAAGCAAGATAGCTTGTTAGTCTTGGTATACAAAAAGAATAATATTTAAGAAATAAACTAGAAACATTTGAACATATATTATTGCTTCAATATAATTTAATATAATTTTGAAATGTTCCCCATTTCTCTGGTCTGTCTTGTTTCAGAATCAGTTTGTGTTATAATTCCCTTCTTTCCTGCAAGTTCCTGTGAAAGGCCTATATTTATGCTTACTACAGAGACCCATTACTAGACATGATCAAAGCTGTTGTTCTTACAGATATCCTTAAATATCATTGCAGAGCATGATGACACATGGCATAAAACTTTTAGGGTCCTGTCATCCATTCGGAAATATTTGATTTTTAAGAAGAGAACCTGTGCTGCGGGCAGGTGGACATAGGGGATATTTGGTGTCTCAGAACAATATGTTTTAAGAATCCAAGGGGCCTACTGATTAGGTTTCTCCTCAAAGGCAGGTGACATGTACTGTTCTTCAGAGAACGCTCTCTATGCACTTAGGTTGTAGAGGACACAAAAGGAATCAGGGAGATCAAAAGTAGACTTAATCTTTAGTGAAAAATAAAGGACAAAAGAAAAAGAGAGGGTGATTTATATTCTGAACTTAGTGTCAGAAAAGCAGTCAGGAGCAGCTTAAGTGAGAGGTGTATTATGCATATTCGTGACACCAACCCACTGATGGATGGTGACATTGCTGTGGGGAATCTGAACCTGAGATTACCAGCTGGCAAATATCAAGCATTCAATGATCTGTATTCACATTCCAATGTCCATGGAGAAGTTAATGAATAGCTCAGCATTCTCTAAGCATCTACAAATATCCCAGAGATTTCAGGAGGGCATTGACTCATTAAGGCTGGTCAGTAGACAGGCGCTAGCAGCAGAAAGTGAACAGGATCACTTCATTCCTTGCCTTGAGGGAGATAAGTAGGCAATGTAAAAGGCCTGTGAAGTCATTGTCACCTATTTCTCTTCAATCTTATGCATAGCTAGGGTCCAGAAGGACCACTGTGCATCTGAGACTGGTACTTCATTATTAAGGTTAAGCCTTATTCCCTCTTCTAGGTCTTTGATTTAACAGGCCAGCATGAGCTAGTCCTGGAACATAAAAGCTTGATAGATGACAAGTACTGTCACAAGAGAGTCACCTTGAAGTGTCAATGGGGAAAGGGTTAATGCTTAGACAAACAAGTCTGAGCATGGCATGTGTGAGAAATCTCAAAGTGGTGAAAGAAAGCCATTAACTATAGACGTCTTTGAAAACCTGATGGATAGGGGCAACAAATATGCTATAGAAATGCCCCATCTCTGACAGGCACCTGGTTGTGTAGAACAACTTAAAATGGGAGATGAATCTCAGCCATGAAGCTTTGGCATGTGAATCCCAATCTTATAATTCCAAATAAAAGATCAATTAGCTCCTGAAAGGCCTATATTAAATATAATAGTTTAACATCAGAGGGCCTATAGTTTTATTAATGGGATAATAAAACAATGAAATGAGTAATGTGGTAATATGTTAGTTTGAAGTACGTACAGACAAGATAGTAAAGTTGTTTAACTAGCCAAAATCCTTAAAAGATATTAGTGCAATCAGATTTTTAAGATCACAGATTTTGAGACAGAAGGTCAAGTTTTTGTGTTAATGCATTATGTTAATTTAAAAATTAAATTTAACAACTGACAGATAAAATAAGATATTGTCAGTATATTATGGAATGCATAACTTTACATTGCTAAGAAGTGAATATTGGCCTTAGGTATCCTTTGGGAGCTAACTTCATACTTGCAGGTCAGGGAAGGAACTGAGCATAGTTTTCCCAAAATGAATTTTCTAATATCTATCATTACACTAGATCCTGCCAACTCAAGAAGATTTTAAGTATTATAAGGAACTGAAAAATTCAAATTATTATTTATTACTTTTTTTTCTCAATAGAGTGGGAAATTGCGTCTTGTCTCTTTCTGCTGTTGAAGTACACAGTACTTGTTCTAATAACATCAATAAGTTTAATAACTTCCATTGGAATGTTTAAAGAGGCATACAGGTATTCAAAAGATGCATAGTGCATTGTTTCCCACTGAGGATTCAGCTGATCTTGTTCTCATTTGGTGAGAGAATATCCCCTACAGTATAAGTCTTGGTGCTCATCACTGCACTGTGGCTGTAGAGCAACTGTGTCCAAGCTTGCCTTAAATCAGTCAGTTCAGAAGCTGGCAGCAGTTTACCAGCAATAGTGTAGAGCTCAGCACTTGCAAACAGCCCAGCCAGTTGCCATGCAGGAATGTTTTGCAAATAAGATTTGGGCTGTCATAGCTCTTGATGTTGGAGCTAGTTGGCTGAAAATGAATCACTGCAGCCGTACTGTACCAGTGTTATCAGGCACCTGTCCTGTTAGAAGGAGATCTGTCTGATCCTTTAACAAGCACAGAAATTGTATTAGTTCTGTGAAGAGCTTCCAGTTATTCTGGTAATTTAGAGATGTAATGAGAGGAATATCCCATGTCAAAGTCTGCAGCAGCAGATGGCTGTTTCTCCCTCTGTTAATAACAGGCCCCTTCCACTACCGTTCCAGACTACACTCCCACCTCCACAGCCCTGGCAATCATTGGCACTGCCCCATGCCTGCTGTGCATAACATGATTCCCTCTCTCAAGCTGTCGTCCCTCTCCCACTCCCACCAACCTCTCCAGCACTTGCCAACATCTCCACTCAGCTCCACACTCACCAGGGAGCATTAAGCAAGTGGCAAGTATGGCCTGATCCTTCAGACTGTTGCCTAGAGAAAGTGGCATTAGTTTTACAATTAACAAGTCACATATCTTTGGCACCACTCTGATATAAAAACACATCATCCCTCTAGAGTAGAATATTTGTAGCACTGACCCCTTCCATGCTTTACCTGACAATGGCTTGACCTTTCGCTATTCAAGGCCATAATTAATATTGCCTTTGTTTCTCTTAACACACCAACACATTTTCTTCTCTGGCTATGCTTTGTACAGAAACAGCTGTCCCAAGCCTGGGCTGGTAAGCACAGCATGAGGGTACAACTCACACACGATAAGAGGGAGCACCAGCAGACTCCCTCGGGAGCAGACTGACACAATGCTGCCACATTCCACCAATGCAGAAAAGCAACTGAACATGCACAGCAGTCAAAGCTGATGTGCTACAGGAAATAATATCATTAGCACTTTGTGTAGACACTCTAGAGTTGGGCTGCACCTGAAGCATATAACTGAAAAACATAGTTTTGACTTGCAGACCTAAATTGCTTGCAGTAACTATATTAGATGCCTAGACCCGGGCTTTAAAAGAAAAATCTACCTCAACAATTTTAGATTTCTTTGTGCCAACTGCATGGAGCTCTGCAGTTTTTATTCTGAGTTGCTTAACAGTTAGGAACAGCAAGATTTACCACACATCATAGAAGAAATGTGACTATATAGGCCCTTATAAGAGCACCTATTCTCCTCTCCACAGAGGGATGATGGGTAGGAGTGCTGGCTTAATTACGGACAAATGTTTGTCTAATCAAGGTCTCTAAGGTTGTGAGCACCACAATACATTTTGGTGCTTCACTGCCTCTACTGTTTTGGTTTGGTTTTTTTACCTGATGGTTAACCTGGATTGTTCTTGTTGAAATTTAGTATTTCTCCCATATATATTAGGAAGTGTATAGCCTTTTGGATCTGATTTGCCTTGATTTCTCTATCAGCAAAACCAAAATACCAGATGAGCTTGTTAAAAGTAGCAAGTGCTTTTACATTCCCCATTAATCAGATCTTTAAAAAAAAAAAAA
>VXAU01005244.1:148179-219314 GCA_013399695.1 Formicarius rufipectus
AAAAACAAGAGAACACTTTTGGCAGCATTTAGGAGGTTTTAAATTCTCTGCTAAAAAGCCATTGCACTTTTATAGTAACAAACCAGAAAGGCTAGTTGCCACAAATGATTTACCTTCTTGTTTCTAGTCTAATGAGCTGCTAAGACAAAACATAGATGTGGGTGGTTAGGAAAAGAAGTAAAGAGCTGGTTGAAATAAGCATGGTGTTGTTAAACTAAGTGTTGAAACTCGCACAGTGGACTGAACCCCACAGTTTTCTATTGTGCAGAAAGACGAAGTGAGGAAACTCAGCTAATGCTTTTTAAGGTTAGAAAATACCTTTCTACTAGGATTAAATGGCGTCAAGGATGCACCATGTTATCAGACAAGATGGATTCTACTCAGTACAATTAAACATTTACCTTTCTTTTCACCCTCACCATTAACATAACATGTTAATGTTATGACATGCTGAAATGGCAAGGTTATAAACATACAAGGATAGAATATCATGAGACACCTTTATCTATCAAACAAATAGCACAGAAATCAATAGCATAGAGGAGGAGGATCTTGGGAATTCTATGAGTGGATGCAGAAAACAGATATCTGCTGATATGCCAACATCCTTGTGTCTGTTCTGTGACAAATTGTTTCAAAACAGCTAAAGTGTTCCTTTTATTACTTTTCCTCCTATAGCTGTAATATAAACAAGTCTCTGGGGACCCTGTACTAGTTCCACTTACATATTTGGGCTTGTATCTATTGGAAAATGCATTTCCCCCTACTTCTTATCCTCAGAATGCATTTGATTTTCATAACTGAGTAATATAATATCTGTTCTGGAGAAGAGATACACTCTTTTGTCTCAAAGTCATTGACATTAATCAAATACAATAATTGTCCAGGTAGGAGAAAGTACATGATGCATTTGAGAAAGAAAGCCAAATACTTTTGACTTATGTCACTTCTACAACAAAAATATAGTCTAAAGACTGAAGCAATGAGAAACTGCCATTGAACTTCTGTACAGTCAGAGCACAGTATTCCTGTGAGTAATTAGGCAGAGTTGAGTTCTTAATATTTCTAAGCTTCAGGGCAATAAAAATACTTTCTCTTTTATTACTCTAAAATTGAAAACGCCACACAAATTTTGCACACAGATGATGTGGCAAAGCTGTTAAATTAGATCAACTCAAAAAATAATAAAAGTGTTTGGTCAATCTGGAATTTTTAAGATCTACCATTTTTTACATTAACTGGAAATTTCAAAGTACCATTTTGACTCAAAGCACTGAACTTCTTCATTAAAAAAAAAAAAATAAAAAAAAAGAGAGAAATGAAAAGAAGAGCCTAGGACCATTTCAGGATTGTTTTTTGTTTAGGTGAGGACAATAAATTCATGAAAATGTTATTTCCTGAAGAACAGCTTCACTAAAGTTAATTGGCATTTTCCAAAAATAAAATTGATTCTCATCCATACTCCATATGTACAGGAATCACAGACCCAACGCTGATCTCCGCCAGGTACTGCAAAAGAACAACTCAAAGGTAGCATGGGCAAACAAAGCATCTTAAGTATGATTATTTAAAAATAAGAGAAGATTTAGATGCCAGTCTGGTGAACAAGCACATGAATTAGTTTAGCCGTTAAATCCGAAAAGTAGGCATTCTTTGTGGTTTTTAAATCTACGCAGTTCTGTTGCTATGCAAGGCCTATTCATTTAAAACATTTGTACAATGCCTCACAACCTTCATGGAAACAGTTATGGAAAAGGATCCTTACTACTGAACTACAGTAAGAATAGGAAAACCTCAGCAAAATACTTCTTAAAATGTCAATCACAAGAGAGTAGTAAATATGCTTGTACCAAAAAGATTACCATTAATTTTAATGAGATCTTCTCATGTGGAACATTTACAGGATTCAGTCCACTGGCTAAACTGTAGAATGTACCACTGCTGGTAATAATAATAATAAATTTCTTCTTTCATGTTGTTGTACTATAAAGTAATTATAGGTGCATTTGATGTGGAAGTGATAGCTCTGAAATCACTTACTTTATCCAAAGTGTGTTCAAGTCTAGATCTAGCTGGCCCCCTGGGCAGGCGTGGCTATCTACCTCAGCTACTGGAGCTAGTGTGGTGCATCCAGGATTTTGGACACATTTGATTCCTCTGCTCAAATGATCTGTTTACAGTTGAGTGCAATGGGGATAAGGCTGGAAGTTTTACTACTGGATCATTTCGGTCACACTCCTTGTCATCTCTAATTCTTTTCTCTGAACCAATATAATTTCAGACCAATTGCTAGACAGAATGGAATCATGAAAGAAGTTCCATGTTGTTCACTGAAAAGTTGGAGAACTATGAGACTGATGCATTGGTAATTTGAAATACAGCAAATCACTAAAAGTAAAATATTAGTTGTCTGCCCTTGTCTTCTGTCCTTTCAAACAAGAAAACCCATAACTGGTAACCAGAAAGGATGATCCAGATCTGCTTTTGTGAGGAGACCAAAATGGCTTTTCTTCATGAGAAAGCTACTGTATTATCACCCAAATCCAACTAGAGTCTTATTTGGTAAAACCAGAGCTAAATTCTATTGCCAGACATGGTCTGAGAAGTTATGGATCTTCTTATAGGCAAAGAGGCATGAATTCAAATGTGTATAAGTTTTCCAGCAAGTAACATTTCTGATTCTTCTATGCACTTTCTCTTTGTTTCTGTCTGATAAAAGAAGCATCTTGTGAGAAGTTATAGGCTCTAGAAGACCACTTAACAGTGTCCAGACGGGTCAGGAAACAGTGGGTTTAGGAAGCAAGGGAACTAAGCAATGATTGGAAGTCCAAGGTGACACAGCCTTACTAACACTTCCCATCTTCTTCCTAATAGGAACAGAGTTAGCTGAGGATATTGGCCACTTCCATAATCACAACTTTACAATCAAAACTTTACAGAGATTATGCTGGATAGTAGAGATAGAAATAATACATTCTTATTAAAAACCTTGGGATTTAATATTATTTGACCTGCAATCTCTGCTCACTACTGTGAAGGATTAAATAGGAAGTTTTGGTTTTTTCCACCACAGTCTAAGTGTTGGAATATGCTCATTCATGTCTTCACTTGGTTGCACTTTCATAGCCCTTTCCCATCTACTTGTCAGGTCTCTGAAAGGTCTCTCTCAGACTGGCCAATATGAACACAATCAAATCATATGGGGGTAAAATCAAAAACAAAAAGCTGAACAAAACAAAAGACCTTTCCATCAGACAATTGTGATTTAAATTTGTGTGTATCCAAATATTTCCTTTGGTAAAGCTTTACAGTCCCCTGTGCAAGGCAGCAATCAGCTGTTAAAAGGAGATAAATGAAAGAATGGAAAATTATACCACATTCCACCTGCATATTGGCTTTAACACAAACATCAATCATTTTCCAAGGTAATTAGTATTGTGCTGGCCTGCAGAGACCAGGCAAATGGAAAGGGTAAGATTTAATGCTCTATACAACATACACAAAGACAGCACGTCCACATACAGGCACACATCCATGGCAAAGGGGTTTTCACACCTAAAAAGCTTGCTATAAAAGGTCCATGCGAATGTGATACATCTCTTAAGACAAATTTGAAAACTGAAGAGCCATATACCAATCACATTTTTACAGAGGCAAAACCAGAATTACACCACTGATGTCCACACCATTTCTCAAAGTGCACAGAAGTAAATGAAATATGAATCTGGCTTAAAGTCCGTGCCAAGTTCTGAGGCAACAATACTTTCTTGATTAAGCAACAGGCTATGAAGTACAAGAAGCTATTGTCCAAGCAGCTGGCAACAGATTGATTAATAAAAGCACTAGTAGACACCTGAGAGATGCTAAAAGTTATTGAATTCATTAAGCTACATTCTATTGGAACTTGAAATCACTAGGAGTATTGCTACTGATCACTGTTTAGGCCAGCCTGCCATTTTTCCCATATAAAATAGGCAATATAACAGTAGTGTCAAAAAAAGACTGAAACCCAAAACTGGACGGAACCTTAGGAAACACAAAAGTTGTGAAACTATTTCGTTTTAGAAGCTGAGGAGTGATAACTCTAACAGCAATCAGAATAAAAAGGTTTATGCTACAATTTAGTAAATACTTTTAGCCTAAACATGCTTTTAGCTATTATAGTAACATATTTATAACTGATGGGTTTTGGTTTTTTAAATTATTTTTGTTTACTTTCAGCACACACACACACACACACACACACAAACACACACACACACACACACACACACACATGTACACAAAGACCAACCAAACAAGACTATGACAACCCAGTCATGTTAGGAGACTCTAGTATCCTTTTTGAGTTAATGCAGAAAGGAAAAATAAAACTTTCACTATTGTAATTAACATTAAAAAGACAGAAAAGGATGTGCAAACCATCATGTAAATGATGTGGCATGTTAGCGACTAAGAGGATGTCAGATAGATATTTTTAAGAGTTCCTACAGTTTTATTTTCTTTTCCCCATCCACTTTTTTGCTTTTGTTGTCATTCTAACTGAAGTCACAAATGGATCCTGACCCCCAAACTCCAAAGCATCTTGGTGACTAAATGAAAAAACCTATGCAGGAAACCTAACGCACTTGTGATTATTATTACCAAGGCATTGTCAGTCAGCTCATGCCCCGTGCTAATTCAGAAGACGAGAGATTAACCTGGCCATTGAGAAATTTGCTACACTCAGAATAACCAGCACTTACAGCTGCAGAGCAAAACACAGGCCATGTTTTATATAATAAGCTCTGTAGAAAAAGGCCAAAGAAGCAGATGAATTTCTTGCCCTTCTGACAATGCTGAAATAAGGAAGATTTGCCATTCAGCTGTTGCTCTGGGATTATACAGAATGGATATCAGAGTTTAAACCAAGGAACCTCTCACTGTTATGCTGTAAAAGCCCTTTTCAGGTATAATGGAAAGAAAACAGGTTGCCCAGACCAGAAGGCAAAAACCTGCTCTTGAGGCCTGAACAACCCCCTGTAGGGATACCTGAGGTAGCTCTCAGCAGCCCAGCTCAGATATGGGGAGCTGTATGGCCCCATTCTTCTGGCAGTCTGTCTAGACTAACAGGCAGGATAATGAAGCTGGGAAGAAAGCTTTTTTGAAGTGATTGTACTGCATTTGATACCGAAAGGAGTTGTTCTGTATCTGGTCTGCCATTATTACTGGAAGAAAAAGTCAAAAGTGGAGTAAAACCAGTTTGGAGCAGGTGGCAGACTTGCGGGGTGTGTGACAGCAATTCTGGAAATGGTTCTACATGACTAATGTTGCAAGCTCATAATCCACATGTGGTATTATTCAGTTTCCCATACAGGAACCAGAGAGTGGAGTAGAGAATGAGCAGACTGGGATTGGAATGTGCCTGAGGGACAAGACCCTGGAAAAATTTGGGTAAGAAGACCTGTGTGAGTGCTGACAAGAAAGAGAATCTAGATGTTTAACCTGGATCTTAAGGTATCCATTAGCTGATTGATGATCTCAAGAAGCTGGTGGAAAAGGAAGAAACTGCATAACGAATTTGAAGCCTGGGACTGAGGAATGTCATTGGGGAAGGTGCAACAGCAGGTCACAGGTGGAGAGACAGAACTGGATGAGGAGGTACAAAAAAAGATAAGAGGCAAGAGCCTGGTTATAGAAGCAGAGCAGGGGAAATGTGAGTTATGATCACACACGTTGCTGTTCTTCCAGTATTTTCTCACATGGGAGCCAACAATTTTGTAATTTATGCATCCTTTTAACCCCCTTGGAGGTCTAGTGAAAAACAAATTCTGCAGAAATGAGGTCAGCTTTGCACTCCTTCCAGGGCTCAGACTGTTTCTAGTTTATTCTTTTCCCCATGCTGCAGATGATCCAGAAAAAAAGGACACCTATGCAAGAGTGGAGAACAGAGTTCAGCCTTTGCTCTTGGGATAGGTCATCTTGCAAATAAACTGATTATAAATTCAGTGCTTTTAAGATACATCAAACAGAGATGCATATTTATTCAGAAGAGGTATTTCTCACTTAAAATTCAGGCACAGGTGATAAAGAGACTGTGTGTGGAGGGTTTTTGTTTGTATTCTTTTCTTTTGCTTCTATGTTTCTGTTCTTGAAGAAATCTTTGGAAAATAGCAATTTATTCTGGGCCTGTCACACAGCTGACAGTCTGCTGCTTCTATCAGGAGATACATCTTATTTCTGTTGAGCTGATTTGACAGACACTTGTAAAGTTTCTTTGCTTTATGTCTCAGCTCCAGGACATATCCTTACAGAAACAGAGCATTTTATCTATTTCACTTTTGACTAACAGATTGTTATTATGATTATTTGTTTCTTATCCCAAACCATCAATATTTGGAAGTCTATCCTGAGCCACACCGCTTACAGTTCTTTCTCCTGTTTGCTAGATGAGCTTTTCCCTGTTACTAACTTAATTTCCCTGCACATAAAGCTGACTGGTGAGGTTTTTTTGGGACATTGCTGTCAAAATGATTTTTCAAGATAAAACATTGTTTCTGTGAAGTTTTTTTTTTTCTGGGAAAATGGAATGAGTGCCAATCACTTAACCTGCTTCAAGGGTCAGGGAAACTCATAGAATATGTAATTCCAGAAATGTCTACCTGCGTCCCAGTTCAGGGGTAGGACATCACTATGTGGTGCCCTAAGGTAGGAGATGGCAAGGAGGTAAAGAGTCATGAAAACGAGGACTGAGGGATCTGCAGTTTATGTTTCTGTGAGACTCTGTTGCATCTTATGAACATGCAACTTGAGGTGAAAACTTCATTGAATTGATATTTCAGCACCTTTTAACAGATGTTTTTGGGATGAAGGAAAGGAATCTGTGATCTGATTTCAAGTCATTTGACAATAATTAAATAGTGGCAATATCATCCAATAAGCCCTGATACATCCAATGTGTGACAGCTCAAAATTACTATGAGAGTCTGGTCATATGCCTTTAAAAGAAAGCTAGGCTTTGTCTTGCCTGAATATCCTCTGTGAAGCTAAAAACTTTCACTGGTTATATTTTTAACCTGTTTTATGATTAAACTGAATCCTGAACTTTTTTTTTTTTTCAGGGAAAATATGACTTTGCAAATCTGACTTGAATCTAAAACCTCTTTTAATCCTGATAGTGCCCTCATCCATAACCCTATAAGGACTTGTCCTGTCTTATGTGCAGATCTTCCTATGAGGTCAAGAATAAGCCAGGCAAAACTCTTCACTGCACACTACCTCTGCTGAGCCCCCTCTGTGAATGGAAGTCACAGCAAGAAAGAGAATTACTGACAACCTCAAGGACTTCACAGCTCTTTGGTAATCAAGTCCCTCATTTCCACTGGCTTAACAGTGCCCAAAGAACTTCAGTACATGTGTACTGAGACAGGCAGACAGGAACCCACCTACACAGCCATCCCAGCCCAACATGAATGGCCTGTTCTTTCATCCACAGTCCATAATCAAAGGAGATCATCCTAGTTTTTTCCCACCTCCTTACTTCAGCAGAGAAATTTTCACAGCAGGAAGGTATTTTGTACCTGTTGCATAAGCACAGGGTGTATTCAAGTCCCTTTTCCTTATGCCACAGCAATCTTTTCCTCATCTAAGCTTTCCTCTCTAAAGGAGGTCCTGTCAAGCACAGGCACAAAACACTATTTCAAGGAATTTGGAACAAGTACTACTCTTTTCTTTTTCTGGGCTGTTGCTCTGTTGAACAGACAGGCACATTTTAAATAAATGATCAAAAATTTTGTAGTTATGTTTGCAAAGTATTAAACAAAGTAATAAGTGGCTTTGGGACTTCTGGTAGTCTACTTTTGGTAAGATATGGAAAGCTAGCTGAAGGTGTTCTTGGGGTTATTTTCTAAGGCTGAAACACCAGAAAAGTCCCTTGACACAGACTAAGGAAGTGAACAGAGAACATAAACAATGCTGGATTTGCAAGGCAAAACTGCAGATCAAACCAGCTCCCTCAGTGTTACAGTATTCACCTCTTGATTCTTTTCTTGGCTATCCCTGTGTTTCAAAGCAGTCACATTTAACTTCTAGTTTTAGGAAATGCATGGCACTAGCTGCACAGCCATAGTTTCCCTGGTCAGGTTTACTGAGTCATTCAACTGGCAGCACAGCTGCCCCTACACACACAGACATACACACAGAGACATACACACAGACACTCTCTTGTGTTCCCGATGGGTCACATGAGGTAGTGACCCCATGCACTACTGCAACCAGCCTAGGCTAAACATAACAACAAACCTGACTGACACAAGAAACAGAACTAACACTAAGGAAAAAAATTACCTTAAGCCACAATACACAGATTGCAAATGCTGCTGAATCTACTGTTTTCCAAAAGGTAGGGTTTGCAGCAGTAGAAAGAATGGGATAAGCTTGGTTACAGTATTGTGATGCACCCATTGTTCCACAGCCACACTTCCTTTGCCAAAGGGTTTTTTTTGCCTTTCAAACCTGAGCTTAGCATTTGTATTGGTATTACTGTTACCTTTCACATAGTAGGTTTTTTTTTCTACAGGACTGTATCTATCTCATTTGTTTCTCAAAAATAAATTCTATGCAGGAATAAGATCTCTGTGTGGTGTGGTGTGTAAGAGTTCTTGTCAAACTTGTGCCAGAGGCTGAAAGAGCTGTCAGGCAGGGAATTCTGGAAGAGATGTTATGTGGTGTCCTTGCTCAGGCTGTTAAAATCAAGCTTGGTCTGGCAGAGTTCTTCTCTGTCCTGCCATGGATTTCCCAGCCCAGCCTATGAGAGGGGTTGAGGTGCACTGGCCAAAGGCTGCTCACTTACCATAATCTCACCTCCTGTCTCTGAAAAAAACAGTCCTTGAGTTTCTCATTCCCCACACATGTATTAACAGGCACTGGGATCAAAAATCTCACTGTATCTCTCCTTCACTGTGAACCACTTCATCTGTGAAAAAGGTATAACATTAAGCCTTCACATTACAGAATTATTTAGAAATCACAGAATATCAGAATAGTTTGAGATGGGAGGGGCTTTAAAGATCATTTACTTCCACCCCCGCTGCCATTGGTAGAGACACCTTCCACTAGACCAGGTTCCTCGAGCACCAGCAAACCTGGCCTTGAGCACTGCCAGGGATGGGACACCACAATTTCTCCAGGCAACCTGTTCCACTGTCTCATCATCTTCATAGTCAAGAATTTCTTCCTAGTATCTAATTTAAACTTACTCTTAGTTTGAAACCATTCCTATTTCTTCTGTCAATATATGCCCTTGTAGAAAGTCTCTCTCCATCTTTCTTGTAGGCTCTCTTCAGGTACTGAAAGGCCATAACCAGTTCAGCTCGACTGGACAGCTTCTCTTGTCCAGGCTCAAAAATCCCAACTCTCTCAGCCTTTTCTTGTAGGAGAGGTGCTCTAATCAACTTGGGGTCCCTCATCTGGACTTACTCTAACAGGTCCATGCTGGAGACCCCAGAGCTGGATGCAGCACTCTAGATGGGGTCTCACCAAAGCAGAGCAGAGGGGCAGAATCCTCTCCCTCACCCTGCTGGCCTCTCTGCTTGTGATGCAGCCCAGGATGCAAGTGGCTTTCTGAGCTACTAGTGCACATTGCTGGGTCATCTCCAGCCTCTCATCCACTGGCACCCCCAAGTCTATCTTGGCAGGGCTGCTCTCTATCCCTTCATCTCCCAGTCTTTACTGATGTAGAGGGTTGGCCTGACCCAGGTGCAGCACCTTGCACTTGGTCTTCTTCAACCTAGAGATTCTCATGGACCCACTTATGAACTTGCCCTGGTCCCTCTGGATGCCACTCCATCCTTCAGATGTGTCACCCGCATCACTCAGTTTGGTGTCATCTGCATATTTCCTGAGGATTCTCTCAAGCCCTTCATCCATGCCACTAAATCAGATATGAAATAATGCTGGCCTCAGTAACCCTGAGGGACACCACTTGTCACTGATATCCTTTCGGACTCTGAACCTCTGGCCTCTACCCTCTGAATGCAAACATCCAACCAATTCCTCATCCACTGACAGTCCATCTATCAAATCCAGCTCTCTCCGATTTAGAGAGAAGGATGTTATGGGGGACCATGTAAAAGGCTTTATTCTGCTACCCCTACACCATCCAGATGAATGACATCTGTAGCCTTTTCCCTGGCCACTGGTGTAGTCATTCCATCATAGAAGGCCAGTAGGTTGGTCAGGCAGAACTCCCCTTTGGTGAGACTGACAGGTTGATAGTTCACAGGAAATGCATTAATTTATTAATCTTCCTTTAGAAATAATTAATGATGATCTATGAAAAGTATGGTTAACCTAAAAATGAGTTGCATTTAAAAAAAAAAGTTATTCCATTGTTAGAACAGTTTCTGAATGAATCTCAGAATTATGGAGTAAATTACACATGCATGACAATTAATAAGAAAATAAACACTGGAAAGTACACTTCTGTGCATTCAAAAAACATATTTTACTGTTCATACACATGAAAGTGCCATCTGGAGTGTCCTTTTTCTGACTGTACAATTTTAAATCAGTAGTTGTATATGAAAACTGTCCATAGCTTGCCAAAAAGCAAATGAAGGAGAAATTTTTCTAAATATATTGAATTTAAACATGGAGGAAAGAAAAATGTCATTCATGGTACTACAGAGCGGAACAAGACCTGGAATTTTTGAAAAACATGACCCTAATGCAAAGCTCACAAACAGCTTCACAAGTAAATCCAATGTCCTGTAATGATAATTTTTAGCACATACCATACCTAAGACTTAACCCATTTTATCATCAAAATAATATTTTGCATTGACTTTAGAAGACCAGGCCTGAAAGCAGTGTAATAAAAAGAAACTGAGCAAAAGGTATTTTAATTGAAGAAAAGTTCCTGCCCAACAAGATGTAACAAGATAGAGATCTTTAAAATTGTAGTGCTTCTTCACTGGTTTTCTTGCACGAGTCACACAAATCTTATTCCACAGAGTAATCATTGCCCTGTAATTTAAAAGCAAGTGAAAATCACTTAATCAGTATGTGTTAGTCAGAACACATGCACATTAAGACAATTCATTATAAATCCATTTAGTAGAGCACCCTTCAAGATGATTTGCTCACTTTCAGAGTATACTGTATTGACAAGAATCTTTACAATGCCACTTACAGCCCTATTGCATGACATGGATTTTCAACTAGAGTCAGTGGAAATATCACTTAAAAGTACTTCAAACAAGTTTGTTACTGACATGATGCCCTACTATAATACTCCCTCAGATAGTCACTGTCATAGTGGAACTGCTCTGACATTCCAAAGCACAGTCATTTTCTAATTCAGTAACTCAGAGGGTAACACAGTTCTATGAGATAGGAAGGAAGAAGGAGAAAATCCTTCTCTCCTGCTTCAGTCATTTCACTTCTATGGTTGGAAAGTTTTTGCAAAATGACAAAGATGGATTTGTCTCCATAAACTGTGGCTGTGTAGGACACCCACTGAATTTATCAACACCATTTAATGCTAGCATGAGCTCCATTATAACCCCAAAGAGACATCTTCTGGCTTTACTTTTTCGCTTGTATAGTTGGACCATGTTATCTAAACAGAGCAGGGCACTATTCCAAAGGGAAGCAAATTTTTTAGGAGCTGAACTGATTCAAATGCAGGATTTCTTTCCCATAATCAAATTCCTACAGCTATGTAATTTTACCAGGTGGAAGGGAGATAGCAAGGTGTCTGAAACGTCTAAATAATACAAAAATGACCATCAATGGTCATAAAGGAAAGGACAATGTCAAGAAGCCATATCACTATGTTGTAGGTCGCTTTATAAGAGGCACAGATCACCTCACAGATTCTTTGCACAGCTACAAGAACCTAGTTCCTTGTGTTTCGCTCACAGAAAAGGTCCACATCATTGTTTAAAGAGTTATAATTTCTGACTAGATTTAGAAAGTTTAAGTCATCTTCTCATCTTTGCTTTTGTAAAATACACCATTTCTGAAAGCAAAAGGCTTTTTGTCTATGACAAAATAGGCCTCACATTTGAATTAGGTTCTAAATTTGGAAATCAGTCTCCACTGGCTGCAGGAGGGCATAGCTTTGAGTCCTTCCCCCTCCTGCTCCCGTGGGGTTCCTCCTTCTCCCTGCTCCAACCTTGATCTCTGCGTTGTTATCTCATGGTTGGAAATTTACAACTGCACAATACTCCTAAATTCTTAAATATGAGAGGCATGACTATGATTCTTAATTGACTTGACTTTGGCCAGCAGGCAGAAAGTTCCTCCTGGACCTAGCTGTCATTGGCTCCACAGGACAGGGGAAACTTCTAGCAGCTTCTAACAGAAACCATCCTAGATTGCTCCCCCTTCTACCAAAATTAAGCCACAGAAACCTACAACAGTCAGTTAATGAATACACATACAAGGTGTCTAGGAATATCTAAACAGGTAGAAATAGCAAATTGACATTTCAAAATTCTAAACCATATTGTCATGACAAATCAAATTTACTGGAGGAAAAGAGGGAGTAGAAGGCCCTCAAAAGCTATCAAAACTGTACCTGGCATTTGAACACATGTACCGATGATACCTATACTAAATAGGGGAAAATATAGGAGTTCTTATTCAAGCCTCCAAATGCCTAGTGAGCAATCTCTTCTAGACTGGACAATCTTCTGCATTTTTGTAAATGGAAAGTGAGAGTTGCACACCAAGTATCACCAGGAGCTTCCAAACATCCTGTCACATAGAGTGAACTTCCTCAGTGCCTTCCTAGTCACTGCATTTATTTGTCAACCTGGTCTTCAAACACCAAGTTTATCCTGCCAGGAAATAAAAAAAAATAAAAAAAATTGAAAAAGTCTGTAGGAGAATTGTGTGTTCACCATACTCTAGATGAAAAAGTAGGGAAAAATAGTTCCTTCTCCTTCCCAACTTGACACATATAATAAAGTGTTTTGATACAGCTCTGTATGTGCAGCTGTGCTCAGCAGAGTGAAGCTCAATCACTGAGACGGGAACCACTGCAGATCACAGCTAAAGCAGCTGGTATATGAAAATCCTAAATGTCAGAGAGAAGCCAGCCGTCAGTCATTAAAAATGAGTGAAATTTCATAACCTGAATTGCATCTTACCCAGCAAGGTTTTGTATAAATTACAAAGGGACATGGAATATGTGGGATTTTTTTATTAAAAATTATCTCCCTTGCCAAAGCAATATGTCAATCATCACCTAAATTTGACGTATGGTAGTATGAACATAGACACCTTCAGAACTACACCAACTATAGATCAACTGTCCTGACAAAACTATTATTGCACATAGTGAGACACAAGCATTAACCCTTAAAGGAAATGGCTTGTGAAGGCAAACTAAAGCATCCAATTCACACTACAATTACTGCTTTGCTGACAGAAATCTGTTCTTTTAGTAAGACCTCTAACATTTTTGATACAGCATGCTTTGTGCATTCATATATTCATGCATATACATCAGCTCTGCAGCTATGTGTTTGTAGCACTTTATGCTCTAGGAGTTCAGTAAATGGAGACTAGGCTTGGTTGGCAGCAAAGTGGGGTCAAAACAAGTCCACACACATGCATATAAATGTACGCCATGCATCAGCCAGGAGAGCCACTGCTAACCCAAGAGGTCTTCTCTTATGAGTTGTATCAGTCATGACCCCATCAAATCCTGATGTTATTAATATAACTTCTTCAGCTCTGATGCTGAAATAGCTTATCAACCAATGCATCAGCATCTCCATTACTTGTTTGTTTTAAATCAGGACTGCATGTAGTTTAAGTGTAGGTATCAGTCTTAAGATAGATATTACTGGCTGACATTTGATGGCCTGCTAGAGGTCAGAGTAGATTATCATAATAATCCCTTCTGGTCTTAAAAATTAATTTAAATCAAATTCCATCTTCTCTCTTTTATGTTGCTGCATTAAGATGAGTTATCTGGTTCTGTTAGGCAAAATATTTCAACACAAACTTACAGAATAACTATGTAAGAGAATATGTCTGTGAACAGGAGTAGAAATGTCCTTCATTTTTAAAATTTTATTTACCTTATAAATTCTCTCTCTCTCCCAACTTAAGCCTCAGTATTCATAAAACAGTATCCCTAATACTGCTTTATACACATGAAAGTGTAAATGAAAAATTAATCTGCTACATGAAATTCTCCAGAGGTTTGCAGCTTACTGGGCAATGTATGTTGTTTGTTCCTAGCTGATCATATCATAATCAGAGAAAGGGCACTTCCTCTGAAGCCGTGCAAATCTCTCAAACTGTCCATGGATTTACTAAACAACACAAGGTTCCAAAAACTCTTATCTGTGAGGTCAAACAATGGCATATGCCTTAAATTAATAAAAGAGCTGCATTCTCTGTTAGAGCATAATAATAAGACCAGAGAATTTTCAGGAAAAATTTGTAGAGGGAAGTGGAAATATCTCTTAATATTTTGCCCTTTTCTCCACCCATCTTTCTCTATGTAGAGTTATGTTTTTTTCAATTATTTGGATTTCCTGTACGATCATCAATTTTCCATGTCATCTGTAACTCAGCTTTTCCCTCTGCTCTGTCTCATAGTAGCTGACTGAAACAGGAAAACAATAACCTCTGTGTTCTGTCAGACTTTCAAACCCAAAATACTTAGGTGAATTTTAACAGGTTAACCACAGAATAGATAAAAATCCATTAATATGTGCATAGTCCTTCTGGATACAATGCTTCATCTAATCAGTTTTTTAGCAACCCTAGTGACACCCATGATGACAGCCACCATGTAGTGAAGGAGAATTAACAGCATTTTACATTTATATTTTTTGCTGCACCAGAGAATTTTTAATTTAATTTCAATCCTCATTATATACTGTCTGATTGAAAGTAACAAACCTAAAAGGAAAGTGATCTCATTTAATTGTAGTGCTTGGTTCCACTTCATTTTATAAGGTTGCTTTCACTTTATTTTATATAGCCAGGGCGGTTGGTGTTAATGACAAATAGTAAGGGGGTTTCATTTAAAATCCTACTCAGCAATTTGATATGTCTCACTACAGAAAGTGCAAACATTGAAGGAATTATGGGTTTCATTTATCTTTTGCTTTTTATCAGCCTTGTGTTACATTAGGAAACTCACTTATTCTGAGTGCTGTTGGCTCAACTTCTTTTGGAGTTGGCATATGTTACACTGCAATGACTGATCATTGTGTTCTGCTGCAGCACTGGGACAAGGGGATGAACAGCGAATGAATAAGTGTCTCTGGGAAAGGAAGGCCAAAACATCCCTCAGTTTAAGACTAATTACAGTAGTGTTTATCACTGAAGACTTGTGAAATATAGTCCAAGAGCATAATGACAAGCAGCCTCGTTGTTACAGATCACACAGTACCATCATTAACTAAAAAAGGCATAAACCTCAACATCCATATAAAGTGGGTAAAACTGTCTTAATTTTGCAGACAATTTAAGACATAGAAGTTAAATAAGTCAAATAAGGTGACATAGTAAGTCAGTGGCAGAGCCAGGAATACAATGACAGGGTCTTTACACTATGCTGAGTGCTCTTGTTACTTGGATGCTGGTTTATGATAATAAGGATAGGAATGAAGACATCCCATAGCCTCTACTTCCAAGTAGGGTTTGGAGTGGTTTGGCATTTGCATTTCAGTGTAAGAGGTGGTTCACATCAACCCCTTCTTCTGTTCCATAGCTAACAGTGAGGTCATGACCACTTCTTTCCTCTCTTTTCATTCCTTAGCTAGATAGTTATCTCTTTAGGGATTATTAAATATAGTTGTACCATACATTTCAAAAGAAGTAAAATTCATGGCTTTTCCATTGGGACATTGTACAGTCAAACAAAAAAGATATATTTTCTCCGTGTTATTTCTACTACTATTCTACAGCCAACCAAGTCTACCTTGGTGTTCCTATCTCACAGAAACACAGAATATTATGAGTTGGAAGAGACCCACAAGGATCATCAAGTTCAACTCATAAGTGAATGGCCCCTACAGGGATCAAAACCACAACCCTGGCATTATTAGCACTGTGCTCTTAACCAACTGGACTAATCTCAGGGTCATAATGCAGAAGAATCACATAAAATGAAGAATTAGTACTAGTGATCTATTAGAAGAAAGGGAGAAGAAGCAGCAAGAAATAGAACGAAAATCCTACAACCCTCACCTTTTGTGAGAAGTGAGATGAAAAAATATGAACAATAGTGGATAACCAAACAGATGGATTACTATATTCACTGAAATAAGACATTTCCTCAAGTGAGCAACTTTACTGGTTGATTGAGATTGGCATTTTGCTGTTCCCAGTGGCCACTTCTGAGTGCTTAACTTAATAACAAAAAAAAAAAAAAGGACAATACACATAGCCATTGAGAATTCTCATATGATGATAGTTCATCTATTTGAATTAAGGGAGAAACACACTCTAAATTTTTCCAGTGCATTTGGGTTTGAAAATACAACTCTTCAAACCAATTTCAAGCCCAGTTGAGATGAAAATCATCAATAGACTCAAAAGTTGAAATAAACAGGAGATTTTAATGTAAATAAAGCATCAAAATCTAAGTAGAGCAGAGAAAATCACTGAAGGTGTTGGTCCTTAACTAGTAGTCCTGAAGGAAGAAATGCACCAATTGTCCCCATACATCCACAAAGATTACTTGATGTTGGACAAATTAATTATGAGCCATCAGTGTGTTCTTGTGGCCAAGAAGGCAGTGGTATCCTGGGTTGCATTAGGAAAAGTGTGACCAGCAGGTCAAGGGAGATTATCCTGCCCCTTTAGCCTGCATTGGTGAGGCCACATCTGGAGCACTGAGTCCAGTTCAGGGGTTCCCAGTTCAAGAAAGACAAGGAACTGCTGGAATGGATCCAGCAGAGGGCCGTGAGGATGATTAGGGGACTGGAGTACCTCTCTTATGAGTGGAGGCTGAGAGAGTTAGGTCTATTTAGTTGGGAGGAGAGAAGACTGAGAGGTTTACATATACTGATCAATGTTTGCAAATATCTTAAGGGCAAGTGGCCAGTGGATGGGGTCAGACTCCTTTCAGTGGTGCCCAGTGACAGAGCAAGGAGCAATGGGCACAAACAGGAAGTCTTGCCTGAATATGAGGAAAATTTCTTTACTCTGTGTGTGGTGGAGCACTGGGACAGGTTGCCCAGAGAGGATGTGGAGTTTCCTTCTCTGGAGATATTCAAAACCATGTTGGGTGCAATTCTGTGCAACCAGCTCTAGGTGAACTTGCTTTGGGGGTGGAGAAGGAGGGAGGGGGGTTGAACTAGATATCTGCAGAGGTCACTTCCAACCTCAATCATTCTGTGACTATGTGAAAGTCAGGCAGTGGGAAATGAAGACCAGAAAAAAGCAAACTATTTTTATTTTTTAAAAAATAATACCAGAATCAGGAAATGCTTTCCCAAAGGTTATCCACTCTCAGAAAAGACTGTTCCAGCTGGGCATATTTACCCTAAGATTTTTCAAGAATTTGGACACACATAGAAGTTTTTTACCATGGTTTGCTTTGATTTCTAACCTGACCAAGCCATTTCAATCACTTATTACTTTTCTCATTGCAAAAACCTTCAGTAAAAATGCTTGAACGAATTTTATTTCCTTAATGATGTCTACACTAGAACATCATCCCAGGACCAAACCTATCAGTCCCCACTGACTTAAGGGTGGAGAGGAGTGTGGGTCATGTTTCACCAAGTCACCTTGTATAACATAACTTTTATTTCCACTTGTGCACTCAGAAGTCAGGTTTTGGAGATGTTAAATTGGATTTTAAATGCTTTGAAAGATATTACATTTTAAATGTGATTAATCTTTCTCTTCAACCTCCAAAGTCTGAAAAAATTATATATTCTACAACATTACTAAAAACAAACAGAATCCACCAGGTGAAAACTTCAGTGCTGTAGCCTTAGGCAGTGCACAACTAGACAGGGAGCAGAGCAGAAAAATGGCACAGACAAGTATGAAATGTATTAATAGACTCAGTCAGGAACAAAATTGCCATGCTATGTTAAGAAGATACAACAACACATGGAATCAAGTTCTGATACACCAGGTGTAGCATGGGAAAACCAGAAGTGTGGTATTTCTTCAAGAGAAGCTGCCCCAGGGAAGAAATCAATTTCTTCTGTCATAAACTTGTGTCAGACACAGGGACAGTCTGCTGGGAAATTAATCTTTTCCATGCATCTAATTTTTCTCTCTTGCAACAGCAGAAGGAACCTCTGTGGAGGCAGCTTAAATTTAAGATTGATCAGAATAAGTATATCTTCTGTGTCAAAGAGACAGGGTTTTTAAAGCAGTTGTCCATGTACATCAAGGGAAACTGTGGATTTTTAATTATTTTATGAGAGAAGAGGGTTTGCATTTTACATTTTCTTGTTGTCCCTTTTTTGATAGAAAACAATGTACTTCCTCAGAACATCCAGCTGTTCATAAGATGTGTCAGCTCCATGGATTTGTGAGAACTTCAGATTTTAGGTCAATGTCCTAAAGACAAATCTACAGGACAAATGTCAGGAGTTCATTGTTCTGTTGTGTTCTGACTCAAATTCCACATCGGAAATATTGAGAAAAGAAGTTGGTCAGAACTTACACATTTCTAGGAACTTCAATTTTACACTGAGTTCACTGAAAAATAAATAAATTAAGAAAAAGATATTTTACTGAAAAGTTGATGGTCAATCTTCTCATGGACCAAAATTCCGTGCTTTCAGTAGCTACAAGATATATCTCTGCCCTCACCAACATCCATGCCTCTGTCATAGCCATTTCCAGGCAAATCAGAATAAAGCAGGGCAAAGACTAACACTGCCTTGAAAATCCCTATCTGTGCCTTTCTTTCTTCCTGGTGTTGCTGGTAGAGACAAATGATGTCAAGAGCAGTATTTCTTCAAAGCAGGATGAAATTACCTTCTTAAAAACAACAAAACAGAATAACCTTGAAGGGAAATAAATCCTGAACACAACTTCTGTGTCATTGCTGTTCTCATCCTTTTTCTTCCTTTGAGCTTTTCAAGCTTTGACCTCTCTTCCCTCCTCCTGCCTGAACAAGTTGCTGTGCTCTTCAGAGCCTTACCCATTTAGCCTCACAAGAAAGGGTCTGTGTTTATTTCTGTTTTGGAAATGGCTAGCAGGCTGGCAAAAAAATACAAAAAACAAAACAAAAACACCACACAAACCAAATATAGAGCCAGCATTTCTGAAATACCCAAGCAACACAGTACAAGACCTTTCATAGCCAGCTTGATTAGCAACCTCCATCCTCAGCAAATCAATGTCCACAGGCACAAAACCACATTCTATGAATGGTCTCTCCACTGGCTGTTTCTGAAGATCAAGAAGTGTCTGATCCCACAGACCTGACTGTTCCCTCCACCCGGAGGACCATTAGGCAGGAAGCAGAAAAGGAGGGAGGACCTTACATGTCTGTGCATGGAAGGAGAGATCTGGGAAAAGTACAAGTGACCTTGTATCCAAGAGACTGCAGGAATGGCCAGAGTCCTCTAAGCACAGGTACATTTGTCACACCTGCCTGCCTGCCAGTGCCAGGATACTAAGACACTGTCACCTCAAATCTATCCACAATGTACTTCACATCTGTAAACAAGTTACTCTGCAGCAACAGTGGCTCTTGACTTAATGAACAGCCCTCATGGGTAGGTGAATCAGGTGAGAGGCATCAACATGCTGTAACTGAAGATCTGGAACTCTGTGCATACAAAACACACTTCCAGCCAAGAATGAGTTTCATACTTTTCCTAGCACTCAAAAAATAAAATAACTTGTTACCAGTGAGATGATGCAATTACTCCTCTAGCAACAACTCTCAGGAATTCAGCCGTGCCGGCCATCTACAGTGAGACAATGACACAGGTGTTATAGAAATGAGGCAATATCAAACATTACCTGCTCAACAAAGTGTGAAAAATTAAAACAGTTATTCACACTGTTTTAGGAACCCCTCATCATAAATTCTTCTCATAATGTTCACATTCCTCTCAGCAGGCTATGACATGATAGGTGTTACACATATTTATATCAATGTCTGTGGGGAAAAAAAAAAACCACACACACATACCAAAAAAAAAAAAAAACAAAAAAAAAAAAAAAAAAAACCCAAAAAAAAAAAAAAAAAAAAAAAAAAAAAAAAAACCCCACCACAAAACAAAAAAAAAAAAAAAAAAAAAAAAAAAAAAAAAAACCCCAAAAAAAACAAAAAAACAAACAAAAAAAAAAAAGGAAAAAAATTCTTGACTTCAAAATTCATTTAATTGCAAAACTGAACTTGTTTCATATTCAGACCTTTCAAT
Organism: Formicarius rufipectus; assembly: GCA_013399695.1. Taxonomy (NCBI): domain Eukaryota; kingdom Metazoa; phylum Chordata; class Aves; order Passeriformes; family Formicariidae; genus Formicarius; species Formicarius rufipectus. The sequence continues at coordinate 168,543 of VXAU01005244.1, forward strand.
AGTGTCTTCTGTGAAGAGTGTAGCATTAACTATTAAAATTCTAGGCTTTGTAAATATCTATTGTTGATATAAATAGGGATTAAAGTAGATTTTGTGATGAAAAAGTTCAGGTCTTCAAATTAAAAAAAATAAATAAAAGTGGTATAGTGTAAAGGACCAACTATCCAATTTTAAGACTTGGTTCCAGCATGGGAATAGTCCTAAGAGATTCATGTGTAGATATTTGTCTTTGTAAAAATTTTAACAAACCTTTAAATTATCAATCCCCTAGAAAAAAAAATTTAAAAAATTGCAAGATGAAAAAGGTTTTCATTTGTAAAATAAATTATTTATTGTGGATTTTTTCTCCAATGAAATTTCCATTTTGAATAACTGATTTCATTCATTCTTCCTCTCCCACATCCTTTTCTTCTCTCCCCGCAAAAAAAGTTTTCCTCCTTTTCACAGAAGAAAATACGTAAAATCAAGATTTTTTACTACCCAGTGTACCAATTTGAAAAGAAACAAAGGAATGTATTTTTAAAACAATAAATTTCCAGTATGTTTACCCCTCTCATAAACAAACAGAACTGGAGTTTGCAAGAAATATTAAAGTTAATTTAAATTGCAAATCTGACCTTATTAAAATGGCTTTGCAGAGAGCTATAAACAAACAGTATGTGAGCTGGTAATGTAACCAAAATAACGGAAGACATTCTCAACTAGCATTATAATTAAAGTTAAAAAAACATTGTTTTCACAGTTCTGAAAATCCCATAAGGGTTGGAGGAGTAAGGAAAACATTTTAAGGAAATCTCAAGGTTGGGAGGTGGGGGGAAGTATTCCAGTTGGATTTCTCGTTTAAGAATTCTTGCAACATTTCTTCTTTCAAAAATCAAAATAAATTCTGATGATTAAGTACTTACTACTTTAATGTGATTTGAATACTTTTCTCCTACAACTACTACATTGCCTCTAATGTTTGAAGCACAACCATTAAGATTTACTGCATCTTCTGTGAGAATAAAAATGGAGCAATTAAGACCATGCTTGTATCTGCAATGGATGTGGAGAGCTAATAAATTTCAGAATTAAAAGCCAACAGATAAGCTGGGCTGCTTTCTCAGTTTATGGAAAATCTATACGTGAAGGTCTATTTAAACCAGTGTATTGTTAGCAAGCAAATTGTTTTCTCTTACTTACAAAAATAATACAGGCTGCAGAAGATCAGGAAAATTAAATAGAGCAGAGGAAAAATTCAACAGGATATTTCTGCCACCCCAATATACTTACCTGATTTTGGCTTTTGGTAAAGCGCACTGTGTGTAGGTTTGTTCTCATTACAAATATACCTTTACTCATACTCACATCAGAATGGTTTGTGCATTGGTCTAAAATAAATTTATTTTAATGTAATTAAGCTAGTCACTTATCTGTATTGGCAAGAGTACATTCTCATCTGGACTCAGTGCATCCAAACACAAAATAGCTGAGGATCATTTTACTGATAGAAAAGCAGTAAATCAAATACTAAAACAGAGTGATCTTCTAAGACCACTTTAGGGAGAGATGCAAAGCAGTGGTTCTCTTTCTTTGTGCATCCATGTGGGAATCATTAGGATTTTGTAAGGCTGGGTTTGATTGTCAGTTGCTTTCCCATTTTAGCGGAGCATACAGGGAGGGAAAAGCAGTATACAGATCCAAGGTGCTGTTTCTCATGGCTTCACAAGCACAAAACCTTCTAAAGCTCTACAGTAAGCAGAAAGACACCTTTGTTCTATATCTAGTGCTGTTCCTGAAAGGCACTTCAACCTCTGATGAAAACTTTTCAGTCCTTCTTACTGTAAAAAAGCAATATAGCAATTCTTTTCAGGGCCTTCTTTCATGTCATGCCTTGTGCAAGTTTGTATGGCTACTCATGTCTGTCTCTGAGCTTTGGAGCTTTTGCTGGATCTCCAGGGAGGAGTTGCATGAAACTTCTCCCTTTCATTGCTTCTGCTCAGTATGAAAATATCAGAATCCCATCGATTTCCACCAGTTTGGTGCTTTCCGCATTACCATGAACTAAGTCCAAATGCAAATCAAGAAAAGGTGAATGAGAACAAGACTACCAAACCATGGTAAATCTTAAAAAAAAANGCAGAAATTCTGGATTAGGTTTGTGCCAGGTCTGCCTGTTTGCAAAGGAATTTCCAAAATTATTTTCTTTGTGTGCTGCAGGACTCTGAACAAAAGTAACTTGTTTGTGTGGATCAGTCTTTTTACAGGGTAGTTATTTTGGCTCAAAATATCCCAGCTTCAGTCAAGTCTATTTACCAGTGAACTGAAAAATGAACCATTTCCCACTAAAACAGAGGCAGGATAGAGCAGGGAGGCAGTTGTGGTAAAAGCTGTGGAGTTGCAAAAGTATTATTTTATGTAAGTAAGGTGGATTTTTTTTTCCTAGGAACCTTGTGGGTCTAAGTTTCAAATCCCTCATGTAAATCCTGAAAAGCTGGATTTATAAGATACTGTGGATATGATGACAGCAAATGTGTGTTTTCTTTCTCTAGTCCCTGTATACAGAACTTGGATCTACTCCAACCAAGCCTGGAGCTTGATCTCTCTGTGAGAGGTTCCAGCTGAATGAGGAGCTACAGAGCACTGGCTTGTAGCAAATCCCATCCTGCAGTTCCTCTGGACTGTTTCTCAGGCCCCTTCATCTGTGCTCTCTTCTACCTCACCAATAGCTATGCTATGTATGACATGTTAGTCTAAAGGCTGTGGGGTATCAGGCTGCATCATCTCTTGGTTACTTCCCACATAAAACCAACAGGAATCAGTTTGGTGAGATGCACCATCTATATAACAGTATAGCAAGATCAAAGAGTGTTCCTGAGTGCTAACAGTGAATTAAAAAATTTGAGTACCCAGCATGTGACAAAGGAGCTGAGGCTCCTGCCTAGTTCCTTATGTTTTAAAGTCTGCCTGAGTTTTCCTCCCTGTCTGAAAAAGTCTTCAGTTCCTGATGGCATATGAACAAATACAGACTCATTTTTAGATCAAGAATAAAGCAAAAAGAATTATAAGTTAGAACAGACACTCCTCCCTCCCCCAATCCTGTGAATGAGAGAGAGCAGCAGAAGTACACCAGTGCCAGACATGAAGGAATGTGATCCATGTGGGGATAGATCCAGGAACTGGAATGGAGAGGAAATGTAATGTGAGCCAAATCCTCAGCCAAGGAAGTGCTACCTACATCTGTATCATTGTTATGAGGGAAATGCAGTCTAACAGAGTATTCTCCATATCAAAGCAGGTGGAATGACTGTGGTGGAAGACAGTATGTTTTAGGGGATGAGAGTACTAAAAGGAGCCATCACACATCTTTAGTTCCCTTTCCTTCATACCTTTTGTTGTTGCATATTACCAAATTAATGTAAAGTAGCACAAATAGGATCATTAAATACACACCTAAAATTCATTCCAGATTTTTGAGTGGGGAAAAAAGAAAAAAAAATTCAAAATTAGAACTGCAGGTATGGCAGATGTGACTACACGAATCAACACATACTCTGTCACACCAAGAAAGTTCTCAGAGACTTAAACTGACATGAATATTATACAGACAGCTCTGATTACAGGCCTTGGAAGTTGTATGTAGTAGACCACCTTATCAGTGCAAATATCTGAATCCTAGTTTAGTTTCTCAATAAAGTTGATCTCATACTAGACTGGGGAATTTTTCACATGGGAAAAAGAAAAGATAGATGTTCCCGGGCTGGTAATTTCAATTGATTGTTTCCATTTGTCAGTGTGAAAATAAGTCAAACAGTAACAAAATATTGCCTTTTCATGGTGTTCCTGCAGCTGAAAAATTACTCCTTCTTCCAAGTAGGATGTCCAACAGATTAAAAGACAGTATAAAGTTTCCCTCAGTCACTGATAACATTTATGTTGCTAATTATCAGAGCAGAGAACCCAGCTGTTTTCTGAGCCAGTACAGACCATGGAGGGGGATACACACGTCATTATTGGGGTCATGTGAGATAGACCGTGTGATGGTTATCAGTGAGGTCATGAAGAAGGAAAGATGAAGGCACTGAAGTCCGGCTCTCAGAAGTGAGAAACTACTAAATGGTGATTTCATTTGCAGATTCCCGGATCCAAAGCCCTTCCTCAGCTCTGCTGCCAGGCTCCCTGTTCAAACTACACTGGGTTTCTACTACACCTGCATTTAAATCAGAGAACTGCCCCACAGCACCCTTTCTTGTGACAGCCGAAAACAGCTTGGTTTCAAGAAGCCTGTCTGGAAAGTCAAAGAGGCCTTGGGAAAGTGTATTGGGAGGTTCCCAAGCCTGATAAGACTCAATCAAGTCTGCAGACATATGCTGCCTCAGTATCCCTAAGCTGCCTCCATCTGACCAGATTTGTGGGTTACTGTGTACTCCCTAGACCAGATGGAGTCTCACTTTATCAATTCTTTTGTTTCTTCTATCTCATGTTTGTTAAATATGGACTAACCTTGCATTCCTGAGCTCCCTCATAATGAGCATATTGTATTCTCTTAACTGTAATATCTCCTACCATATTTACCATAAAACCAGTCCCTGAGATGAATATTTACTCGCTGAACCTATATATTGTATGTTGTAACTTCAATAAACATCTCTGTTTGCCCCCTCCAAACAGAGATCGGAAACTGACCGATACATTTCTGAGAGCCACAAATGATTCATAGGTGAAATCACACTGCATAGCTCTGACTGGAGCACGTTTTATAAGAATACCAAGTAGGTGAGTAATCAGTCACTTGAAAGAAATACAAGGCAATGGAGAATGCTCAGAAGGATTCAGAATTGTACTTTAAAGCCATAATTACTTGTGCCCTGGGCATGGAAAATGAATTATTGCCTTCCTCTCTGCAGCAGTTTTTTATACCTATTAGAAGATCAAACAGCCACACACTAATTTTTTTTCCTCACAACCCATGTTTCTCTAGGTTTTTGATTATCCTCATTGCTCTTCAATTACATCCACATATTTCTTTGCAAACATACAATTTACAATAATAATAGTCAGCAGATGTGATGGCCAAATCCTTCAAACTTAAGAAAAAGAACTGCTCTCAAGACTGAATTTGCAACTTAGACTACAAGTTTTAAGGGAAGGAACTGTTTATACTGTCAACAGGTATAACAATACATAACAAACTTCTCTCTACTCTTTCCTTGAACTATTCCATAGAATGATTCATCAGAAGCAGAGAGACACCCAAGAACTCTGTAAATAAGAAAATATACCAGTGAGATATTTTACTCAGAGCAAAATGAAGAGAATAGAACATTTCAGTTGGAAGGGACCTACAACAATCATCTAGTCCAGATCTCCAACCAATTCATGGCTGACCAAAAGTTACATATTAAGGTCATTTTCCAAATGCCTCTTAAAGACTGTCAGGCTTAGGGCATCAAACACCTGAATTATGGAACAAGTGGTACCCATATTTTAGACCAACAGTATAAGATCTGTCTGCAAGAAGAAACAACCCCCTATGGAACTTGATGTCTGCACAGCCCAATGTGTGGGCTCACTGCTCTGGAAATAAGTGAGCTCATTGTCTGAACCCAAAGTGCCTCATACAGATCTTCCTGAAGATATATTTAAATCCTGTCTCTAATTTATAAAGCTGTTACCACTCCTGCTATTCTAAACCTTTCCACACAAGGCATTGACTGGCTCTGAGGCAAGATGAGTGAAACCAGCTGCATGACTTGCCCGGTATACTAACACTGCTTCTGAGACAAAAAACACTGCAAGCACTATCAAAACAGACATCTCTGAGCACCTCTCATGTCATGAGCTGTCTGTGCTACAAGCTTGTTTATATTTGTAGAGATACAGAGGAGTCAGGGAAACACTGTGTTTCCTGCCCAGTGCTTCCCTACTCTCCTTAGATTTAATAATAATAGTAATTCACTGTGAGCATGTACAAGCACACAGGTTAAAAAAAAAATAAATCTCTGAACGTTAACCTCTACAGAGAAGTTAATTTTTGGATGATATTATAAACTGAACTATATTCTTTATTCTTATTAAGCTACAAATCATCTACCCACATGCTCCTTTCCTACTCTCCAGCCTCCTTCGTGCCCCTACGCTAGACTGACTGACATTGGCACTGGAGGGGAGAAAAAAATCAAATTTTCAAAACAAAATCAAAGTGCATTGAATTGCTGCAAAGCACATTTTGCAGAGAGCAATGAAAGTAATTTCCAGCACACAGGAAAAAAAAATCCTAAATCATGAGAGTGAAATGCAAATGTTCATCATTGGGAGATTATACACATGACATGCCAAAAAGAAGCTGAAAAATTACATTCAGAAGTAGCCACATACAATAACTCTGATCTTTTCTCTGTTACTTCATTAGATAATTATCAGACCAGGAAAACCATCAAGTAACACGCGAAGGATCATTGCAATGTTCACAGCTCTTTGTTTCTTACTTCATGGGGTTGTCTGTATTCGGTCGGTTACTATCCAGCAAATAGAAGTCAACAGTTAAAGGGTAAAGGACGGTATTCTGCTAGTCTATAGCCCATAATAGGTGAAAATATCAGCAGAAAGAAAATGTGTCTTTACTATGAAGCCAATTTTCAGTTCTTAATAGAACTGGAAATATATTGAAGGTTCAGTACACATATACTGTATAGATTTAACATGTCATGCAGATTGTTATGGAAATACATCGTCATTTGGGTTGGAAACTCTTATAAAATCGAAGGGATCACTTATAAAAAGCAACAACCATTATATCCTTACATCTCAAGAGCTTAATTAAGTATGAATATCCCAAGAAAACTTTTTGACATCAAAGAAAGGATGCTCACCTGTAAAGGGGAGAAAGGCACAGACCAGTAAGGAGACTTACTTTTGAGTTCCCCAGGTAGCAGGACAAGAAGTCCTGATGCCTTGTAACTAGCAAAGCAAAACATGACAGTTGGAAGATGCTTTGGGGTAAGAAAAGAGCTGGAAGACTGATGGAGATTGACTTAGACAAGTACTAAATATAAGGCAAATAGAGTTACTGTTTGATTAATAAAGCAATAGCTCAAGACCTGAAATAAAGCCAAGCTGTCATATGTTCATTTTGTGGAGAAAAACTGACTCAATAATAGCCTCAGGGGGCTGTAGAGTTCAGTGAGGAGTAAGACACTAGGACAGACTGACCCAGAGGGCAGTCTGGCAATGAACCTACAGAGTCATCTCAGCTTTGATGGTCAGCAGGACATGATGTCGCTCTTCACAAGGAGTATATGAAAAAGGTTAGTATTAAGCATTGTATTAGTAGGGGGAGAGCTAACAGGTGTGGATTTGATGTTTCTGATAGAGAGCCATGAAGAGAAGATTCCTTTGGAAGAACCAGTGGGAATTTCAGGCACCAAGAACTAAACATTTCACAAACCCATTGGGCAAATATTTGAAAGAATAATGACACAATAAATGTGGCTTTTATAGCCTCAGCAAATGAGCAGGTTTCGACACCCACAGCTCTAACATAATTGAAAAGAAGAGTATTACTTAACCTATTTCTCATCAATGTAGGTGTTTCATCCTCAAGGCTCAGTTTAATCTCCTTCCCTCACTTATTCCACTTGTGATCTGCCAAGAGTATTTCCCCCTCTGCTAGGCTGCTGAATTCTATCATCTGTAAAAAGCAGGACTATTAATTGGAATAACTCTCTCTGGGATTTACTTCACTTCTTTGTTTTGATGGGTAAACACCACGTCTCACTGACTTTTTCCTCTCTCTTCCATGGTGATATTAAATATATGCACTGTTTTTACAAGACCTTTAAAAAGTAAAAAAAAAAAGTTTTCATATAGGTTTAGCAATAGTCCTATTTATAATAAAAATATATAAAAAGAATAGACAGGCTAAAGAAGATGACAAAAAAGTAAGGCATCAGCCTGATGCTACAGATTGACAAGGACCTGATGTGCTATTCACCCCAAAAGTCTTCCTCAGATCTGCATGAGTTGTGGATGCTCAACATATACTTTTGATTAATCCTACAAATAGGTCCTGAATCAAATTTGACCAAGTTTTTCAAATCTCTCAAGATTCCCCTATCATTCTGATATCACAGAGCAGAACAGCAGCTACTTGCTCCATTCCTGTAAAAGGAATGTCAAAAACACTCTTGAGAAAAGGTGTCTTGATGTCAAAATCATGAAAATGAAGAGAATCTGGTTCTTCATTAGAGAACCAGATCTTACCTCTTCAATTACAACTGTTCTGGATCTGCCCAAGCCCTACTCATCTCCTCCTTAGCCCTTTCCTTGAAGGAAATCTCCAGCCAAACCAGAAAACCTGATCTTAATATTCCCAACATTGATAGAGGTGAAAAGGAAATTTAGGGAAAATACTCTTTTTTTTCTTGATTAAAACCTTTTAGTTGATTTTACCCTCAGATAAAGATATGAAAAACAGGATAAATCTGACTCTGCAGGTCACCCTTACAATCCTGATTTTATAATAGACACAAGGGTATCAGTGAACCTCTTACAGAATGGTTATCTACTGCCCTGCTTAGAGTAAGTTGTGCCTGCAGAGAACTCGTCCCACTGACATGTTTACAGCTCTAAGCCCTTTACAGAGACTGAAGAGGTTTAGAAGGAAGAAAGGAATAAATGTTTTGAGGGGGATTTACATCTACAGGGAGTGGTGGTTTAAAGAAACTTAAACACTAATCTTCTATTTCTTCCCCCTGTAGGAGTAGAAGGCTCCAGAAGCAGCAGAAGTGCTTACTCGAGAGAGGCAGTCAACCGGGCTGAGAGCCCTGTGCATCCCAGGCAAGGAGCTGGAGCGCTCATACAGGAGGGACAAGGCAGTGACCAACAGAACAGCTGCGCTGGGTTGGAAAGAGCTAGTTGTCTCTCCAGAAAGCTTGTCTGCAGTTTCTATTGCAACAGGATAAGAAGGATGAAGAAAGTGGACATTATTTTTTTTCTCTCTGTGCTGAGTCACCTGCTCTGCCATGAAAAGCAAATGAGATTGTTTCACCCTGAAGCAGGTGGGTTGTTTCTATAGTTTGGAATGAAGCATCACAAAGAATTTAGTGCATATCAATGTTGTAAGCACAGTACCCTGTATGATATGGGTCCTACTCACCACACCCATCACTGGAACACAGTCACACCATAGAAGGACAACGATGAAGAAGATAGTGTACCAGTAACCAAAAATCAGGGCCGGTAGGCAGAGCACAGTGAACATTATTACGTGTCACAGGGCTCACAGCCTTTAGTGTTGCGAAGTCTGACATTGCCTAATCAAGTCCTACAAATAATGAGGCTTTATTTCATACCAAATCTGATAGTTATTGAGGAGATGCCATGCATCCTGACATCACAGTGTACCTAATACATGGGCCAGTAAGAGAAACCTCCAGCTCAGTAGCTTACAGCATCCTGGGTTTCACTTGGAGGTTTCCTGTCCAAGTCCTGGGCAGCTTATGAAGACTGATGGGCTCAAGGTCCCCAGTTGTTAGAGCTTTGGGTATATTCTGAGATAAGCAAAAGCACTAGATTTCACCCTCAGATGACTTCACCAGCTGTCACAGAGGAACTATGCTTGTCCTGGACTATATAGGGAAAGCCTTTCTATCAATGTCCAGGGAAAAAATGACACTCCTCTAAATACACACTGTTATTTTGAAGTGTGTTTTTGGCAATTTATGTAGTGTCCAAAGAACCCATTTCACTGAGAAAAGTACATTCCAGAAAGCATGCTGCTCCGAAGAACCCATTCCTACAAAAGCCAAAACTAGGAGCAGGAATTACAGTCACATAAGCAGAACTGAGGCAAAAGGGATTTACTGTTATGCAGAAAACCTGTGGCCAAGACCAGCTGCTTTGAGACCTGTCACTCTTAACAGCTAAGACACAAGATGCTACTTCCTTTGCAAGCCCAGCCCTGACCAAATTTCAGCTTCATTTTGAGCCTTTCATTTCACTTCACTTTCACTGCTAAAAGTAGTACCAGTTCTCTCAGGAGGAGGAAAATATTTCTTTGCTTCTCGGAGGTACCATGGCAATTAACATGAGTAACTTTTTAGGAAGCTACAGAAATGGAAGATACTGTAGAAGTTCAAAGTAATATTATTATATGGCTCAGAAAATGATACAATATGCTGACAGAAATTATGCAGTATACTGCTTAATAAACTTACAGCCAGCATTGTAAAAATTCTGTCAGTAATAAACTCTTTTCCCAGTTGACTGCAGACCTGTGTTGCTAAAAATTGCCACCCCTTTGCAGATCCTATAGCATTCCACCTTCATACTCAGTAAAATGATACCTCAGTGACACTGGCAGCCATTTTATTTATTATCTACAGTAATGAAAAATACAAATAATTGACCTTGGAATTCTTGGATTTACTACTAAATTGATGCATTAAAAAAGTAATCAGATTTTATGCACTCTTAGGTGAATATGTTTGCGTTCAAATAAGCATGCCATCAAGATGTTGACTTGGCTATATTTAATATGTTGGAGGTAACCTTTGTTTCTCATTTCCCTTCCTTGCTGCCCCAGATGTAACTTACATATGTCTTATTGTAGAATCATCTGAGCAATCTCTTCTTGTGTCCCTGCCTGGCCTGCAAAGTAACCAACACACACCCAGAAGGATTCAAAATAACATGGAGCACCAATAAAGCACCAGTTGATATTTATTCATTTTGAGCATGACATCAGTTTTTTTCTATTATTTTAAAAAGTAGTCATGAATTATGTATATAGGTGATTGGGGAGAATAAACACACCACCATACACACGCCTATAGCCAGTAATATTCATGGGACCATGTTGAGAGGCTTCTGATTTACTTCCTATTAGGTATAAATGTTCTGGACATTGATTATCTGATCAAAAGCATCATCTTGTCCACTCGACTGTCAGCACTTTCTAAATGGAGAACAACACAGTCAGAGTAATTTGTAAATAACAGAGTGAAAGCTGTTCACATAAACAGATCGATGTACAAATGCAGAAAGAGAATGGGGCCTCCTGAGAGATTACTCATAAAAAAAGGTTATTAAAATTCATTAAAGAAGCACTACCAGTTTACCAGCTTTAACTATAACACCACAGTAGATGATGGATTTCAGAAGTTGTGCCTCAGTAGTCTGAGAACAACATATTTGAAGCATTTGAATGTCCATGAACTGCTAGTTTGAATCTAAGCATGAACATAACCTTTTGTCCCTTTATGGTTGATAGGCCACATATCAGGGTGTTTACTGAATGCAGATAAGACTTAGAAAGCAGTCTCCCCTGTCAGGATAATAACAATCACATCTTAGTTTTTCACTAAAGGTAAAGAATTAGTCAACAGTGTCCTCGGCCAATCTTCTCAAGACCAGCCTGAGCATACTATGCCCAACTCACATTTTTCTGCTCATCGCAAATCTGTGGCTTTTTATTTTTACATGCACCACACATTTCTGCTTCTGCATAGTCCCTTGCCTTATCACACTGATCAGAAAGCTTGGAGCAGACTCTGAAACCTACAGAAACTGCCTTTCCATTACTAACATCACTAATGGAGAGTTAGTTTGTTATTCCTATCAAAAAATGGCCCAGAAGCCAAATTCAGCTGAATTCTAAAATACATCCCACAGTCAAAACCAGGGACATGCAGAAATTGTGGGAATGAGAAGGAGTTGGGGTGGGAAGGGGAGAGGGAAGCCCTTAGGACCCTCTGACACCAGGGTTGAGTTATCTAGTCTCTACAAACAGTTTCTGTTTTTGCTGCGTGATTTTCAGAGAGACTACAGCAGAGTGAAAGGACAGAGCGCTTGTCACATCTATGGGTGGGACATCCAGATTTAAGAGAAAGCTGCTGTCTTGCAGCATTCAGATTCAGTGGGGCAGATGGTGCTGACCCCACTCATAACTAGTCAACAAAATGCCAGACTATGCCTAGTCAAACTGCATCAGTGGGGACTGCAATTCATTCCTGAGCTCCAGCTGTGCAGCTAGAACAAAGCTATCACCAATGCTAGAGCCGTAAATCTTTACCTGAATCCCAACAAAGGTTTAAGCATCATCCTGATGAGATTCTTCTTTTTGCATTTGTCATGAAAGAATGCACATGACTTGGAAGTAATTCAGAGAAAAATTATTGTGTGAAATACACAAAATCTCAGACCAACCTGGTTCCTTCTTGCACTAAAGTTTGCTTATGAATCTTTTAAAAAGTAAACAAAAAAATTAAGGAGAGCTGAGCAACTTATTTGCAATGGTTATAACAAAGAGGGAAGTGCTTTTCCAACACAAAAATGTCTCAAGAACAATACAGATTCATCATACTGTAGGAAACATCTAAATTCTTTTGATATATATACAGTGCTGTTACTCTGTGATATGTCTTCAAAGAATGTGATGACCTAATGCCACAAGGCCTTCTCAGAAATGCGGCATAGACCTAATAAATACATAAATAATCCAACATTCCTTTGACATTTATTGACTTCCCAGGGGCTCATGGAATAGAAAAGACTGGAATTTTAAGTAGTGTTGCCTTGTGTAGTTGAAAGGCAAAAGATGGAAGGACTTTGTTTAGCTGTAGTCTGAGATGCAAAGAGAATACAAGAAGCTGAAAGTGGAAGGAGAGGAAGTAGCTACTAAGCTTGTTCTGAAACCAGAAATAATACGGGTACAGATCTCTCATACAGAGAGCTGAGTGCTCATAAGTTAGATTTTATCTGTGAGAGTAAGCTAGGATTGGTGTTTAATATTTATATTCTATAAAAGAAGCACAGTTCAAGATGACTTCTCATGTCACAGTATCTGAGATTTCTCCCTTGACCAGTCTATTAAGATATGGATAATACTAGAATCATGTATTGCAGAACCAGGAAACACAGGTTTTCCCCACTACTACTCAACATCCCCCGTATATATCACCCTCCCCCCCCCCCATATCAGACAGTGATAAAGAAGAAATATATTTTGTCATTATTCAAGTATTTAGTCTTTCTACAAGATGCTTCCAAGTGTGGTTTATGAAGATACTCAGTTTGCAACAGAAAGAATGTACTGAGGAGGATTTTATGAAGCAAAACTACCTTTACTGTTGATAGCTGGTCCAATATTGTGCTGTTTTCTTAAATTGTATTGTGGCTGTAAGCAACAAACTAAATTGCAAAACTATAACTGTAAATAGTTTATATGCCTGTGTGTGTACATAACAGAAATGAAGCAGAATGTAAAGACAATGGAATAGGTCAAACTCCAATTCAGCTTTTATGCTTGCAGAGTTTGATTTACTGTTTTTAATAGGGTGTCTTCTCTAAGCTGGAGCTGTCTCAAGCATCATTAAAATACTAAATTTTTTTTGCCAGCTAACAGCATACATATGTTTTTACAACAGCTCATCTCAAATGTCAAAACTCATAACAATTGTAAATCAGCATAAGATGAGACTGAATCCACAGTAAAGCCTCGTGTAGCCCCCTAAAACAGCAATCAACCTCAACATTACAGAAAAACAGACCCTCGGTTTCATTTCCAGGACTAAATCAGAGAAAATAAGGATCCAAATCCAGACACACCAATTTGACTGCCTGTCTGTGTGTTGCTCTGATGTGAACTATTCTTTCTTATATCTTAAAAATTCTGATCTGCTCTGGAATAGTAATATATTCTTTTAAAATCAGGAGTAGGAAGGGCTGCTCATGTCTACCATGAAAATCACTGAAGTCAAGCTTGAAGTCACCTGTTTTGGTGCTTTGGGTTGAATCTAAGATAAGGAGAAATGCCAGATGCACCAAGTGAGTTCAAGGAAGGATGACACTTAAAAAGTCTCCTTCTTTCAAGTTCTTATGCTCTTCAAGCAACAAATCCAGAAAAGTTATTAAATCACTTACCCCACTTCTGTACATTTTTTTGTGAACATAATGGATCTATTGTGACTTCTCAATCTGAATTCCCCTAGACTTAAAATCCTGATCTGCATGCAAACAATAGAAGGTAAAAGAAAGACATCACTTAATCTAGAGTTTCACTGCAAATGATAGTATCGTAACCATGAAGAAAAATGTCACTGCCTTGATATGTTTTCCTTTCCCGTTCCAACCACAGGCACAGATGACAGGTACCCTGTATCATGCTCAAGAGGATGCTGCAGCAATGAGATTACTGTGAAAGTTGCCCTTTGGTAAGTCTATCAGAAGCTCTTCCAGAAGCAGTTTTGAAAACATCACAAGGAATGCTCTTTACTACCCCATCAGGTACATGTTAAACACCATTATTAGTTTGTGAGAAGCTGATTCTTGTTTCCTCAGCCTCCTCATTTTTCCAGAGACCTGAATGCCTTAAAAAAATCTAGGAAGATATCAGAACCATGTGCCATTGTTATCTCCCAAGTGGAATTTTTCCCCAGGATTTTCCAAGATAAATTCCTTTCCATACAATCAACATCTTTTGTCACAGGATAGAAATTCCATTTTTCCATGACAGTTATAAAAAGGTGAATAAATAAAATACAAAAAAGAAATCATATCATTAAATTCATCAACATGAAGCTAAATATTTAGCCATACTTTACACAATAGACAAATGCCTTTTGCATCACAGAATCACAGTTCTCTTCCTGAAGAAATCCCAGCATTCAGAGCTCAGCTTAAACCCTTTTTGTGTGCGTAACAACAGATCTTTCATGTCTCAATTTTTGTGTTACCTTCACCTAACTACAGTCTGTGTTTTAGTATTTCAGTTCTCCAGAGTAAATTCCATTACATGATGTTGACTTTCTATAATGCAAGTTATTATTTCTGAGTGCGGGGTGGGGGGGTGAATTTTAAGAGATGAGAGCTGCTATTCTTGTATTTATCCTTTGATTTATAATCATACTTTTTCATTTGTGATGGAATTTTTCATCAATAGATTTCAAGACTGGAATAATGTCACTGGCACACCATTTTATAGACAGGGAGTCTCAGATACAAGAAACTCACAACAGTAGCTCTACAAAATTTTGCCTTTAGAACTGGTGTCAAGGCTGGGTAATTCTTCAGTAACTCATAAACTTCCCAATTTCAGTACACAAGGGTTTTGTTTTTTTTTAATTCAGTGTTAGAACTCTACCAACAGGTTGACAACAGTATGTTTGGCATGTCACTTCTCAGAACTATCAGAACTACTAAAAACTACTCACAGCTCAGGATGATGTCACTCTGTCCCCTTGGTCTGAGGGTGAAATTCTACTTCCCAAACTTCCTCAATCAGTTGAGATACCTTCCCACCTCTTCACCAGGAGAGTTGTAAGGATAGATTGCAAGCCTAACCAGAAACCTCCACTGACCTATCTGCAGAAGGGCTAACTACTCTCAGCTCCAGTTGAAGGTCACCAAGTCCTCTGGCTTCACCCCTTCTAGGAGTTAGGTCTATTCCCTCGCTTAAAACATCCTATAACCAGCAGAGAGTTGCTCCTCAGCCAGCTGTTCCCAGGCACCCTGCCTCACTCCCTTGGTCCAGGGCCTGGCACGAGCCCTGCGCCTGATGTGGCGCTTTTCCCATTACAGCTTTCAGCAGACTGTGCTCTGCCGAGCGTTACGTATGGCCCTCAGAGGCACCACGTTATAGCTCCTCTGTTACTAGAAGTCCTCCTTATTAACTTTACGGCTCTGAGCTATGTATTACAGCCTGAGGCAGCCCAGACGCCCACCAGCGCTGCAGCACTGGGGCCATACAGCTGGTTTGTCATTCCTGATGGGGAAGGCAGAAACAGGAGCTCTCACAGGAGACTGGCAAGCACAGATTTACAACAGCATTTCGTCCGGCTCTTCCTTCTCTCTCAGGAGCTAAAGGCTCTGTCTTAAGTAAATTTGCTCACAAAATAATGCAGAAGGAATGTTTCAAAATTACTTAAAACATTGCTAAGAGGCTACCAAGCTGCATGCCTGCACTGGCTACACCAAGCTCAGTCATCCTGGTGCTATCCTACTGGCTGAGACAGAGCCGTGTAACTCACTTGCTCCAAAGACACTTGCAAATAACCACTGTCCCCTACAGGCCACATGGTATCTTAGAGTCTCTCTTCCACTTTCCTGTATAGCCTTCACTTATCCAAGCATATTTTCAGTAAGCAATTTGTCTTCAAAGCATTGTGGGTGAAAGGGAAAACCTGTTAAGGTTCAGTAACCACATTTTGGTCCCTCAGCACCTCATGGAAAGATTTCTTTCTCATGTTTGCACAAAAAGCTAAAGTTATATCAATAGAAGGCAAAATAAAAACTTGAGATTTTCCTGAAGATCATTTTCTGTCAGAACAAACTACAAGAGTCATGACCCAGAAGCACAGAGCACCTAAGGGCCTGTAAAAATAACCAACACTCAGAAGAATTTCATAAAGAAAATGGAAAAAAATACACAGACAGTATTAAGGTTATAAAAAAATAAGGAAAATTTATGTAGTTTTTCAAAGACATTACCTCTCATTAGACAGGGGCATGACACTCCCACAGAAAACATTATCTCCCTCCACAAAAACTCACACAAAATACTGGTCATAAGAGCCACCTAAGACAAAGAAGCATGAAGTTCCTTGCCTTGTGTATTCCTCCTACCACACAAATTAAGTATCCAGCCTTTAGAGAAGCAAATCTCATGGATGCCCAACATAAAAGCAAGACTAAAGAACAGTTCCCACTTAAGTTTCAAATGTCCTCTGGGTATTTCTATAAACTCTGCCAAAATCAGAAGCATTTCTCACTTTGTTTTCCAGAAGGCAAGGCATAATGATACATTTTCATGTCAGTATCTTGTACCTTTGCTTTAATTTACATGAAATCCTTCTGCTTCCCAGTCTCTGCACACATCCAGGTAGGCCCTTTCTGGGGCAGTGCCAAAGAAACAGAAAGCAAACCCATAACTAAGGATTTCCTTGAGCAAGGTTTTGCCAGAGAGGCCGAGTTGAGAAGGCAACACTTACTCCCAGTGTTGAGCTGCTTGACAGTGGGGGTCTGTGAGGGACAGGGAAGGACATCACCTCAGGATGCCTGGGGCTTAATCCAAGTGAAAGCAAATAGCTGGCTATTAACCTACAGCACATAAAGCTTTTGAAAACCTGGCATGAGGGAGTGAATTGCTTTCCTGGTAATCACTGCTCATTCTCCTCTCCCATATTTCTGATTATGCTGTTCTGAGGCACTTGATAATGGCCAATCCCATCCTCCCTTTCTGCTTTCACACTGTTGACCTCTTCATTTTCATAAGTTTCTCAGTCACCCCAAAGTCAGGCAGTTCCTGTTTCTGACGTGCTCTTTGTGCCCTCCCTTCACAGATGTTTACAGGGCTGCTGCCTTTCCTTGTCTCCAGATCCCTTTGAGCAAAGAACTGCCTTGCTCAAGGGTAAACTGGATGACAATTCCTCTGTCAATGCAAACATACTGCTTTTTTCTCATACAGTATTTCTATCCCTTGCAGTGTCCCAAGCTGTCGATTTCATATTTTAAAACTTAGGCAGAAAAGATGAGCCCAGCAGCTCAGAAAACCTCAAAGTGATGGGAAATAATCTTGCAGCTGTACCCTAGAAAAAGCTCCTATTCACCATTTTCATTTGCTGTCCCATCAAGTCTGAGGTTTTGTCCTGGGATCCTGTCTGTGCACAGCCCTCCCATACAGCATCTCAGTAGAGGACGTACAGCTGCATGCTCACAGGGAGACCTTCCAGTGCTGAAGCTGTGGCATGTCAAGGGCTTTTAGCATATAGGCTGTAGCAGCATAATTATCAGTGAAGAGCCAAGTCATTGTGCTTTAAAAATAATAACTGCAGATCATTTCTTAGCTTGAATGCATAAGTTAAAGATTAATGAGACACACAAAAGCTATGCACTTGACAGCAATTGGACATTTGGGGGTTTTTCTTGTTTTAATGGCTTTGATCCAGAAAAACCACTGTAGGTAATAGATGCTTTACAAAGTATTTGGCTTTTTATAGGTTAATCTTCTTAAAGGAGATGCAAAATTATTAAAAGAGGAATTAGTATTCCTTGTAAGGGAAGCCTTGGGTTTTGCGCACAGAAGGCCATCCATAGCTCCATAGCCTCAACTTTATCTTTCTTCTCAAGTAAAGCCTTCTTAATTCCTTGTTTTTCGTGGCTCAGAGAAGCAGAACAGCTATTTTGTTAGCCATACTTCCACTGCCATCTAGCGCCTAAAGCACAGACGGCAAGGGTCTCTTGCTTTGCGAACTTGTCACAAAAGATAAAAAGTCCTAAGATTCATGTCAAACCTCAATTTTTCATTCGGAAACCAATCTTTCTGATACCACTACAGATTTTTTTATTTTTTTTTGAGTACAGATCAGACTTGCTGTAATGAGGTGGGGTTTTTTGCAGTCTGAAGTAAGGGGTGCCCCTCCTGACTGGTGATTTCAAATACTGTGTCAGTCACACTCAGTGAATTGGAATAGCATTGCTGTTTATCTGGTTTTGGTTAAGACTGAGAGACTTTTTACAGGGAATTACATCTCCAGAAGAAAAGAAGTTGCTATAGTCAAGCAATAACATAGGGAGTGTTCATTAGCAGCAGGATAACACTGAGGAAAGGTAACCAAAGATAGAACAAGTGGACTTGGCCTTGTTTTCCTCTCATACCATTATGCTCTTTTGCTAGGTATGACTTCTATCATTTTTTTCAGTGAAAAGAAAGGAGAGAGCCTGGAGATGGGCATTTTTGAGGGCATGTTACGGACTCAGGCTTTTATAGATGCATTAACACAAATCCTCCTACCTTGTTAAGTCATGCTAAATATGCAGGGATTGATATAATTCCAAGGAGACACTATGGAAACTTTGCATCATTCCACTATGTGTTTCTATACCAAACAAGGTCATTTTCAACCAATCCTACCCATCTCCATTCTACTGGTTTTGCTAGAAAGGCAGTTCTGCAAAGCACAGCATGTTTCCTTACCTTTTGCAGATTTCCTTTGCAGGTAGTGGCAGCTGTTGGTGATGTGCTTACGTTTCAGCTCACTGATTCCAAACTTTTGACTGTTTTTTTCTACTGTGAGACTGTTGGACTGAGAAAACACAGGGCACTAATGTACACAGATTCTAGGGAGTCCTTTCCAAAACTGTGTGAAAAGACCTACACTCATAGTGTGACTATCATTAGAGGCAGAGCATCATCAGGGTTCTGTGCAGACATGAAGAATAAAAAAGGCAGCACATTCAGTAGCAGACTTAAAAGGAAATGAAGTCACACCTCCCAGTCCCCCACCATCACTAACGCAGGCAGGGCTGAGAACCTCAAACAAAGGCACACCTACTTTTAGGGCACTGTCATTTTCCCACTTACACATTTGACAGGACGTGACAGGTCTTTAATCAGTGTAGATAATGCTTTCAGTCGTTGTAGGAAGGAAGTTAAAGAAGTAGTTCTGTTTCAGGTCTACTAAGCAAGAGTGCTCAGTGCTACAATATCCCTGCATTATGTCTGCTTTCTCATGAGGAAACTGAGGCATGGAGTGAGCCTAGGACACCATGTCAGGGTACATTGTAGAACTCCATCCACCAGACAGCTAGAGCTCTGTAAGTGCTCTAGTGTAGTGTAGTGAATTTAAATGTTATAAATGTTATTAAAAAAATCCACAACTATCTGGGACTGCACACAGAGGCCCATAATCACTTAAAAACAGACTGTACATTTTGAAAACTCAATACAGGTTCATATGTAAACTCATTATATTCTGATTTCAGAGCACTGTCTCCAGCAGAGATACACCTAAACAGAGAATCTCTAGATCACCAGACACATGCCCCATGCAACACACTTTACTCATTTGCAGTAGAGGACACTAGAAATATTTACATGGTGCTGAGTTCCTTGCAGATTAAACACGTGGAATGTGGCCAACAGTCTTTCGAATTTGTAGGAACAGGAAGAAAAAGACATTTCAGTTAGACAATGCAAAGCTAAAACATCACAGAACAGAAAATAATCACCACCACACTTAAAATCAGCATACTGCTTTATTGGAAACAAGCAAATTTTTCAGAGAAACTACCTTCTGAAATGACCTAGTACAGATAAGCACCTCCAGCAGACATCTTCAAAGGCATCTGAGGATGCAGTATATGCACATCAGGGAGGTTGCTAAACACAGAATTGCTGTAATCAGGTTTTGATATAATAAAAGCAGCTCAGCACCCTTTTTGCATCAGAGTTCTTGGGGAAAAAGTTTTTAAAAAGTAACATGGTTCAAAGGAAAAGAAAGAAAATTCTTCAGACTACTAACATTCCAACGCCTGATTGTTTAATAAAACAGATCAAAAACCTGCCTGAATTCCAGGTAGTTGAGCTCTGCAAAGAAGATACAGAAGATAGGTATCTCTCATTCCCAATTAACCATGTCAAGCACAAGAAAATCACTCAACTTTAATCCTTAATAATACCATTGAGGGTGTCACCCAGGTGGACTCCCCATACGGCAAGTGGGAAGAGTGTGTGGAGATGAAGGCAGGAAAGAACATTGCACTTCAGGTGTCTTGTGGCTTGGCAGCTAAAACACCAGAAGTTGAGAGGCTTACAGGGGACTGCTGATGCCTCCTTGCAGAGACTGGTTTACAATAATTCTATTTATTATAAAAATGAAGTGAGGTAACAATATTCAGATTCAGCTCAAGAAAAAAATAATTAGCTGCAATTCCGAGCTAAAAAGATCAAATTGTACAGAAGATTTAAGATTGCTGCATTTTCACTTGGCTAAGTATTTGATTGAGAATTTGCTGTCTCTAAGTATTTACCATTTTAAAAGTGCAAACAGGGAGAACGAAAACAGATATGTAAAAAATATATTTGTATATAGGGAGGCTGGAATTTTTGTTGCAGAGAACTACTAGAACTAATATTTAGAAAAAATTATTTACATTTTCCTCACTGCAGCATTTGAAATGAGTCTCCCACATGGATTCAATAACACCGTAACAGAGACTCCCAGTGGCTTGGGAAGGGGGTGCTCATAGTCAGTGTATCTGTAATCATCTAGTCAAAGTATTTTATCTCTCAAGGTAAAATCACAGGTGTCAAGGAGATGGGCTGAATGATCAACATGGTCTTCTCGGTCTCCTCCTTCTGGTACAGGCTTGCCTTACTGCATTGAGCATATTTCCTATAATGCTGGCAAAACTATTTATTGAGGATAAAGTATCAGTTGAGCAGCAAGAAAAAAAAAAATCAAGTTGAACCATTAAATAGCAACCTTAAACTGAACAGGAAATAGTCAGCTTATGCCAGAGACACTGTGTATCCCAGTGAAGCTTTATAAATCTCTGCACCAATATAATAGTGCGCACCTCAGTTCAGCACAAGACGTGCCTGATCTCTTGCCAGTGAACTCTACCATTTATTGCTCCAACTACAAGAGCAATCACATTAGAGGGGAATACGGACATCCTTAACAGGATTTGCTCTTTGTCATTGCCATCTGCTCCGTGAAATTACTCTGTTAACGCGATATAATCAAGCTAAGAGGCTAGTCGCTCCTGTGTGATCTCAGACTGGCCAACGTACATGAAGCTTTCCAAAACCTTGGAAGAGGGGTGGCAGTAACAGAGAAACATCCTTCCTATTCACACAGCTCTGCTGCCATGCTTAAAGGGCAGAAATGTTCTGCAACCAGGAGCAGGACTGATTCACACATCACAGACATGCCTTTCAGCTGCATAACCTGTGTTCTTGTTTCCTAACCTCTTCTAATCCCAGTGTTCTTGGGAAACAGCAGTGTTTATAATTAGCTAAACATTTACCTTTTAGCAACAATGAAGTCTTGAATTCTCCACAGGCATTTGACTAAAAAATTGTTAATGGAAAGCACTAAGGAAGATGGTTGAATTTTCCAGCAGGAACTGAACAAAGAAAGTTAAGCAAAACCTAGACTGTTCTTTAATATTCCCTGTACTATGTGGGAACATGCATGCAGTTTGTTTGGAGGGGTTTTTAACTTCCATTTTGGTGTTATGTCCTCTGTCTTGACCATGAAGGATCCCCAGGCCACAGCTATTGTTAGCCTAATGTTATGCACTAGGTTGTTTCCTCTTACACACCCTTGAGTTCGGTCTGTACTGAGCCATCCTCTACTATAGTACTGTGTTATCTACAAACACATTAAAAGCAAAATTCACTGTTTTCCTGTCCTGAGTGAAGTTTAGCCAGGTACACTTGATACCAACAGAGGAGGCATTTAAAAAAAAAAAGTCAACACTCCAACAAAAACTTTTAGAATATTTTCATCCCCTCTTTAGATATGTCTAAGTTTAGCCTAGAGTGTACAAAAGTAAAAGCCAGGTTTAAAGCACTAGTTGCAAGGTTACTGCTCTGACAAAACTTATGTTTGTGTTCTGTGTCTGTTTTTAACCTTTTCCAAATAAAATTTCTTGAGAGGCAAAATACTGTTTTCGCACTTGTTTGTCTCAGCTACCATGAAAACCTCATGGAAATATCTTGGCATAGTGTGAAAGCTTGGCAACACTGCTGCAAATGCACATTTTCCTCTGCCCTAGGGTTTTCTTAGAACACAAGTTCTAGAAACACCACCTTTATTGTTTCAGTGACACTTGAGCACATATGGAAGGAACATAACTAGTGGCAGGAGAGACTTGCTCATACTAACTTTTCATGCATTAACAATATGATTGGGATGGTTTCTAAGGTCCCAGCCACATGCAAAAAAGCAAATACCTTTACCTAACATATATTTGTTAAGAAAATGGATAATCGCTTGCATTTGCTCTTTCAGCAAGCCCTGACATTACCTGGCACATGATATTTTGTCTCATCAAGTATCAAAGTACAATATGCTTAAAACTCTTAAAAGGCTATCTGAAGATTCTACTACAAGCCTAGCAACGCTTCAGAATTAAGGGTATTTTTACAGCCTCCCTGCCTGCCACTCCTAGCATGTGCTACTTGTATGAAAACTGTAGTATTTTCAAGGTGTTTAAAAAACACAAAAAACCTTGCAAAAAAACAAACCATCAGAGTGAGAATAAAGTCCAAGTACAGTCCCTCTTTGTTTGCCGAAATCAGAGATAGCAATAATTATGGTGGTTATTTTAGTTATATGCACATCTCCCCAGAAAATGGACTCGGGATAGAAACTCCAGGTAAGTAAATGAAAATTTATTAAGTGAAAACAACCAACCTGCTGCTATGATGCAATTAAACTGACTCAGTAAGGAAAGAGCAAACCACTACCATTCCAAATCAAATCCAGAAGTAGAAATTTATTTTTGATACAGTGATACAAGAAGGCAGCTGTAAAAGGAACCATCATCAGTAGCCTAAATTCTCCTGTAACTTTAAAGCAAAGAAGTCGCAGTATTTTGGAGGATTTGAAAATCCCAAGAACTGCTTGTGTCTAACCTCAAAGGTGGGATTGTAGAGAAGGGACATAATCGATTTTGATGCAGTTTTCGTGTAGGGGGTAGCGCATAGCTGGTTACTGGAAGGCAATATTTCCAGGGTAATTCTTATCTACTGGCACAATGGCTTGGAAAACATGACTAGTTCTATGGAATTTCTTCCATCTTTGTAAAGTTGAACCCTTAAGTTTAGTTTATTTAAAAAAAAATAAAATTTGCATCTGAAGCTAGATTCAAAAGGGTAATCAAAGTGAAGAAGCCTTTTTCAAACTTTAAAAGTACATCCATATCATACTGTTTCCATACACAGAAACTGACTTTGAGCTAAATTCGTAAGACCTTAGTACTCAGCAGTTTTGCATCACTGGTCCTCAAACACAATGTAATTCCTTCCACTAAATGCAGAAAAAACACCCAGAAACACACAAAACATATACTGAGCACTCTATGAAAATAATTTTATCAACAGCACAAATCCTAATGCATATGGATTTTGAGATATATATTAATGAGGACTGGCTGGCTATTCAGAGTGTCAGAAAAGCTCTTCCAACACAATTAAGTTAATGCCAAGCATATTTATCAGAAATCATAATGGAAAAACTGTCAGCTTTCTTACTGAAGAAAACCAAAACCCATTTACAGAAGCATTCTACACAAATAAAGGGTGTTTAAGTGTTTTATTTGTCCATTTGGAATGATTAGTGTTTATAATCAACATAAATCCACCCCTCAGTGAAAAACCTGACAGCTTGTTATTGCCAAACATATTACAGTCTGCTGAAGGGTGAAGAATTACAGACATACAAAGATGAATAACATTATATCAACATTAAATCACTTACTCTGTTCATAGCATTTTAATCCTCTAACACTGTAAACTAAGATTAGGAAAAAAATAAAATCAACATGTCCAGTGATAAAATACATTGTGTTTAGTACACAATATAACAATACAGTTTATTACACTAGTGCATTAAAAGATTTAAAAAATGGACAGCTTCTTTGGAATAACTTCATCATTGCTGATCCCTCTCTTGCACAAACACCACTTGCAGTCACAGAAGCTACCAGGAAGTCCCCAAGAAGTATCGTACTAGGACAATCCATCACAGCAGAAATAAATTTATTCTGAGAGTTATACCCACATTACTTGAATATGAGGACCTGAACTTAGATTCCTTCACATTTAGAGTGACCAGTGACATTCCTTACAAAATCAAGCACATAATGAACACACCTGCATCCACACTTCAACAATCAAATGAAACTGATTCATTTTTCACCTGGTTAAGTAAACAGTTACTTCTTATTTAGAAGCTTTCTAAGAGTTTTAAAGTTTAGTGGTCTGAACTATTTTTCGAGGTTGCATGTATAAAATTTGCATATGGAAATGAGCACTATCAGTATAATAGCTAAAAAACAAAGCTTGTCAGTTAAATGCAATGTGAAAAGCAGGTGGACACAGGAGGCATTACAGCAACAGACAACATCTTCATTCAAACTGACCAACAGCAAACAAGAAAAAATCTGAAGCCAACTGAAAATGGAAATGCATGTGAGGAAAATCCCATTCAGTATCTCTTTATATTCTCAATTATTTGCTTTCTTTGTAACATAGTAACTTGGGGGGGGGAAAGAAAATAAAACGAGGAAACAAAAGCAGAATCCCTCCTTCTCAAGGATCTGAACTTCCCTCTCAATTTCACTCTGTGATACCTAGGAAAAGTTTGAAAACAGACACTATGGTGTCAATAGCACAGCACAGCTCACTAAACAATTCTGTCTCTATCAACCTGCTGTCACTTACCTCATGTACAGTCTGCATCCTCTTGATGACAAAGACTGATTTTCTTTTATACCAGGAAGTGATAGTATCTGTATCTCCTCTGTGCTACAGTAATATAAGCTAAATAACATTGTTATGCTTCTGTTCTAAGTTTAGATCCATCAAAAGTGAGAGATGGTTGCAAAAGTTTCTAGAAACAAAAAAGTTTATACATGTGACCCAACACGAAAACAAGGACTCTGCTTGCCAGCATCCATGATGCAAAGATATTATTCTCTGCACCATGCAAAAAATCCTTAAGGCTATCATCAACAAACTGTAATCTATGGTATCCTTTCATCCATTTCAATCCTTTCATTGGAAAGGGGAGGTAGATTAGAAGTAAGGCACATCCTTCCCTGTCTGATCAGCTGTAAGGCACATTTAAATTCCACTGCAAATAGGATCTGGTTTAGGGCTCGCAATGAAAGTTGGAAGAAGTAATCAGGAAGAAATAACCAAATGCACTTGGAGTACAGTTAATGTCTAGTCATAGACTGTAGCAGAAAAAGAGATAAAATATCTTTTTTTTCCTAGTGAAAATCTAGGTACTTTATCCAAATGAAACTTGAGAATGATAGACCTACAAAAGTATGGTGTCACTGGCTCATAAGGCTTACTGGCATTTAATTATTTCTTTCACAGTGAAAGGAATGGACATAATCATGGAAGTGTTAAAAAATGCATCTTAAGAAGCATCTGTCTTCTGTTAACTTCTAAAGTCATCTTAGAAGTAAGCTAGTAAGTTTAGAAGTGAGTTGGTAAGTTAGGATGCTGTTTTTGAAAGATACTTAAATCCATGAATTTGTTTTCATCATTACCTTCAACTAAAATTTACCCCCAAAAATCAAAGGGCAAAAATTCCATAGCAACCAGGGGATAAAGTTAGAGTCATGTTGACACATATACTCAGGTAAACCTTTAACAAATAATAAGAACAGAATACAGATTCTTTGACAACACATCAATCACGGCATAACATTAAGCTCTCCTCCAAGTATGAACTGGCTCTTATTCAAAGTAATATGAGAACTGGGCTCTCCAAACACCAAAGGCACCTCAGTAAGCTTCAATATGGAAGTTGTCAAACTGTGCAAACTCAAACGAGCGAGTTCCCAGAGCAGCCCAGCCATTACTTGGTTTAGAAACAGTGACGTTCTCCCAGAGTGGATAACCATTTAACAGTCCTGAGGCAGAACTGCCCTGTCGAAAAAAAGGAAAATGTTAGCTTTGTAAAATCCAGTGTCTGTGTTGACACTGAGCCTACTCCCGTGGGAGACAAGACAAAGCAAAAAGATGTCAAGTCAACTTTCAACTACATTTCACACATTTTTCATGCAGTGGTGCTCCTAAATATTGCATAGAATCCTCCAGTGTCTACCGGCTCTGTGAAACAGCTCTAATGCCTTTACAGTGGATATATAAAAGGCTTGTCTTCCCAACTCACAGCTTTACTAACTCTGTGTAGAATCTGAAAGGTAAACTGGTTTCCTCCTCCACTTGTATCAGGCTCCCTCAAACAACCCAGCTGTCTTAAAGGGTTATGACACACTGACATTGATTCTGCAGACTTAGGCAGAAGTCAAAAGTAAAGACAGATGCAATTTAGTCACTAAGCTAGAGGAAGAGGAAACAGAACTTTAAAGTATCACTCAAGCCAATTTAAGCCACTGAAATTAAAAACAGTTTCAGGAAAAATTACAATTCATCTTGCCAGGGTTCCACTAAACAGTATTTAGAAAAAAGTGCTTCAGTTTACTTGTATTTCTTAAACTGAAAGACAATTACAGATACAAGCAAAAGCAAAGAATTGTTGGAGTTCAAAACCACCTGACAACGAAGGAGTTAACATGGATGTTGAAGAGACCTTGGGAGAAGCCTAAATAGACATCTCTTGACAGATGAGAGACTGCAAGCTCTGTCACCTCCCTGTCTCCAAGATGCTTGAAGCTACCTCGACTTTGGAGACACACCCTGAACTTCTTACTGTATTGCTAATATGTCCATTACCATGTGTCTCTCCCTAGTTAATGGTGTGTTATCCCATAGTTGTAACACCTCCCCCCATGTTTAGCATAAGTCAAACCCTGGGATGAATATTCATTTTCTGAGCATATATATATTGTGTTATGGTTTCAATAAAATTGTTCCATCTTGCCTCCCCATCAAGTAAGTGTAAGAATTCTTTAAAAAACAGGGTACTTCTATCATTCCATCGAAAGTCTATTTGGTAGAAAATACTATAACAGTACAGATGGAAGTTTGAACTCCCATAATTTTAAAATAACCATGACTGTCTTGTGTTTTAAGTTATTTATGTTCATTCCCAGTAACTATTCAGGTTAACAAATGTCTTGCCCTATTTTTACAGATGGCAATCACTCCCAAATGCAGGTGTTATCAAAGCCAAAACTAAGCTATATCCATTCCAGAGAATGCCTCAGGTACAAGTGTTATACCACAAGAGTGATACCACAAGAGACAAAAACGGTTCCTAATACTCAATGACAGTTTAGCATGGGGGACTCGGTGTATAATTTTAGAAGAGTCAGCTTCAGTAACAGATCTACCCAACTAGCATTCAAGCTTCCCCACATTTCAGGTCACAACGAAGTTCCAAAGGTTACATTAGACAAAGGCATTAGGCATTCAGAAAAAGAAATGTAGTTACTTGCACCAATGTCACACCCAGGTGAGCACACGTGTATATACAGAGTTTGGGAATACTTTCCTCACCAAGTGACTCTGGTCAAAAGGAGTGGAGTGAGTGGAAAAGAAAAAATACAGCCAGGCTTCTCAACTGCAGTCCATTTACAGAGGATCACTATGCCCATGCTTTTTAATTACAGTAGAGAAGGATGGTAGCTCATCTGAGTTCCCTAGTCCTTTACTAGCTGCACATACAAGGCCTTAGCCTGCAAAGAGTGGGAGACACATTTGTAAAACAGGCCAGTTTAGTAGTTTACCAGCTGTCTTCAGAACAGGAAGTCAGATGATGATCTTTTTGTTAGCTTAAACAGATTTGTCTCTCCGACCCTCTCACCTCTATCTTCCAATTCATCTTTCCAGTTATTTTCTGTACCTTCTAGAGTTTCTCAAGATCTCTTTAAAAATACAGGCAGCAAAACCTGATATGGTATTTTAATACTGGTTTAAAATAAGATACTTTTTATGTTTCAGATAAGGTAAACTAATGCAAGTAGACTATCTTGCACTGTTTTGTCTAAACAATTTAGGACTGGAAGTTTCATTACTGGTTTTCTGGCTTTTTGCCTGTGTCCTTACCTGAATGTTGAGAGTAAGTGTGTGCCATGCATTATCCCGGACACCAGAAAGTCCTTTCATTAATATTTCTTCTCCAGCTGCAAAAAACGCTTAAGTTAACCAAGTGTAACTTCAGCCCTTTCCTGAAACCGATAAATACCAAGCCAGCAACAGGAAAGTAACATCTATTTTTCAGAAGTGCTCAGGATTGGCATTTTACCAATTTCAATTCCAGCATGGAAGGTTTAACATGAAAATTCAGACTCTACATTTTTAGTGCATTCTCCTGTTTTGCCAGGACTGTTTTGTCACTGAAATTTCCAATGCTCTTGGAAATTTGGCGTGAGATGAGGATTCTATTCAGAGTAGGGTTTGTGGAGTGTGACAGTAGCTATCGCTCTTCTTATTCTATAGATCTCCTTGTTTGTGTATTGTTTGAAACCATTTTAAATCACCGAGTTGGAGTTGCCACATCATCATATTACTTAGCTCTAGTCAAAATTTAAGTTGGCACCTGGATGGAAGACCTGAAAAAGTCTTCAATTACTCAGTAGGCAGGTTTAGCTGCAAGGTAACTTAACATTCAGGCTCCCTTCTAAAAGACTATAAAGATGATCAAAAATAGCTGTAGAGAAAAAAATTATCATACTGTGTAACAAGTGTCTCAGACTGAAATAATGAGGTGGTTAATCATTTCATCTAGGAAAAATTATTTTTGACAGCCTGTGAAACTAATTGGGTAATGCTGTGATGGCTTATTAAGAATAAATACTGCAGTAGATCCTAAACACAAATATGTTTTTACATACAGTTGAAAATTAAGTTTAAGTTTTTACAGAGTTAGACATTGCAAAGTTTCCTCAAGGACCACCAGTATGTTAAAAGAAGCTTCTCTACACTTCTTGTCCATGGTAAAAAGGAAGGAATACTCACACACAAAAATATATCAGATATACTGTAGATCTAGAAGCTACATTTTACTCATCAGAAACTATTGAAAACTTTAATTTATACTCATGAAGTGATAGGAAATTTAAACAGCATAACTTGCCACTATTTGAAAGCAAATTGAAAAGAACTTTTAACTATTGATAAAGTATTATCACATACACTCTTTCGTGTGCCTGTCAAATGCTCTACAGATAAACGCATGATGTTAGCATCACAAGAGGACATGTTCTCACTCCATTGAGCTTGATTAAAAGTAGGATGCATAATTTGAGGAAAAGTAGGCCACTTATCACGATCACCTAAGCCAGACACATGCACAGTGCCTTGCACTGCTCTGTAAGACAAGACCCTGCATTTCGATCAGCACGTTTTCTTATGTGTAGTTTAAAAATACACATCAAATCTTTATGTAATTAATACTGTATCAGAGTATTTATGAAAAGCAAAATAGTATATATTTGTAAAACCTGTATTTGCAAAATAAGTTTTGTCAGTGGAAAGACAAAAAAATCCAGAAAGCTGAGTCTGAGAAAGTGAGCCAGCCAGTAGCCTTCAGATGCTTTCTCTGCCTACAAAAATTGCCCATCTTTAGAGCACAACAGGTAAAATTCATAGTGATAAGAAGCGAACTAGAAAATTTGAATGCTATCCATTTTTATGAAGGTTATCAGAAAGACATGTTCAAATGCCAGCATTCTCTTTAGCAAAGAGCTGCTTACCTAAGTCACGAGTGACTCTGTAGGTACCATCTGCAAAAACCCAGAAGAAAACTCCTTTGGTACGACGAACATATATCCCACCATTGTCAACTCTTCCTGCGATAAACACGCCCCCATCACGCTGTTTTTCTATGTAGATGTCACAAGTGACTGTCATATTTACCCTATAAGAGAAGTTTAGTGTTTTAACAAGAAATGAAATGAAGGAATCAATATTTGGGGGCAGGCACTGGGTAGAAGAATACCCCTTTCACAGTATAGCAACCTTTTTAAGGAAAGATTTAGCAATCCAAATGGGGGAGAAGCACAGAACTCATTTAGACTAATTTCCCATATGAGAGTTCACAAATTTTCATAGGCAGGTCAATTCTCAGAAAACAACAAAAGTGTACTGTCAGCAAGTTTCAATTAATTATTTAAAAAAAAAAAAAAAAAACAAAACCAACAAACAAACAACACAACAACAACAACAACAACATCTTCCTTCCACCTACCAAACAGTAGTTTTGCATATCCAAAGACAAACTGTCTGGTCTGCAAAATGAAAAGTTGCTTCTACATAACTAAATCAAATCCAAGATTCAAGGTCATAACACTACATCTGCTAATATTTGCCATTTCTCTAGGATTTTTAATACAGGGGAAGTCTTAAATAATCTAGACTTCCTACCCCAAAGCCAAAACAAATGTTTTAAAACAAAATGTTCAAATAGGCTGAAATTATTTGATACTCCAACTCAACAATAAAGCACTGTGTTAGACATATAATGATTGTTGTACAGGAGAATAAAGCAAAGTAATACCAGAACCATCAAACAGCACCGAGAAAATTTACTTTACTTCCTCTTCTCCTAAGCTGCACTACAAGCCTCTTAACCAAAAAGTTAAAAGTGTTCTTTACCTCTATTAATGTGTATTCAAACCAAAAATCTACATTCCATGTCTGAAAGCACTTGCAATATGAATACAGTCAAAAGGTCACATATTTAGGGGGTTTCTAATCATCCCTGATTATTTAGAGAATGTGAAAAGACTCCTGTGACACCAGCTTAGCTGATAACTGAATCAAAGAATATCTATTTTAAATGTCTTTTCTCCTCACTTCTAACATAACAGTAAGAATACCCTGTTTTCATTCTAATAGAATGCTATTATATAAGTATCATATTCTTGGATATATATGCCCAAACAAGATTACTTTCTTGCCTCCCTATGTATTAAACAAGAGAATCCTCACATCCTCCTTAAGCCATTATAAAGAGACTGGAAGCAATGCAAAATTCATTAAACAGTAATGTTTTCAGAATATAGCTAGGTTCAATAGAACAATCAGAGCAAAACACTAACAAATTCAGTAGAGGAAAAAAAATTTTCACGTGCACAAGTTTAAAATGCAAACTAAAACCAACTAAATAACCCTGAAATTGAATCATAATAAATTGCCATTGATGACTGAAATCAAATATTCCACAGACAAATTTAGTGCAAGATTGGTTCAGAATTTCAATAGCGTGTACTAATTGTTGAAAATGTCTTCCAGGGACAAGATTAGCCTTCAACTGAAGATGAAGCAAACAAGTCTGAGCGTCTGAAAATGAGGATTTGCATTATGAAAAGTTATAGGTCAGTAAAACTTGAATAGTCAGCTGAATAATCAAGAAGCAAGCTTGGTTCTGAAAAAAGCTGAAATTCAGAAAGAAATTGAACCAAAATGAAGTAATAGGAAGTTTTTAAGGATCTCAGTACAGTGATTTAAGAATGCATCCTGAGTAGCTGTTATAGGAATCACTGAATATGATTTACTCAATGACGGAAAGTTGATTTTAGGGGTAATATGAGATTTTTCTTAACAGAGGGCTGCAAAAGAAAACATCAGATAACTGAAGAACAAGCTCCAGTTACAAGATGATGGTATTCTTCCAGGCTTCAGATCAGAGTGGTTCAATCACTTTTCCAGGCCTGAAATTAGAAGTGTGAAGCATGTTCTGAAAAAGCATTTGGGAGATCAGTGATCTAATCAAAGTGAAAAAAACTTAGCAGAATGGCTACTTTAAAGAACACATTAAAACAATTTAAGCTAGACTTCTTAGCAGAAGAAAAAGTTTCAAGCATGAAGTTTATCATTACTACTAAAAGCACAATTAGTTAACAGGTTCTTTCCCAAAGGCTTAATAATTTTAAGTAAACATTATTCTAAAATATGCTTCTTGATTCCGAATTGTCACCGCTTCAGCTCCTAGAAAGAACTGCAGCTGTAACCACACTCTTATCAAAGCAGTAAACCTCAGTTACATTTACCCATAAATAAAACTCATTTAAGTAGCAGTTGAATCAAATCTACACAATTCTAGAAGTGCTCAGAAGATGGCAGTCTGCAACAAATGCAACTGAATTACCAATTAAATAGCCTGGGAATTATGCGATTGATCAAAATGCTAACAATTAAGCCAACTCAAAATGATGTAATTTAAAAGTAATCAAACTTTTTTGACCCATTTAAAAATATTGAAACTCAGGGCACACTTTGAATTAGGATTTTGACTTGGTCTTTCTAGTATGTAACTCAGGTCCATTATTCTGAAAAATTAGCTTGAAAAAAATATGCCCAGCAGGAGACATGGTAGAAAAAATATTCCAAGACAGTGAAGCAGTGGGCCATGCAACCAAGAGATGTGATGGATTCCCCATCCTTTAAAAGTCATTTAGGCAAACAGTTATCTTTGGCCCCTGAGCAGGGCTCAATGACTTTTGGAGGTCCCTATGACATCATTCCTAAATGTGTACCGAGAATCTGAATGTAAAGGCAAAAGCCCTCTGTCCAAGAGAAATGTGGCTTGAGACAGATTAAGAGATCCTAACTCACACTGGTAAGGAGGACACTAACCCAAAAGTCACTAGAAAATAGTATTTACATACCACTGAAAATTTCCTATGATACTGATGGTCTGGTCTGCATCAGAAACCCAAGTGATGGGCCGCTGAACCACCACCTGGCGGAGTGTGAACACATGATCTCCCGGATCAGAAGCATTTACAAAGTATTCAAAGACACCTGTCTGATCTGCAAAATTTGGGGCTTCACTGAAAGGTGGATTACCTGTTCAGAAAATAAAATAGATATCAACTCTAAAACATTTGTTTTCTATATACTCTTGTTTTCAGAAATTTTCCCCTGAAAGTTTTCTCCAGAATTCTGACTAGTTATATCAAAGCATACTCTTTAAAAATTGAAGTTTTTGAGTAGATGCCAGCTTTTGAAAACACATGATCAAAGTAAACTGCCTTCTTATCTTCCTTCCAAAAACTAGTTCATTGTAGTTACGAGCTATAACGTTTGCATCAAGAGTTTTAAAACTGCTACTGACCACCCAGTTAAGACACAATTAAATACACCTCACTACAAGTGAAGTATACAGGTGTAAGTTGTTGGAGAAACAGGTATAAATAAAAGAAAAACAAAACACACCTTCAGACTGCTTCACATAGAAGATTCAAACAGCATAACTCACTGTCTTTCTACATTATGATTATATATGTGTGTGAATCAAGCTTTTGGATAAGAGAATTGTGGCTTACGTATATTAAAATCATCTCTGTAATTTGAAGGAAAGGGTTGAGGTGGAGGCGGCTCTTGGCAAACACATTTCTGTCCTATCTTGAGTGTGGTTAAAGTGTAGACTTCATCCACATCTAGATCTAAAGAAAATCTTCCCCTCCACACCTGGAATTGAAGAAAGCTCAAGATGCAAAAATTAAACAATTAAATGACAAAATACCTGAGTTACTCAACTAAAGATGATCCTCTAAAGTCTGTTACAAGGCAAAAGTCCTGTCTTCTCGCCTCAGCATTTAATATATTCAGACTACTTTGAAAACTCTTTTCCCCCAAATTCCTTATTACCTCCAGGTAAGCTTGTATATACCTAGTAAACAGCCTTAATGAAACATGCCCTAAATATGCACCTTAAGGATGAAAGTCAAGGAGTTTCAGCAAAGGGAGAAGACACACTTGAAATGGCAGAGTCTGTAATTAAAACTCACATTTAGAGGATGGAGTTGCTGAAAAAGAGTGGAGTTTCCAGATTGAAAACCAAGTCTAGAATGCCACACTTGAAGGGTTTCCACCATATACTACAATGAAACACAATATACAATTTAAAACATAACAGCAAAATAAACAATCGGTATGAGTTCTCTAATGGTGGCTAATTTTTGTTATTTGAAAGCTGCTGATCACATTAAAAGCCACAACTCTATTCAGCCAGTCATTACATGTCTTACATTTTTACAGACTATACATCAATATGGCCCTGTGCCAACATGCAGCAATGGCGCTTTTAAAGACCGAAAGCATTGCAATCACACATGCAATCTTTAGCTTCTCTTTCACCAACCATGGTGAGACATGCCCTTTGATACAAGCTCTCTGTCTAGGAGTAACTAGACAATCTCCTGCTAATCTCACTTTAATAAGACCTTTAGTTTAGTTGCTGGTCCTTTGATATTCATCTTTTAGCAACGTATTTTGCTTATAGACCTCCAAAAATCTTTAATACTATGGCATATCAATTACATTAGCTACAGATTTTAATCATATTACCACTACAGTTTTTGTTACCCACATCAACAACAAAGCAAGCACAAGTTTGCTTTTCCTAAGCAAACCATTTTATTGCCAAAAGTACTGTCCAAGCTATCTCCTCCTAAATGAAACTAATGCTGCCAAAAATCAAATTCTAAATACGTAAACACTGTCAACTTCTGAGAAGGAATCAACCAAATCAATTAAGATTCACTCCAGTTTATAGTGAAAGTATTGGTCACATTTCAGGGGAAATTTAGTTTAGCAACATTAAAAAAGAAAATAAGCAAACCAACAACTTGGAGATTATCAGAATATCTTTTCACAGGATGTAACAATGTAATCTACAGTATAAAATCAACTACAGTTATGCTCCTGGAAAGGAGCCAATGGCCACGTTGTCTAGACAAATTACGTCAACAGAGTCAGAGCACCCAGTTTAGGAATAAAACTTAAAGAAAAATCCAATTGCATTTCTCTTCCGAGAAATTCCTTCCTAATATTAGGATGATTAGACTGGGAGGTAGCATTTCTATGATTTCAGTTATGATATTGTATTTCATGATAAAAACAGAATTAGAATGTTTAAAACTTCGCCAGGTGTGTAACAGCCTCTAAAATTGGAGGATGTTAATGTCTTGCTAACTTGTGATACCATCTGGCATGTATTTGATTATGAATAGTAATTCATTTTACAAGACTGTTCAACTGTATTCAAGATCTACTTACAAATGACCCTTTGAGGTAGAAAGTTGCTCTCTGAGGTTTGACACTGAAATGACGCAGTGGAGGCCTGATACATTGAGAATGATTATGAGTCTGAAGAAAAAAATAAATTTAACAGAAGGAACATACATTATTGGAATGCATCACATGGCAACGTTCATGAGAAACATACAGCATAGAATTGGATTTTAAAAAGCAATCATTTATTTCACTATTATCTTAACAACAACTGCAATTATACTAGTTTAATAATTTTATTTTGAATACTGACTTTAGAAAAGCACATGATTTAACTTCCTCTCAGAGTGTGTCATCAAATTAAAGCTAATATGTGATAAAAAGATAAAGATGGCATATATATTGGTCTTCAGGAAGACTCAACTAGCTGTGCAAAGTTCAGGTAGAAAAAAAGGACCTCTAGTGGACTCACTAATAAAGGCACCAGTATCAAAGAACATTCACAGATACTGAACTACATAACTCAATACAGATTCTCCATAACAAAACATTACCTTCCCTAGTTCATCGGATTTGCTTATGCACATACCATAGTTTCAATGATGATGGTAAGGTTCCCTAGACCATCTGTCAGAGCTACAAAACTGCCACCTCCTTCTAAGTGTCCATCCACTTGCAAGTATGACCAGCCTGGCTGAGTAAATTGTGTTGTGTGTGCTAAGACAATAAGAACAAAAATCAGAATACAATAATTAAGACTTAATAAAAAATAGTACCATTGTCAGTGTCAACGAAATTTCTCTCATATATGCTTACACAACAAAAACCTGACTTGGGAAAGAAAGCAATAGAACTTCCAAAAGAAATTCTACCTATACAAGAAGAAAGATGAAAGAATTTTACTAAGGCATAATTTAAAACATCAACTCTGTGGCAGACAAAACAGTTTAAATGATAGTAATTATTCAGACAGAAAGAACAAACCACATTACACCACTATATAAGGTACTCATGTACATGCAATTTGTATATTCATCACAGTCTAGACTTTCCTAAATCTCTTTTTTTTTTTTTCCTTTAAATAAACATTTAGCCAGAGAAAGCACAGATGGGCATCTTCATGAGGAATACCAAAATAAATAACGTTTTCAGCATAAAAGGGATACTATCAGAGAAGAGTATGACCCAGATTATGAAAATCCTGAGCAACATAGGCACAACTGCTCAGCTGTTCTGAACTGTTCAGGGATAGTATGACCATTTTTCTTTTACTGCTTTTACATATATAGTTAACGAGCAGAAAAACAAAAATCAAAGCATTTGTCTTCTTCCTCATTCATGGCACTGCATCTTCTATTTGCTCTGTGGCAAAGACTGTAAAAATATCACAGAAAGACTACAGAGTAGCCCATAAATCTGTGTATCCATAGACACCACATGAACAAATTTCCCTTTCCCCGAGCTCAAGGAAATGGTGATTTACACCAGAATCTCAAGCACGATAACAATACAGAGGTTCTTTGTTTCACCTTCTCAGATTGAGAAGGACCAAACGGAATTTATACTCCTCAAAGATTAAAAATAGAACAGGGAAAGGAAACAGGAAAGCACACTAACCTCTATGGGCACTTTAGATCAAAATATTTTAATAGTAACAGCTATAAAGGCAGTAGCTTATTAATTTCTGCCACACCTAAAGATCAAATATTAAGATTTCCCTTGCTATTAGATCTTTCTGCTTTCTATAGAAAGGAGAACTTTTTTCTTCTCCTCTATTAAAGTATTCACTAACCTTTCCATAAATCTACCTTAATTTGGTACAAAAATACTACACATAAAAACACTAAATAAATAAAGGCCTTGAAAAATACAGTGATGCTCAGGGTCAGATCACCAAACTTTTAACTACAAAGTTTTTACCTGTAATCCAGATAGGAGCTTCAACTTTATAGTGGCCACTCCATGGCTCTTGTGCTG
Source organism: Formicarius rufipectus (assembly GCA_013399695.1). Classification (NCBI taxonomy): domain Eukaryota; kingdom Metazoa; phylum Chordata; class Aves; order Passeriformes; family Formicariidae; genus Formicarius; species Formicarius rufipectus. The sequence goes on from VXAU01005244.1 coordinate 205,951, forward strand.
TCATTAATCCACATCGACCAAAAGGTAACTCTTCATAGTAACTAGCTACCAAGTTCCACGCAATTGTTCTGGAAGAAAATCAGGTGTTTGCTCTGTTCATAAGGATAGGATTATACTAACTTAGTACACAAATCCATTCCTCTTTTTCCTTCAGCATACAATGCAAATAATTTGGGAGGTGAGGAAATTATCTTTCCAGCTAAGGGAAAAAAAAAAAAAAACATAGGAAAGGAAAACAAAGCAAGTCAGCTTTCCAGTGTTGAGAACTTCTTCCAAACCTAGTGATACATGCTCTGGCTATATCATCATAAGAAGTTGCATATTAAAGGAAATATGTACTGAGAGTTAAAGACTATTTGTTTGCATTTTTTCCCTGTTTTAATGGAAAAAAACATTGTTAGCAAAGTTTACAGCTTTTTCATGGGGTGCTATTTGGTAGGTTGTTTTTTTTTTGATTGTTTGTTTGCTGCTGTGTGTGGTGGTAGTTTTCTTTTGGGTAGAGTTTCTCAGGGGAGCAGTTAAGTACCACTAAAAGAAAATGATCCTTTCCTTATCCATAGAAATAAAAAACAGAAAACAACTTGAACCAGCCATGCTCCATGAGCTGTTGCTATTTCAAGAGGTTGTGAGGATATTGACAAAGGTTAATCACTTCAGGCACTTTGATGTGGTCTTCACTGCAAATGTCTTGCAAGGACTTTAAACTTAAGACCTGTGGGTCATAAGCGCAGAAATACAGCTTAATAGAGCAGTTACACAAAAGCTGCCACACTGTTCTGCTGCTGCAGAGTGAGTGCAAAGGCCTCATTCTGAAGTCACTGCCACAGATTTGTCACATTATACATGCATATAGAAGAGACCCTGGAATTCTACAAAAACATGCTCATGAAATAACCAATTCTTGAGTTGTAAACCGCTGACTTCAAACTTAGAAAGAAATGTAGGAAACTCAGGTTCAAGGAAACAAGCTTAACAGGAAAATACACTTTCATTAAAAAGCTTTTTTTTTTTCCAACAAAGAAGCCAAGATAATTTCACTGTAGGATATATGGACTTAGAACTACTCTACAATAATTCATAAATACAGTACATGTCAGGTTGTCGGGCTGCAAAACAAATGGGGCATATATAACTAGAAAGGCCACGTAAAAATAGAAAAACATTGAGAAAAGAAAGACTGCAGATTAAGATATTAAGGCACATGAGAGTCAAGAGGCAACCAGAATGATCAAGAATTCACATATGAAATACTGATCTGTTGGAAAACTTCACCTTGCAGGAAAGACAAAAGATTTGTAGAAACGAGGTGATTCTAGAAACTTCCCTTTCCAAGTATTTGAATGATTTGTACTGGGCCCCGCTTCAACCATTTCAGGCAAAAAGAATTCTCTTTATTGTTCCAGAATGAAGTTACATAAAAACTATAAGTTTTGAACAATTTGCTTACATCTTGATGCCTACATTTGCTTCAATCAAACTTTTTCTTTTGGATTAGTAGTTGTTGCACTAGAAACATCAAACCATATTTTCTATTCTCTTCTAAAACTGTAGGTTATGTCATTTTCCAGTAGAGAGAACAGTTTTCTTCAAGTTTTCATTTGGAAAGAAATCATGCAGAACAGTAAACGACTGACTACAGCATGTTTTAGAATGGATTCTGAGGAAGAAGTTGAATGGAAAAAACCAGGTAATTACATCCATACATACTACTGTTTAACTGAAGACAAACAATCTGATAAAGACCCTTAAGAAAAACACAGAAAAATTAGCACTATTATTATTTTTCTCCAATGTTCTTCATGTTCTTCTTTAAAATATTCTCTTTTTAATAATTATCATTAATCTCAAAGGTATCTGAAACTCACTTCATAAATCATCGGATGCTGTGGAACAGTAACTCAAGAATAAACTAAAACCTGTGGGACTTATATCCCAGAAAGAATTAAAGACAACAGACTTCATGCCTTACCATATTTGAATGCAGACCAACAGTGAGGAGAGTTTCAGTTTACCTGCTTTATCATAGCAGATGGATGTGTTATAAAGCACTTTAAGTAATTTTTACACACCAAGTTGTGAAAGTGAGGGACAGTGCACAACACTCACGAGGTCATGTTTCCATTCACGTAGTTTTGGTTCAGGATCCGAGCCCAGCAGCCTGCACCTACTTCATCATTGAACGTACTGTAATCTTCTGAAGACCACAGTTTCTTCTCAGTTAATAAGGCATTTTTCACTGTTTTTGTCCCAGGATAGTGAGCCCTACATAATATTTGAAAAAGAAAGAGACCTTAGTACAAAGAGAAAAATCAATGTTTGGAAGGACATACAGCAGCAATGATTCACCTCCTTCAAACTGAAAACTAAAAACAGAATTTCTTTTGAATACTACAAGCAGAATAGAAGCAAATGGACCAAAGGGGATCTATAACATTCTGGGGCTTATTTGCATCAGTAGATTATGTCTTCTGATACATGACAGCACACAAGTAAACGTAGATTTAAAGACACTGTGAAATTTCCACAGGTTGTTAAAACCTGAAACTGAGCTTGAAGATTTTCATAACTATAGTGTACTAAATAAAGACATGCTAATTCATAGTATCTTAATCAAAACTATAAATAATTGTAAAATCAACAATAAGACACAGTACTAGGCACTACTCCAAGAACTTAACTGCATGAATGCCTGTAGACCTAAACATGAACTCAACAGATTTTTCATATTCATTTTTTATAAACTCGGGTTTCAAAAAAGCATGCTAGTTGGACTATAGAAGTTACAGAGGTATAAACTGAAAGTAGTTGAAACAGATAACGAAATCTGATTTTCTTTTCAAGATCTTCCTTTATATAAGGGGAGATACTTTCTCCCAGTGGAGACTATTGATTATACTCAATCACAACTCTGATTCACAGTGCAAGGTTTGTCTGACTGAAATAAAACCCTTCAAATCACTTGCACAAAACAGGGTCATGATTTTTCCCTCACTTAGCATATTCACTGAAGACAATAAATAGATACACTAAAGTGAAACTATCAGCACTGGTAAGGAAAGCATAAATACTTCCTTTATTATTAGTCTGAAATGACAAATTGATACATTTGTGACAAGGACACAAGAAACACCAGTTTTTCCAGACTAATTGTTAGGGTACTTTTCATGATTTTCCCTCTACTGGACAATGGGCCAGTGTAATCCTTCATTCTTTTCTGCTGTACAGACTACTGTGTATTTCCAATTTGGCTTGGAAACGTAAGTATTATGTTAGTACTAAGTAAAGGTTTCTGTAATGACAAAGTGCATTGCTTGCAAAAGCAAGGCAGAGAAGGAATAATCTCTCTTTCTACACTCCATATCCTGAAAAAGTGTTTCTTAATACTATACGTCAACATCTCTGCCAAATACAAGCTCAAATACATAACAGAGTACTTAATCTCCCAGTTAAAACTGAATCAGAATAGGGATGTAAAACTTACACTTGTAAAGAGTTAAGCAATTACAGCTTACATAGACAGTAATAAAACAGTGGAGCTTCATCCACACATGATTCAAGATTCCACCTGCAAAAAACTGCCAAGATACTGTTCATGTTCAGAATGGGTGGAAGGATTGACTGCAGGGGTAGGTGACACTGAGTGCCTATCCATATTTGGAGAAAAAGCCTTCATTTCTACACCCCCTATTGGACAGATACATAAAGATGGATGAAAAAGACTCAAGCTGAAACAAGGAACTGCCACATTTGAAGCATGTGATTGGGTCAAGCAAGATTATGGCACCTAGTAATTAAGACTTATAGTTACTATAAAACAAAAAGTTAATGAGCAAGTCTTACACACATTTCCATTCAGCCATCAAGTCAGTAATCAACATCAAATTTAGTCTGCTAGTACAATATTAGCATCATATGATGAAACCCAGAGCTAGTTAAATCAGCTGGTTGCATGCTTTCCAAACACAACTTTCTCAACAAAACAAAATGGGAAGTAAGAATCAAGACATGGTAACTCAAAGAAGAATCACAGCCCAAATTAATTTCAAGATCACAATCATTTGAGTTACATACCAGCAGAAGTCAGTAATACAAGGCTGTACACAAAGCTGTAAAGCTTTTATATACCAACCACAGTAACCAAAGCAAGCCTTAGAATAAACAGGGTTGTCAAAAAAACCTTCAGCTCATCAAAAGTGCATCCACACCCACTAGGAATCTTCAGTGTAACAGAAGACTCCCAATACAACAAAAGGGTTGAAGCTGTTACCAGGACAAAAGCCATGTGATTTGATATTAGTAAGAAAGACTACATTATCAATCCTTTCCTTGCAGGTAACAGTACAGAGAAGTAAAGCTTTGGGTATGTTAGTTACAAATAAGATGAAGACAAACTGCAAACAAACCACCAAGAAAGAAAAACAGAGAGAACCCCCTACCCAATCACATCGACCACTCCATGGAGCTCAGAGTCAATCAGCAAGACAAAGGAAATGGGCTCCCACAGTCTATCGCTGGCTATGATCCTCACCTGCTCCAGACCACGCTTATCCAATGTGTATCTCAACAGCTTTGAAAAAAAAAGGAGAGCAAACAACAGAGAGAAGGAACAAATAAAAAATGGTTTTCAAATTGTCAACACTTTATATTGGGATAGGCAGCATCTTTTTCAGCACTATTTGAAGACAGCTAAAAAAAATGTTATGCTTCAATTCTTATTTTTGCAACTTGGACAACAACTGCTACACCAAACAAAATATACTAGACTGCCAAGCACAAAGTGCTTTCAAAGAAGGACATCTTTGTCCTCTACCACACCAAATCTCAAAGTACAGGAAAAAAGGTTAAAATTAAAAGCATTTGGTTTTTCTTTTCTTACAGAAACAAAACTACAGATAAATACAAAACATACCACATTTCATGGAAGATACTCTATTGGCAGATCAGCCACTTAGACGTTACTATGATGATGGTTAAGCTACAAGGACTCCATACAGGACAAGGAAGTGAATTATAATTTATAAACCTTGCAAAATCACAGTAAATATTTAATTAAGAACAGGAGTTGATTTCCTGTATTTTCCCTGCCAATCAACTATTTCAGTTTAACAATGAAACAACAGAAATGAGATGAGCTCTTCACAGGCAACAAAAGAAACAAGAAAATCCCCAGACACATACACACACATTACTCACTTGTGTTGTATTTCAAGCTTTAAAATTGCAACTCCTGTACACTCCCCTAGAGACATTTTGACCTTGAAAGTCAATGAAACAAATCTAAACTGTCACAGAGCACCAAGCCTAACAATGTAGTTTCTTGTAGTCCAGAGGTCCCCTACATAGCATTTGCTGTAATTGTAAATTCACGTAACACCAAATGCCCAAGACACAGTCTTCTCTGACAGGGCACACTATCTGCAGAAAGCAGTGCTGCAAGAGTTCTCATCCACAGATCAGAATATGAACTAGGTTAATGTGCAGTCTGACAGTTGCCTGAAACATCAAGATTTCCTGCCCGGAAGTTTTAAGAACTTCAGCTGAACACAACATTACTATAAATAACATTACCAACAGTGTACTTATGTGTTGTACTTTTCCATTACATCTTGCATTAGAGTAAGGCAGTATGTGGTCTGCAGATTTACACATAAAAAGGCTAACATATTTAGCAATTAGGAGAGATTCCTGATGACTAGAGAAAAACAGTTTTAATGTCCATCTTCAAGGAGAAGGACCTGAAAACCTATAGAGCCACCAATCTAGCCACAGTCCACACCCAGGAGGGTTACAGAGTTAAGTCTTCTTGGAAGTCATGTCGAAGCACTAGAAGAATAGGAGGATAACTGGGAACAGCAGCATGGATTTCCGAGGGCAAATCATGCCTGACACACCTGATTGTTTTCTACAACAAGATGGTGACCCACGTGGGCAAAGTGAAATCAGTGGATGTCATAAACCTTGACTTGAACAAAGCCTTCCATCCAGGTAGATAGAAAAGTGCAGTCAGGGAGCAGATTACTAGCAATGTCTCCATAGGCTGGTACAATCCTGTTTTGCCTTTAATAAAACTCTGGAAGTTTACATTTGGCTTTGCTTGCAGACACAGCTTTTGCTTTTCCTGTTAAGCCATCTAACTTCACTCATGAATTCTCACTTCTATCCTTCTGATTCTGCTCACATCCCATTTACCTTAAATATACTTTAGATTTATACTTCAGACTATAAGGAGTACTCTAGGCAGGGACAAAGCGCCAAATGGAGCAATGGTATCAAGGTAAAAACTACCCGAGGGGGGGGCCGGCAGAGAGGAAGGAAAAAAAGGAAAGAAAAACTGGAAATTACATGAAACACACAGAGAGGGAAAGGGTAGTTACTTTTTGTGCATGGATGCCAAAGCAATCACTTCAATTACATTCATAAGTCCTAAATAAAACAATATAAATTTAAACGCAGGTTTCCATTCCACACTAAAAAGAATCAAGAAAAAGTCACAGAGGTTATACCTGGCAAGAGATTACAGAAGAATATACAAAAAAGGATTTCTAAGAAAAGAATTTAAGAATATTTAGGAAAACAGAGAGACTTATCAGATTTTGAAAACCAGACGCAGCTATCTAAGAGACATACAGATACAATGTACTTTTAGCAACTTTCTGAACCTTAGCATTTAAAGGATAGATACCTAGATATTATTATCTTTCACTAGGTCAGCAAGAACTCTGTTTGGTAGTTGGTATCTTAAAGTTAGCACTGGATTACAAACATGGTGTTCTCATTTTGTACTAACCTTAGTATCTTCACAGATAACACCCTTGCATAGGAAAATCTAATTCTTCCTTTTTTGTGATCAGCAGGGTGGGGGTGGGGGGAGTTGGGAAAAAAAATCTGTATGACATTCAAGAAAACTTCTCACAAAAAGAACTTTCATCTTAAAGAATAATTAAAACATGTCTGTGGTTCTAAAAGCACAAGCCAAAACAGGTACTACTCTCCTTGATTCTGTCCAGCTCTTAAACAAGAACCATACACAATCATTGATTCTGCAAGTTTTACTGGCATGCAAATCATTACTAAAACATTTCCTAATGCACTGTAACTTGCTGAGGTGCTAGTCTTGCCTCACCTAAGAAAGTTTTAAATTTTTAAAACAAGGCAGTTACTCAATGCTGATCCTGTAATTTGTATTTCTCCGGCAGCCTCTTGTAGGTGATCAGTGTTCACAAGCTCAACACATAGGAAAGCAGTTTCTTTATAAAATCCCTGCTTAACTGACTAACTCTTGCACCATGCATTAAGTTAAACAATAATGAGCATATCACACTTCCTTACATACAGAGGATAACTGGTACACTACTGACCACAAGAATGTTTTTATTACAGTACAGTTAACAGCAAAGGTAAACAAGTTAACAAATGTAACACAAGTGAGCAATTTATACTGATTTGGATAATTTCCTCTTGGAACATGTTGTAACTTTTAAAAAACAATTTATAGTTTTGAGAAACCAGAGATTATGAAGAAAGCAAGAGCAGTAGAATAAGTAACAAGCCAGTTGACAGAGGAAAGGTAGTAAGAAAGTGTATCATGAAGGCAAACAATAAAATTGACATTTGCTGAAACTGTAACAGTGCACCATTCCTAGCTGCCAAAATTGAGATAGGTTGTATTAGTTTACAAACTTTGGATGTTTGTTTTTCCTTCTACTTTATTGTCTATATGTGCACTTTTAATATTATCTGTTATCAGGTATAAGCAACAAAACAGAAAAGTCTAGCTTTATGATATGACCAGAAAAATCACAAGGATGTAATAGGGAATATCACAAGCACAGAAAGTCCCAGGATGGTAATTTACACCTGAAATTAAAAGCTATTGCAGATGAAGAATTCAGTCCTAAAGTTTTTCTGACTTTGAAGATGCACATGCAGATTAGTTAGAAGTTTCCTGCCAGTCACTAGTGCTAAGAAGCCTAAAATATAGCTCCTAAATGGATACTTAAAAGAAATAATGGAGGAGTGGAAAGGCCAGCTTACACATGCACTAAACTAAAAGAGAGGAAGACAAGGAAGAATAATCCATCACCACTGTAAATGATGATGTAAAAAATGGGAACAGCTAGGAACTATGAAATAAGAATATCTGACTTTTGATGAAGTCTGACTTACAGAAAGCAAGCACTAAACAATGTTTAAAACTCCTCCCTTCTCCCACACTTACCCGACTACCTCAATAGCATCATTAAGATAGGGATCAACTATCATCTCCTTTGTAACGTTCCAATCTCCATCCGCAGCGATGATGCCAATGTTCCTTAGACCCAGTCTGTCCAAAGAATGTCGAAGTACCTTAGTAACAGATAACACCACTTAAAGTACAGCCTTCATCAGTGAGGCAACATGAAAATTTAAGACTGAAAACAATTTAAGAACTGTAGGACTCATTTGTCTTCAGACCAAGATGGACAAGAAAATTTTTCACTTCTCAAACAAGAGCCATAATGACAACTAAGACAAACTTAATGGTAAGCACCTTTAAAACTGAAGGGTTATCTATGATATTCAGTCATTACACAGAAAGGGGTTTCTCATCACTCAAGATTACTCTGACACCCCGTGTGCCTACATGTACTCCACCTGGACACTCTGAACACACTGACTTCATCACATGCATGTAATTCATTAGACATAAGTAATGCATTTATCATAAAGTCAGTCATGTTAAGTTGATCTAAAAATAACAACTGGCTAGAATGAGGCAGTGGGCATATCTCCACAAGTAATGAGAAGTCAAAGTTAGCCTGATCCCCAAAAAACTCTATTGAGAAAACAGAGAATGAAGTTTTAACAAAGAAAAGACCTTGTAACTGTGCAGCTCTCTCTAAGAACAGATATCTGCCAAACACCTGTCCTGTTCAAATGAAGAGCATCTAAACATTCTTCTCACAGCCCTCTTTACTGAAGAAAAAAATATCCTTGATATTTTAAGTGTTTGATAATTAAGTATATCCACTTTCAGGTCTCACTAACTTTCAGGAACATAATTAATAAAACCAGAATTGCATGTTTACACAAAAACTGAGGGCAACCAACTTGGAATTCAAATTTGCCAGTAGAAAGGAATTCTTATTCTGTCTTCTCAGCTTCTCCTTACTATTTCATTGTTAAAGATGATAAACCTCAAACTGTAGAACTGTCTGTGGAACTTCTTAGATAAAACATACCCACGCAAAATATATCATGTTTTATCTAAAGACTCAAGAAGGAAAAAAAAAAAAAAATCTAAAAAAGCACTTTCAGCAGCTTCCACATACAGTTGCATCTGAAAAAAACCCACATCAGTCACAGTCGAAAATTGTTCCTTCAATCTTTTCTATAAAGAACAATGCACTATGTGCTGTGTGTACGCATGCATGCATAGGAAAGATTTCTCCAACCATTCAAAGATCAGTAAGCATGAATCCTTACATAATTTCTTGTAACAGTCCTCTAGCTATGCAAAGAATAGCTGTTTTTTGTGAAGTCAAATAAGGGCAGAAATCAAAGTCCAAGTGTTGGTGACAGTAAGAACCTAGATCTAAAGGACATAAAATCTATTAAGATGAAGAAAAGTAGAAATGAAGTTCTGTTCAGCTGTTTGAAGCCTTTGAAGCACAAGTTTACCAGAAGAAAAATACACAGTGCTATAAGATCCTTGCAATTTAAAGCTTTCTAGCTAGCTAGACATTGGGGGAAATTGCCTAACGATAGAATAGCTCAGAAGAACAAAATTGCTAGAACAGTTGCAGAACTTCTAGGCTGGCAGGTAAGTACTAAGGACACAGAACTGCAGACACTCAAAATGTACTTCACAATCACATATGCAGAACTGTTCCTCACACCCTGTATTCATGTTTACGTACAGATACACCTTACATTTTGCGACTAAAAATGACAGTATTTAAAAATATATTTGAAGGAACAGGATCTTCTTGAACAAGAATTTAAAAGCACTAGAATCCTCATTTCTTTTTTTCTTTTTTTTTTTTTCCAACTTACTAAGAAACAAAACTAATGCCTTAGGGGATGAAGTAACTGAAATAACTTCTGGCAAGTAAAAATTAGGATACCTAAGAGCTTATCTGTCATCTATTTAATAGACATTGCATAAAATGTATGGTGTGCAGCAGCACACTTGAGTAAATTGACCTTTTTCAAAACTGCGAACTGCAAACAGAACTATCTTGCTGATTAGAGAATAGTACCACGTGACACTGTAAGAGAATAAATGGTAAAACAGGTGTTAAAAAAACCCTTTTATCAGTTAACATACAGTGGAGGAAAGGCCAAAACTTTTCAGTAAATATTTGGGTGATTTTAAGAATAAATGTTAAACTAAATATTCAGCTCTAGAAGCCAAAAGCTCCGTCCTACTTCATCAGCATTTAAAAAGCTAACAGAATTATGCACCTAGACTCAAAAGCATGTTCTGTGCCTTCTTTCTTCCCAGGCTACGAAGACAGACAAGAAAGCCTCCAATTAACACAACAGAGTCGGGATAGTTCACCCTGGAGAAGAGAAGGCTAGAGGGCAATCTAACTCCAGCCTTCCAGTACTGGAAGGTTGTTACAATAAAAGATGGAGAGAGACTTTTCAAAAGAGCCTGTAGTGATAGAATAAGGGGAAATGGCTTCAAACTGAGAGGGTAGGTTTAGATTGGATATTAGGAAGAAATTCTTTACCATAAGGGTGGTGAGGCACTGCAACAGGTTGCCCAGAGAAGTGGTGGATGCCCCATCCCTGAAAGTGTCCAAAGGTCAGGCTGGATAAGGCTTTAAGTGACATGATCTAGTGGAAGGTCTGCCTTCCCACGGCAGGGGGCTTGGAACCAGATGATCTTTAAGGTCCCTTCTAACTCAAGCCACTCTGTAAGTCTTATTTGCATTTAAGAAGAGGTAATGCTACTACTTGTCAGCCTCAAAGCAACACAGAAAGGAACAAAGCAGAACCCTGTACTTTGCTAGAGAATTTTAAGTAATTCTACATTTTGCACTTCTAGCTAAATCCAAGCTTGTATGAATATGATACAAATTCACATGATTTCAGTAGCATCAACTGAAGCATCCATTAAAATGTACAATTCCTAAACATTTAGCATACATTGACATGCTTTATGTTCAAACAAACAGTTTCAGACAACCTAAAGATCCGATCACGTTAGTATTCCACGTGTGCAACTACAAGAAACAGACCTCAGTAAGTGAAGTAGTTGCAGAATTAGGGTCCTTTTACTAAGCAAATTCAGAAAAGCTAAATGTTTGCATACGATAAGACAAGCATTTCACTTTACAGAAATAAGAAAAAAAAGACATACCTTAATGTATTTGCTACTAAATGCCCTTTCATTCCATATCTATAAAGGAAAAGTAAAAATCCATTTAGAAAAATCAGGATATGTCAATGCATACTGGAAGATTTTATATATATGTAAGATTATACAATTCATTAATCAACTCCATGGTATCAGTGTGCTAGAGGAAAGTGCTCTGGTTGGTTACCAGCCTTTCAGGTGAAAATTCTGTACGGAAGTTCACAATAGCTGCTTTTTTATCTTTCTGTAAGGTCTCCTGATTGTGTTCTTGCTGAGAAGAGTGCGAGGGCTGCTTGAGCTCTACAGTGTTACACATAACACTGCTACCAACTCATCTACAGTCTGTTAGGAATCACAAAGTGTGACCTAGTGAATGGGCCCTGTTGCAATACAATGACATAGGAGAATGAGAATAAGTCGCATTAAACAACTCAATGAAGATAACAGCTCTTTCTAATTTACACAGGACCACACCCAAACTTGAACACAAAAAAGGCACAGCAAAGCTTATAGACACAAAATGAACTCATTTCTAAATTTTCCAGATTTTAGGGAAAGAGCATTTAAGCCAAACACAGCTCAAAAGGAAAGGAAATCCTTTGTTCCTAATCTCCCGGCGTATAAGATGTATAGGCAGAAATCTTGTTTCTTCCTTTTTTTTCTAACCAAAATATGAATGCTGTGACTCACATTCTCTGTAGGTTTAGACTACACAACCATGTACAAGCAGACAGTTCCCTGCAGGTGGAATAAGACCGATTGATTTTGATATTTCTAGATCTTTCAATACATGCTAACACATGACTCAAAAATGTGCCAATCAAAAAATTACTTACTGCAAGACTGATGTCATCATAAAGCAAATACAGAATATGTGCTATAAACAAAGAGTGGTAAAGATGTAGAATGATAATGGCACTAAAATTCTTTTAACAGTTTCTAAGCCTTCACAGACCTCACTGATTTCAGGTACTTAGATTCTACTCACAAAGAAATTGAGCAATATGCAGTGTCACCACATTGCCTGCAGAAGCAGACATTGCCTTTCCTTAGGAGAGAATTCAAAAGGCCAATCACTGTGAAGCAGCAACACAAAAGTCAAGCATTACTCCAATATATGAAGTACAGAACTTACCTTCTACTCCTAGGATATAGGACAGAGAAAAATGTAACAGCAATTGTTCTCTCTGTCTCCATAACTGAATTGCTGAAGCATCACCATGCTGCCCACAGTGCAAGACTGACCCAGCTGAAGTAAGTCAGGAACATCAAGTGGCGTGCATTCCAGAGATACACGAGACACACGTTTCAGCAGAAAGGTCAGACTTCTTTTGAGGGGTGGCAGCAGTTTTAGAAGCTTTGTTCTGGACTGCTGAAGTGGTTTTCAGCTTTTCTGCTGTTAAAGTGTCTCATATCAAAACACTTTAAAGTCCAAAACAAGAGTTCAGCATGTACAGGACTGATTTTAAACAAATCCTTGCTACACACTCTCTTGGTGAAACCATGAACTTGAAAAGCGTTTTTCCAGATTGTCTCCTTCTCTCTCTCATCTCCAAATTATGACATTGTTTCTCAAACATCAATTTAGTAATTTCATATACTGCACTGTAGCACAATACAGTAATTATAACGTACTGCAACATGTGCATCTTTATCTACTATAAATAATGCAGGTAAAAATCGAAGAAGTTGCAGAGGACTGCTCTTCTGCAAAGTAACCACCATATTTTATGCTGAAGTCATGTTTGCTGACTTTCACAAACTGTCCTAATTAATGCTTTTTGTTAGCTGGTGACTGCTGAAACTGAAGCAGAAAAAGCAAGGCAGAAAAGGAAAAGAGTTTAGAATATTAAAATTCTCTAGCAACTATTCTAGAATTGGGAAGGCAGGAGCCATTTGACACTGGTTCTGCTTTAACAGCCATCATTGCAAAAAGACTGTAAACTAACATAACTTCTGCCTTCCCCCTGGCAACAGAACAAGACAAAACTGCAATCACAAAAAGAAAAAAAAAAAA
>VXAU01005244.1:219351-380542 GCA_013399695.1 Formicarius rufipectus
TATTCCATCCTCCTCCAATAACCCCCAAGATCAAGATCTTAAGAATGCAGACAGATAAAATATACAGATTTTGCTTTACTGACCCCAACATAATCAATGTCCAAATCGTGGTACTGTTTTGCTCCTAATATCCAAGAAACAATATAATAAGCAGTGACATCTGGATAGTCATAGGGCCAGTTTTCACCCTTCCCTATCCATCCTGGAAATGCCCAAGGTAACCCTGGAAAGAGAAGAAAAACAATTCAATAAGGCAAGGTGCTGGTCTATATTACTAAGTAAGTTTCAATAGCAAGCTCTAATTTGTCCTGCCTAAAATGAAGGAGCAAATATGCACTTCAAATTCACTTAGTTCCAGTGAAGAACTGAAACATAACTTATTTAATGAATAAAACATATTTAACTGAACAGTATGCTCTAATTAAATTATGATCAAACATATTAATAGCCACCTTTTTTTTCTTAATAGAAAGCCTTCAATACTAAATAACTAGATTTACTACATACAATCTTTCAATTGTATGGTATTAGCTCTAATAGGTTTAAAAATCCAAAGATTTTAGGATAAAAATTTACAAACTTAAAGACATATAATCAAAACTGAATACAAAAAGTTGTTAATATTCTGAATACGAATTTCAGAAGAAGTGATGAGCAGATCATAATAGAAGGATTATGAAAAAGCATTTCCAAGTCTCAGCTATTTACTGGATCTTTTAGTTAAAAAGAAGTACAAATTAACCCAACCAGATCCTGCTAAGTTTTCATCTGACATGTACAAGACACCATAGGCTAATTTAAAGGTAAACCCTCCCTTCTTTATTGAGAGCTTGATGCGAGGGAAGAGGGACATTATTAATAATCATGATTAGTCACAGACAGTAAGCTTAACAGAATCTGACTGGCAAATCCTGCACCAAGTCATGCCTTGTGGCTGGGTATGGTAAAGTCTGACCCGTGGAAGACTGGGGGTTTAGACACTTTTTAACTGACATATTCCTTACCTTGTTCTGTGTGAAATACATTTTGTATTTCAAAAATACAATCTAGGGTTCCACATTTGTACTGTCACAGCACACACAAAACTCATGATCAAAACAGGAAGACAGGAAACTCAACTACACACATAAGACAAATCAGAAGACAAGAACCACTAGAGTGGAGAGAGGGTGACACTTTGTAACAAGAACATATAATCAAATGTACTGTGTATAATATTTACAGATTTATAGTCCCAGTAACTTTACCCTTCCCAATTTTTTTACTCTATTATTCAGAAATTCATCTTTCACGATAAATCATTCATTTTCATTACTGTGATACACTTTAAGTATTAACGTTATTTAAAACAAGCAAATTATTAGACATTTTTTATCCCGGGCTTCTTGTTACAGTAGCACAACATGAGGATATTGTGCTACTGTAAAAAAGTAAAACACTGTAAGTCTAAGTGGAGCATCAAGACAAGCTTAACAAATATTAGATATTCTACTTTGTCTACTGCAACATCCAGGTATCTGCCTGCTAAAATTAACATGTTAATTGAGTGCGAGATAGGTAATTTAGTCAGGGGAGTAAAAAATCATTTAAATCTTAAAGCCTGAAGCAATTTACCGATCAGTTTAATGTTGGGGTTTCTCTTTTTAGCTTCTTTCATCAGCCACCATTCATAGCCCCGGAAGTAGTTCTCATCATTTTCATAGTGCATATGGGAGGGTTCAGTACCATCTAGGAAGGAAAGAGACAGGTAGCTCACAATTATCCTCTGTGTCATAAGCTGTTACACATCAAAGTTTGCTGCATTGCTCACTGCCATAGTATGAAGGCACATATCTCTGACATGGTTCATCAGTTCTTTGGTATGTTTCAAAGCAAAATGAAGAGTGGGAGGGAGGAGAGAAGACTTGCCACTCTTTGTTCTTAGCCTATTAACGTGGCATAAACTTTATATTTTTGATTTTTAAGGGACTTTGCCTGCTTTTAACATCAGATGCTGTTAACTATCAGGCATTCTCTATACCTATATATGATAAAACTAAATCTAAATTCACAATTATCTTGGGACCACTAGGAAAAATCATTAGGAAAGTTAGAGCATGAAGATTAGGAGGAACAAAAAAAAAATTACACAAGCAGGTTATAGCTAAACCAAAAACTACACAAAAGAAGGTCATAGTTTGTTTTTTCTCTGCAAGGCGAATCCAGGGAGAGAAAAGGAGCTACCATGAAGTTTTTCAATTAAAGGAAAGACAAAGTTTTTATTTTTAAAGATGTAGTTTAAAATTTCCATGGTGTTCTGACTGCAGAAAGTTCTTGGAATTGAAGACTATTTACTGATTTTCCTAAGGCAAAGGTAAACAAAATAGAAAGGTGCAAAAGAATCAGTGTTGCAAGGGAAGTCATTACACACAAAAGTCAAGTAATAACTTGTGTACACAACTGCAATGATTATTAATACTAAACTGTATGCAGAGACTACTTCTAATGAGATTTCTTTTTTTTTTTGTGAAGCCTGCTGAAACAGGACATTTCATTACCAAAAACAGGACTGATTTGTTTTCTTACCTTAGTAACACTTGACTATAATGAAGTTCATTTATCAGGAATATAGAATAATTAGATTTCAAAATTAGACTTTTAATAGCATTTCAAATGAACTCCTCACTATCCCTCTGAAGTCAGAATAAGACCTGCAGCCTAGTGAGCTGAGATATATGCATCTTATTGTTCTCGTTCTAAAACATGGAAAGCCAGCACACAAGCATGTAACAAACATTCTCCTTAGCCAGCAGTAAGAATGGTAGAAGAAAAGGTCTCTGCATGCCTGAACACAACTCCATTCTCCTCTAACCAGCAACTCATTAACATACTGAGCTTTTAAATCCAGTATAATGTTTTTCATCATGTTAATTTTTTGTAATGGAAAGTAAACTGAAGAATGAAAACCAGTATCTAATTATACAAACACAGATACTACAAATGTATCTATATGAATATATAGACATATAAAAGGTCACAAAACCACATTCTGTGCTGACTATTTATTAACTACGTCTGGTTTAAGTATACTTTTGATGTGGCCGGACTTACATCAGGGAAAGAAAAAAAGAAAGAAAAAAGAAAGATAAGAACTGCAGTCAGTGCTTCTCAGCTTCTGATCACAAGCAGTTACTCAACAGTGAATGTAGTAGAACAGGCAAATTATATCAAGCCATTTTCATTTGCAACTCTGCCCGGGCAAAAACAAACAAAAAAAAAGTAGTGGTAACTGTCAGCCAATGCTACTCCAGTGAAATGTAGCAGCTTATTAAACCAAAGAAACACAATTGCTTCTGACCAGCTATCTTTGCCTTTTCATGGCTTTTACTATTGCAAAACTGGTGTTTGAGAAATGCTCCACAATTCAGAAAGCTACTAGACGGGGGAAAAAAAAAATCATTTACTCTAGAGTGCAACCTATTAACCATATGATAGTGAGAACTGTCTTCAGAACAGTAGTACAAACCCCTCTTCTACAAGTTAGCAGATACTATGCATACAGCTATAGACTGCATCTCCATGCTTCAGCTCAAGTGATGTGTGCAGGACATGTTACTTCCAGCAACACTGAAACAGGACATTAAAAAGCGCTTATGTAAAATCCGTACCTGTTGACTGTGCATCACCTCCAATCTCTACTTTGAGAATATGTAAAGAAGCACCAAAATTTGGCTAGAAAAAAAAGAGAGACAGAAAAACAAATTCTGCTGTTAACAAGATGAATGCAATAAGCATACAATTTTGAGTATGATAAAAATGCAACACCTTTTTTTTAAACACTCACTATAGATGCAATGAGATATACAAATTTCTGCTTCAAAAGAAAATCAACTAGTGTAAATAGTACACTGATCTCGTAATAGGTTTCATTGACTCTTGCACCATTAACAACACAACTACGTAACTGCAAATTTTAAACTGGCTATGCTCAAGAAGATACTGAACCACTCAAAGTAGAACATGGGCTATAAGAGGAACACAACAGTATTTTAATGTTATTAGAAGTCAAATTCATTTTCTTTTAAAATCAAATTACTGAAGTCAACGTTTCTGTAAATAATTTATTCTTTGGTGTAAAGGGTTACCCTGCTTATGTGAAAGAGCATACACACAGACCAGAAATAATCTGCTAACTGCAGAAAGGCAGGTAAAGGGAAAAAAACCATCACAGTGGGAAACAAGTGGCCTCCTACAGCACTATCCTCCTCCCCCAATATCTGACCAATGAGGCCGAATATAAAATTCAAGCTCATATAGGTGATCCTACTCCTAGGATCTTCCAGCCTTTGGTGGATTAAGAGTTTGTCAAGCCAGAAGTTACAATTAATCATTATTTTAATAACCACTAATAAACGGCCTCATCCGCAGAATTACCTAAGTATAATTCTGGTATCTAAAAAAATGCTATAAGACATAACAATTCAGTTTGATTAAATAAATATGCTGTAGTAGTTTATTTGGTTTACAAGTTTGGGATTTTTTTATTTGCTTTTAATAAGAAGCACATATTTCCAATTTTCCTTTCCAACACTTCTGATTTTAAACTTCCAATGCTTTTGTTCTCCCATCCCCATCATGAAAGTTGACTGTCATTAAAAAATGAGAATGAGCCAAGGTATACCCCCCCACCAGGTATGACAGTTTAAGAGGCTTTGGAGAAAGATCATGTCCAAAAGTCTTTGAAAATCATAATCCCTCAGCTAATTTCCTTTGATTCCTTCAGAAAACTCATATTAGTAATACACAGCTTCAGTCTCCAAAAAACATAGGGTTTGATCCCCAGTCACACATTATGCCTTGCTCTATGTTTTAAAACTAATTCTTTAAACTACTCAGTAAATTATTCCCCTCCAGCCATCTGGATTGCATTACTTGAAAGTGACATGACATCCTCTTCCAGCAGAGTAATTTAGAGTTTCAAAAGCAAAATAAGTTATTAATGTCCAATGCAATAATCTTGCCACATAATAAATTGGGCAACTGCATGGGTTACACTTGCTAACTAAAGCAGCTTACAAATAAATGATGTTTATACACCTTGTAGAGTAACTTCAGTTATACTTGAGATTAGCTTGGAATAGGTTTGTTCTTAAAATCATGCAGCCTGCACCATCATTGTCACGTTATCTATCTGTACTCCAAAAAACAAAATCAAAACTGACTCAAAGACCCACCTACTACAGTCACTACAAACACCTATATTTCTCATTTTAGCCACAAAAATGATTTCTCATTCAGTTCACATGGATGAGGAATATACATTTAATAAATTTTTTAAAAGGTATTTCCAAAACATATTATGAAAAGATGAAAGGAATTTTCATAATAATTTGAAGAAACAGACTCCTGAACAAAATCCTGGTTGTTAAAAACAACAGCTAAAATTTAATCTACTTTCATCAATATAAAGTAGAATATTTACAAGACATGATTTCATCTAATTTCAGATAGCATTGAATATACTGCAGGAGTTCCAACATTACACAATCACAAATTCTGCATACAATTAAACATTATTGTAGCACTTAAACCAACTTTACCTTGAAGAGGTAATCTAAAATCTGGGAACGATAAGGTTCTTGGTAGTTCACCAGGAGTCTAGATGTGGCCTGAAATGGAAAGAAAACGTGAAAATATGAAAACCCAGCTGTCAAATGTTTAAGTACATCCCAGTTTTTCAAGCTGGGCCATTCACACGGCTCATAAACCTACAAAAATACTTACAGCACCAGGAACTCAGCTAAACCCCTACACAAACTCCTTTCCAATTTTTCACCTGTGTATTTCTGGTTTCACAGACTGCCATTGCTTTGTACTCTGGTTACCTGCAATTTACTACAAAGGGAGTCCAGAGAACTGAGGAACAAAAAGAGCACACATCCAGGCTCACGGTAAGGAAACGCAGCTGCCTCCCGGCACTATTTCTCCCGTTCTACTCAACTCTCCTTGCTTCGCCTCACCGCACACCACAGGCAACAGAGGCACGCAGGGCAAGGAAAGCATCTCAGCAGCTCCGGGAGCGAGTGAAACCCCCAGGGACTTCGCGGCTGTGCAGGCTGACCCCCAGCGAGGACGCCGGGCGGCTGTCCTGCCCGGAGCCGCATCGCGTCCCGTGTGTCCCCGCACACACCCGGGACACGGCCCGGCCCGGGCCCCGCGCACTGCCACGGGGTGGACCCCCCGGCCTCGCTGCCCCGAGGGGGGCCCCGGCGGCACCAGCACCGCTGCTCACCCCGCCGCCGCTCACGGCCCCGATCCCGTCGAACTGCCTGCCCAGACCGTCTGCATCGTCCAGCACGTAGGTGGCCGCCAAGAGCGGAGCGGCGCCGACGCTGGGGGGCCCCGGGCCGCAGCTGCAGCCAAGGAGGATAGCGCCCCAGAGCAGAGCCGCGCGCCCCATCCCGATGCCGATCCCGCTCCCGTTGCTGATCTCGATCCCGCTGCCGCTCCCGATCTCGATGCCGCTGCCGTCCCGCCCCTGCGGCGCCTCCGCACTGCCCGGCAACGCGTGTCACGTGACCGCGCGGCCCCGCAGCGCCGACGGGCGGGGCGTCAGCGCCCTGCGCCGCCATCGTGCTGCAGGGAAAGGCGGAGGGAGGGTAAGGCTCCGCAGCCTTTACGGGCAGCCCTTCCCCAGCTGAAGTCAACGGGCGCCATTTTGACAATGGGCAAGGCACCTTCCGGCCATGAGGCGCCTACCGCCCGCAGGAACTGGGCATTGAGCAGCGAGTGAAGCTACCGCGGAGCCATCTTGTGTGTGGGAAGGCACGGTGGCTGTGAGGGGAGGCGGGGCTTGCCAGAGAGCGCACCGGCAATCGCCTCCAGTGCGGAGTGAGTGGCTGCGGATGGAGGCAGAGCTCAGCCTTTTCGAAGCCTTAGACTCTCCTTTTCGGGGCCTTCGACAAGGCACGGTATTTGTCCTGGGCGAGGAATGGCCTTTCTCAGTGTGTCTCTAGTTTCCAGGCCCTCGCCAGCACGTCGCAGTCAGTTTCCTGGGTTTGCCCCGCTCTTAAGTTGCCGCCAAATGCCTTGAAGTGTCAGCATAAGTCGGCGCTTTGAAGGAGCACGTTCCAGCGCGCCGTGAGAACGACCTTTAATCGCCGCAGGGGGAGCGGCTCCGGTCGCCGCGCCAGTCCCGCGCCCTGCCCGGGGAGTCCCGGCTGGCCTCATCCGCGTCAACAGGACCCCAGAGAGGGATCCTGAAAGTGGAGTTTAACATACGAGAGACTGAACGAACCTCTCAGTTCTGCGCTTTCAGGGGCGCGCTGTGGGGCAGCCGCATCGAAGTGTCACCGGCTGAGATGGACCTGTGCCACACGTCAAAAAGTTTCCATGAGATTAGTCAGGGTATTCCCTCAGACACCAGTGTTCGTCTCAGGAAAATCAGGAGATCGGCAATCAGTTTGATTGTCCTATAAAAATTCATAATGGGGAGCGCCCTGTGTGCTGACCTCAGTGTTTCACAGAGGCGATGCTACATGTGCCTAAAGGAGGAATGAGGCACCAGGAGGTGCCGTGGCTGATGTCCTGCGGGCATTGTGGAAAAGCCCAGGTTTTGCACGTTTCTATCCATAAAGAATGCTGTTATTCGAGCCTCTGCGGCTCTTGTCATTTGGGGATCTAATGTCTCAGTGATGACATTACCTGGCTGACGTTTCCTGTTTGTTTCTTTTTAAATAACAATACCAGGCACTCACAAAACATTTTGCACTTTACAACAATATCAGGCATTAACTAATGAACCTGCTCACACCCAAATGAGCTATATGATATCATTATTACATGTAGAAGGTCAGAGTGACTTCCTCAGGGCTACAGTGAGTCAGTGGCAGAGGTAGAATTATTCTCCTCGTCCTATTTCACATTCGTTCCAGCAGTCTGTACAGGTTTGCACACCTGGAGGGTTTGCAAAACCATCATAAATTATTACTTGGTTAATTTTGCTAGTTTCTCAATCCATCAATTTATTCCACGTAGAAAGTTTCAGCTGTGAAATTCAGTCTCTTAATCACTCGCAGGAGCCTGAAAGTGTCAGATTTCAAAACTCGTATTTGCATCCTGTGATGTGGTGAGTGCCTCACCTTTTCTGGTAGCACAGAAAAGCATTCTCAGAATCTGTTTTAATGGAAAGAAAAGGATGGTATAATTCTGAACTTTATTCTGCATTTAGAGTCTTCATCTCACTTTGAACCATTTTTTTCTTTACACATTTACTCATGGCCCAAGGACATATGACCCCTTTGAAAACCCAAATACATCCAATAAAATAACTGAGGACTTATTCATTGCTCGTTTTCCAGATAATATAGTTTTCCACGATTAATGCTTTTCTATTTCGGTTCTTTTTTTTTATTGATAGTACATTAATTTCAGCAAACACTAAGAACACCTGCTGTTCCAGGATGCCTGAGATATTGCTTATGTCCAGATCTCAAAAAAACCCCTGAAAATCTGCTGCTTACATCAGAACTTAAATTTTTGCATATAGACACAGTCAAGAGTTGATTTTTACATATCACTTTATTTCCAGAATGTATAAAATTGATCTTTCAATTCCATGATCAATTGTTACAGCAAAGAACTGTAGAAATGTTTCAACTATGTTTTTCTATTTTTAATAAGAACTGCTGCTTTTTCAGCAAAGTATAGAAATCCTCAACAAAACAGGAGAACCACTACACCAGGCACTGTTCTTAGTAGGTGCAATGTTAGAAAAAGGCAGGTGGAAAGTGATAAACTTTATCTAATGGATTTTCTCTCAATGAAAATGAAGAAGTGACTGAAATTTGTTTTAGAAATTAATCTAACCAATGGCCTCCCTTTCACCAAACTGGAAGTGGCTATGATTACAGTTTGAGAACGGGCACAAGTATAGAGTGATTTTATAATTTAGCCTTCCTGTAACACACATATCAGTAAAAAAACCATGGATGGAAAATTCATGGTCTGACTGAAAAAAAGAAATGGAACCAAATCTCTGGAGCAAGTGGTTAAATATTATAGAGCTGCCTGGTATTCTTCTCAAGGAAGTCAGTTTTTTTTAGAGCTGCTAAATTTGTTAATCTGTTTCATTTCTCCTTAGCGTCTGAATCATCACAGGGCAGTTTTTTGTGCTGCCCAGCAGATCTACATTTTAAGTGAAATTGTGTCTTAAAGAATTTTACCATTCCAAACAGAAAGTATGAAAAAATACACACAATAAATTATTGTGATCACAAGGGGGGAAGAGAACTGTGCTTCTCTTACAACTTTCTACCTGAACATTTGAATAGAATTACCTGCTAAGAGAATCACACCCATGAAAGCTGCATCCGACCTTAGATTCAGTTTATATATAAATACATAAATATGCAGCCTGTCACAGTGTATAGCATTCTGTTGTCCTTTGTTAACTAGAACTATTCTCAAGCTTCTCATAATTTCTGAAAATACTTAATTCTTTTTGCACAAAGGCATGAAGTCATTGTGATGCATTTTTGAGCTCTTCTTAGGTGGATTCTTGCTTGATTCTGTGATAAATTTGGAAAGAAAGACATGTGAGATCCTTATGTTAAAAAAAAAAAAAAAGTGCTATATTTTGAACATGTAATAGTAAACACAAATAAAACATGGTATTTTATTTCTGTGGATTGGTTTCTCTGCAGAATGCAGTGTCTCCTAGCTAGTGAGTTTAAAATATACTCTGCTCATGTAATTAGGCAATATTTTCAATTAAACTTTTACAAACTGTGAAAGTATTCCTAGATTTACCAAGTTTGGTACTATAATTTGTGTATGCTTCTTTGTAATTATGTCCNTTGTGGACTGGTTTATGATCAGGAAGAAGCAGTTGGATTTTGAAGAACTCACTGCCTGCCATGAATTTGTTGGTTTGTAAATTCAGGTAGCAGATTTTTTTATTTTAAAAAAAAAAAAAAAAAAAAAAAAAAAAAAAAAGGAGATCAAAAAGAGAAATAAATGTGTGACAGTTGTATCATCTCAGAGCAGCTTCCTGTCTTGTATCTGATAAAGCAGAAGCAGACACTTTTTCTCAGAAACAGAGCAGACACTAGTTACACTACCAGTGGCACAACAGGGAAACTGCTGCACAGGGACACATGGCTGCCTAGGTAAGTGTTCAAACTCCAAAAAGTCAGATACACAATTTATGTTCTGGGACAGGTTTCAACCTACCTCTCCCTTAATGTGATGCTGACATGATAAAAAGAAGAGATGCAAATGAGGCTGTAAAAGATTTCTTCTGGAGAAGGATTATTTCAATCTCAACACAACTGAAATGTTAGACTAAGGGTCAAATGACATCAAAAGATTTAAATAGGGAAGATATGCTAGCTTGATTTTTGTTTGTTGTAATGGTATTGCTATGATCCAAATACCTGATGCTTACAAGAGAGGGTAAGGATGGAGAAGAATTGTGTTTGGGGGTTAGTTTTTAGTATTCTGAGCTGTGCCATCCCTGTAAGAAGTGCCTTAGTTCTCATAGGGAGTTCCAGTAGTTCTGTTATTGCTCATTTTATGGCACTAACAAAATACCCGGTGCAATATACATGTGAATGTACACAAGGCTTAAAACTTAGCAGAAAAATAAGCCCTGTTAAAAGTAGCTACTTAGAATACCAAACATCATGTACATGAAAATATTTTGTACATCTTTTTGCATGCATAGAGGAAAACATGATACGTGTAATGATATAGCAAAATAATACTTGCCTGCATGGCCTCCATACCAAAAATCATGGTGCTTTTTTTTCCTACTTGCTCACATTAACAATGTTTATGCTTAATAAAGCAGTCCAGAAAGTGTATTTCCAAGTTAAAAAGGCTGAGCTCTTTTAGACCTGTTTGAGTCTCTAAAGAATCTCATACAGACCCATGGGTGAAATTTAGTGTTGCTTAAGGAAAAATGCTGTTCATTTTAAGCAAAAAAGTCCATGTTACTGAAAAATGTATTTCAGCTCTCCTGAACTGTGAATTTTTTCAGAATTGAGCTTCAAGATCTGCCCGTTAGGTGAAAAGAATCAGCTATGGAACATCTTTTGTACTCAAGGAAATCAACTTGGCAATAGAACTTATTTTGAGAACTCAAAACAATCTACTTTGTTGAAATTGCTTTAAGAGAGAAATCAAGAAAGTTGTCTATCTTTCCATCTTATGGTTGATATACAGTACCACTAGCTCAGCAGCCTGCGGCACTAGCTCACAAAGCATTGTTCCTTTCTTTTCTTAGAAAGTTGTTTACACACAGGAGTATTTATGTATTTATATTTATGAAAGTTTAACTTCAACTTACTTTGTTACTTTCAAAACGTCATTAATGAAGAGACTATGTAAAGCTCTCTTTGAAGAAGATACTGTAGAAATGAATTGATACAAATATAATACATAATTACTAGTTTTTTCTAGAAACTTTCACAAGGTTCCTTTACAGGCTTGTTTACATACATTACTTGAAGCGTAACATTTTCCAGTCCATTTCTCTAAATTTTGTGTCTTATTGACTCTTCAAAATTCTTGTACAGTGCTGTGGCAAAATCACAGAGGCAGGAACTATGATAATAAATGAATAACGTGTCTCAAAGAAAACAGTACTGTTAAGAATATTTTTTTTTATTTGAAACACAATTGATACCAAAAACCAACTATAGAAGAAGTCACAAGTCTACAGAACTAGTCACAGTGGATATAGACAATGGAAGTCAAATCATTAGACTATTTCATCAAACAGAAATTCCTTGATAAGTTTTTGTGGAGTTGGGGTTTTCTTTGTTTTCATTTTTGCTGGTTAGTTAGGATTTTTTATATAACACTCAGTGGGGAAAATTATCAAATACTGTTTTTTAGGATAGCTGTAAGCAAATACCATCCTCCTGGGCAAAACCAGCAGGAATACTCCATAGCTGAGAGAAAACCTGGGAATGCATTCAGGTAAGCAAAATCATCATGCATTACAGTGTCTTAATTATCAGAAAAACAACTAAGCAAGGAAGTACAATATGGACTGCTTCCCCTGAAATAAGATGCCAAGCAACACTAGTGAAACTTGTAATCAGGAAAAACAGTGCTTTCTGTTTTCATATTTCTATGAAAGAAACTGCAGCATGAATTGTGATATCCTTCCTTTGTTGACTCTTTGACACACTGAAGTATAGGTCATCAGTACATGCCAGAATGACACACTTCACTTTGTTATCCTCATTGAAAGCATGTCCTTGAGTAGCATCAATGCGTCATCAAAGTGGGGACATGGATTACCTGGGGAATGTTAAACAGCCTCCAGGACTGTGTTCACAGAAACTAAAGAAGATACTGGTTAGAAATAAAAGGAAATGATGGGGTACAGTGACATGTGAATATGAAGGACAGAAAAAAAACTTTCCAATATGCCAAATTTCATGTAGTCTCAACTCACTACTTTGAATTTCATCTTCAGTGTTCTAGCCTGCCATTAACCAATTATATATTCAGATATTAGTTCCTTAAGGCAGAGGGCAGAAGAGCAAAGCAAAGTCTTGCCCCAGAGAACATGTGGTTTATTCAGAGAAGTGCAATACTGAGGACGAGTGTTTTACCTTATGATCAGGGAAATCAACAGAGCAAAACTCTTAGAAACAATGAGCTAAAATAAGAAAGTTAACACCAAAAAGGTGAGTGGTATGAGAAAATTGGTATGTTGGTCTGTAAGTAGGTATGGAAGAGACAAGCTGTTGTGAGTAACATGGAGACAAGTTGGGAGCTGGTAAGGATTATGAGTCTGGAATACAACAACTAACAAAGGAGAAAGAGTTTATGGGGGAGGGGGAAGGAATTCCAGTTTCTCAGTCACAAGACTAGTAAACACTGCCTCATACACTTGCTGCATTATATATGTGCTTCTGAAAGGGCTAGACATGTTAGACATGAAGAAACCTGTCAGAGAAAAAGAGATGCTAAAATGTGATTAGAAGAAGAGGTAGGTATTTTGTCTTTTACTCATCTAGTCTGATTGTTTTTTGGTGTGAAGTTGGTCAGTAAAAGCCTGGGATCCAATTTCTAGAGCTAGATTTTTAGTTTGTGATTCTTATCTATAGCGGGAAGCTTGCAATGCCCTATTTACCTTGTGTTTTTTTTAAACCACACTGAAATGCAGACTTCTTACATTTGCCTTAAATATAGACACTGCTCTTTTTTTTCTTTCTTTCTTAATTAGTCCCCATGTAGGTGAAGTTCCTCAATGGACCAAACTGGCAAGTCATTGTTAAGAATTTTCCTTGTCTTTTGAGCTTGGGAATTAATTTAGCTCTGTGAAAAATTAGCCAACTTGATCAAATAAAGCAGTGGCTGGTAAAAAATAAATACATACTTTCTGACCAGTTTTGTCATTACTCCTTTCAGTAAGCATGAAAGGGATTTTTTTATGGACTACAGATCCATATAATAACCTCTTGGCAGAGACAATAACCTTGCTTGGGTTTCTCTGATAAACCCACAAATTTCCACAAACTTACACATCAAACCCCTAGAAGGCTGTATTTTTCTTACCACATGGGAAAGTTCCTGCACACAAGTTGTTTTCAATTTTAGTTCTTTCCCATGTGGGGACAGTTGCAGATGTGCTATCTTGCAACATACTCATTCTTCAGCCTTTTCATCTCCCCTACTGGCAGTCCAGGCTCAAAGCACAGATGAGTTATCATAGGCAGTCTCTGAAGCCATTAGTAGAAATTGGCAGTAGAAATGCACCACAACAAATATTCTCCATTCTCTTATTTCCTGAACATAACAATTAGATCTTTAGACAAGAGAATTACCAAGTGTCAGAACTGTGATATAACCCGTGAGTACTGGCTGCCTCACCACTTTTGTTGTACAGCCTTACTTACTTAAAGATCTACTCTCCTACATGATTCTAAGGCTCACACAAACGACTCCTCCAGTCCCACTGCTTTAGTCAGGGCTGCCATTTTACTGGGATATTCTTCTTGAAGCTGTAGATACTCACAGCTCTGGTAGTGATTAAGAGAAGCTTAATTATTAATGGGTTTGTAGCTCATGCATGGGAGCTGCAATTTTTAGAGGAAAGAAATGCAACTGAAAAATTGTACTCAGAGTCTCCACCTCACATGAGTGAAAGCAACACCCAGCAGATTCTCCTCTGCAAGCAGGAACCCAATAACCTATCAGATTTCTTTCACATGAGGGTTTCTGGAACATGCAGTAAGTTTTTCTGGAATAGTATGGTTGATGGCAAGTTCTTTCAGGATCACATACTAAAGAAAAGAGAGGAAGCAGGGATGTGTGAGGATGCAATGAGATGAGAGGAATTTGCAATAAGGAGATGTACTAGTCACGCATTTTCCCCTTCTGAGCAGATCCCAAAACCCATCAGTACCTGAATCCTTGTATTTCTATCCTTGTCTCTCCACTGACTTAGAAGGGAGAAGGTTATTTGGGATAAGAAAACTGCCTTATTCATGTTTCCAAATTGTGCTTACTAGAATAATGGATAGCACTCTTCTAGTATTTGTGATCCACTCTATGATCTCCTTCAACTCTCCCACAAGAGAGATGTGGTATTGCAGGACACCACCCCACCCCCAGAAGTGTCTTAAGTACTCATCCTGCTGCTGTTAGTTTGTATCTAATTGACCTTGGCTCCTCATAATTTGGGTTACTCTTCCTATGCTCCTAGTTCCAGGACTGTTTAAAACCTTTGATCATCTACAAACACAGTTTCTTCTAAAAAGAGGACACACACCAAAAAGCTCATAAAACCAAACAGAAGTGTCATAGCTGACATTTTTCTTCTTTGGTAACAGAAGGCTGGCATCTTGTCAACCAGGTCCTGAAGAACTAACAGATGACCGCCCATCAGACTAGAGAGGGGGTTTTATTGCGTCCAGGCTGGAATTAGCCCAAAGATACAACTTGGGGTGGACAATGAACAACACTGCAAAGTGCCATGATGATCACACCCTGGATAAGTATTTGTTTCCATTTGTGTACAGCATTGTGATGATTATCAGTATCCCCATTAACAGCATATCCCTCTGTGCATCTTGCATTCAGGTAAGGAAAAAGAATGAGTTAGCAGTCTACATCTTTAGCCTATCCCTGGCTGACCTTTTGTACTCTTTGATTCTACCTCTATGGATTGATTATGCCTGGAATGGAGATCACTGGAGGCTTTCTGCCTTCCTTTGTAATATTTCTGCCTTCCTTATGTATATGAACTTCTACACCAGCACTGCGTTCCTTGCTTGCATCTCTGTTAACAGGTACCTGGCATTAGTTCACCCCTTGAAGTTCCAGCATTTGCGCACAAGAAGATTTTCATTGATTGTCAGCACAACTGTTTGGCTTCTGGAAAGCATCCTGAATTCAGTCATATTGATGCACAAAGAAGTATTTAATGATCCTTGCAATTTCACTAATCATACATTATGTTATGAAAAATACCCCCTGGAAGAATGGCAGGCACAGGTAAATTTACTCCGGGTATG
Source organism: Formicarius rufipectus (assembly GCA_013399695.1). Taxonomy (NCBI): domain Eukaryota; kingdom Metazoa; phylum Chordata; class Aves; order Passeriformes; family Formicariidae; genus Formicarius; species Formicarius rufipectus. The sequence continues at coordinate 234,870 of VXAU01005244.1, forward strand.
CTCAGGGTACTTAGTCCCTTTGATAGTCATTGTGTTTTGCTACCATAAAATCTATCAAGTAGTGAAGTGTAACCAAGCCACACTAGATGAGGAAAAGAAAAAAGTGAGGAAACTTATTTTGAGTATCGCAGTTGGTTTCATCATTTGCTTCACTCCTTATCACGTTATATTGCTTATTCGCAGCATCAAAGAACCTTCCACCACTGACCCACATCTTTTGCTGACAATGTATAAGGTTTACAGAATCACACAGGCCTTAACAAGTTTGAACTGCATTGCTGATCCCATTCTTTACTGCTTTGTGAGTGAAACTGCACGAACAGACATTCTGAATGTGTTTAGGTGTTGTTTGAGCGTACGAAAGCATGAGGAAGATCAAGCAAAAGACCATACTCTGTGCAGTTCTGCTACGAAAACCAGTACACTGATCACCTACAGAACTTCCTTTGAAATGGACACTGTCAAAAATGCATGAGTGAGTGCATTCAAAGCAAAATTGGATAACCTAAAGGGAAAAGAAAGAAAAATTCTTCTCAAGTCTCTACCTAGGAAATACCCCAAAAGTCAGAGATGCCAATCTCAGCAAAAACAGTAGCTGGAACCAATAAGAACTTACTATAAGGTCAATTAAATCAATGGAGCATCAACACATATCTCTATGGTACAAAAATCAATGACAACAAGCACATGCACAGTCAAGAAGGATGTCCTGGACACACTGACAAAAGTATGGAGGATTCCCCACAGAATTGCCCCCTTTTGCAGCTTGCTGCCTAGCCCACAAGGTGGGCATACATGTCCTTAGCTGGAGGAAGACTAAAGTCCTTCTTGTCCTGATTGGCAAAGGAGCAGACCGAGGGAGTATGGTAAATTTATGTCTGAGTTCATGGTCTAATTTATGCTGCTGTGTTTCACTGAAAGCTCAAATTCTTCTTCAAGATACACACGAGATCAGCCACTTCTTAAAATTGTTTACCTCATGTATATGGGTACTTACCTACTTTTAAGCCTTTCAGCTTCTCTTTCCTTTGAAAAATATATGTTCTAGTGTAGAACCACATTTTATGCAATTTCATTACATTATCATTCATTCACCTTAAGTGCTTTTAAAGAACCAAATTCTAGCCACCAGTGTTTTAATTCAGATAAAACTTTCCCTGATATATGCAGGGAGGAAGAGAAAGGTTGAAAAATGAGGTTTCACATCTTCACAGTGCAAAGGGCCAGCCTTTAGACTTGCTTATTATGATTGAAATCTGGAGTCTGGTTACATTTTCAGAGTCAATAGATCAAGGTTTGTATCCATTTACTTACCTGCACCTGGAGGCCTCAGCTAGAGGTTCCAGGGCACTCGGTCTGCCAGTTTGAAAAAAAAATTAAACAACAAGCCAAGCAGCAAAACTGACAAACCAGCAAAGAACTCAAATGTACCAACAAACAATAAGAATGGAAGCAAAAGAGCCCCCGTTTTGAAAGAGTTGTGTTATCACTAATCAAAAGTGCAGCTGTTAGTTCAGGGACCAGTTACTGCACATGCCACAGAAGCAGCAGGCACTTGAGCCCCTGAAAGGAGTTAAAACACAATGGAAAGTTCCCCTTTTTTCTCCTCTCACTATTTTTTTTGCTTTGGTTCAATTGCCAGGAGGAATATTTGGTAATAGTGTTTTTTCGGTTTCACAGGGAAAGACATTTTCTTTCCATTAAAGAAAAAAAAAAAAAAAAAAAAAAGAGACATTCCTTTCTAATAAGTCTGTGTAGTGGAAAGATTTTGACTATCACTTTTCAGCACACTTCTAGGTCCAACATTGTATGTGGAGTATGTGCATATGGTGGTCACAAGCAATAAGGAATTTCTTATGAAAACATGTAAATTAAAAATTTCTACAATGAAAAGAGCACTTCCATAGTTTTCGTGGGTTTCTATTTGTGTCTATTTTTACTTTCAATGAATTTCACATTCTGAAATGGGAACTGGACAGGCTGTGGAAGTAAGGCTTTTGACCTGGAGAAGAGGAGATGTTGAAGGACCTAGTGGTAGCCTTGCAATCCTGCAGAAGAGGGTATTGAGAAGATGGAGCCAAACTCTTCACAAGAGCTCATAGAAGGAGGGACAAAAAATCATGTGCGTAACTTGAAGCAGGAAGGGTCAGAGTTGATTTAAGGAAGAACTTTTGAACTATGAGAGCTGACATGCAGTGGACCAAGGTGTTCTGTGTGCCCCATCCTGAGAGGTTTTTATGACCCAGATGAACAAAGCTTTGTTCAACCTGGTCTGGCCTCATAGCTGACCTTCCCTTGAGCATAAGACTGGACTAGAGATTTCCTGAGGTCCCATCTTACACAGTTGTCTTGTGATCCTGTGAACTGTTCTGGCTGTTGCCTTCCTCTCCAGAAAAATATGTTCCCTTCCCTTTTTTGTTTCCATTTGCTGGATTTTGTTTTGATGTGGGATTTTTTGGTGTTTGTTTTTTATTTTTTTTTCTGTAGTTCCTTCTTATATATTATGGAGCAAAAATTACGCAAACAGAAGTGTGAGTTACTTCACCACAGATTTGTGCCTATGCTGACCTATGCATTTTGCAACAGAATGTGAAATTTCACTGTTATAATGAAATAAACTGGAATAAAAGCAGAACCAAACTTCACTGTAACTTCATAGAAAGAAGAACTCAGTGGTTCATTTTTAGATCTTTCACATGCCAGAAAAGTTGGAAAGTTAATTCTTTCTTTATTTAAATAATTTAAGAATTAATTTACAGGATAAAGAATAATGAAAATTAAATCTAAGCAACAAAACTGAATTGAATTTAACTTGTGTGTTGGGGAGTAGGGAGAGCTGGCTGCTCTACAAGGGGCAGCGGGCCAGCACCTGGGGGTGACAGCCAGGCAGACTTTGGGCAGCATTGTCCCTGACAAGCCACACGATGCCATGTCACCCCAGCAAGGCACACAGAGCAAGTCTAGTGATGGTAACCAGTACTGGACAACTGTCTGAGATCACCAAATAAATCTGTAGAGACAAGGCAGGTCTGAGGTCAAGCTGGGAAGCCAAGTCAGGAAGTCAAGGTTGGGATCAGCAAGGTACAAGGCTGGGCTTGTCACCACTAGCCATGTCACCACTAGCCTGTGCATAGGCAGTTAGTCCCCAAGGTGGTAGAAGAAGAAACCACAGACACTGTTGGTGAACTTAGGGCCTTGAACCTCTGGAAAAAAAAAAAAAAAAGCTTAATTTTCACAAAATTTGACCTGAGATTTTATATTTTTGTAATATTCCACCAATGCTCATGAAAGCCATAGCTTTGACCAGTTTACATTGGTATGTGTGGATGTTTTTCATAGCATCATTTCCTATAGTACCTCCCTGTATTGTTGAAGATTCACTTTGAGTTAAAGGAAAGTAATGACAATGGCTAGTCCATAGGATGGGCTACAGGAAAATCTCATGTAAGTCCAGGCTCCTATCCCTTAATGAGAAAAAAATGTAGGTACCTAATTCCTTAGATTGTTCCAAAATACTCAATCTGTGTATTCAAATCACAGCACTCTGAAAAAATGAGGAAACTTCTAGATGACTACAGTGTCCTATACTTCAACGATTTGTGAATTTACTTCATTATTCTTACGTAGCTAGAAATTTACACTTCATTCTCTCTCCAAATTTTATTGTCCCAGTTGGACCAAAATTACTGTATGAAAGTGAACATCTACATTCTATTTAAAATTGCAGTGTTACAGGAGGCATAGGACATGGTAAATGTCATCCAGGCTCTAATCCGTGCTTTGTATAACTGTTATTGAACAGTCCACTCAAAATTCCTGATGGCTTTGCAGGCAAAAAACAGGTGCAAATTCACAGGAACTCTTCCCAGAGAAAGGACATTCCTTACAGAAAAGAGTTTATGAAATTCAAATGTCTATTTAATGGCAAGAAAAAAGGCATGCATTCAAATTCCATTTTCCTCACAGACAATGCCTGAAAACATTAGTGTATGGTCTCAGTGAGTCACCATTTCCTATCTCACTTCAAATCTATATAGTAAGAATATGGATAATTAAAAGGGCTGTGACTGCACTTTAATTAATATCCACAGGGTATGAAATGTCAGTTTAATAATAGCAGAAGTGAATTTGTCTGTCAATAATTCTCTTATAACAGAGTCCATCTGCCAAATGTCCAGCAAATATATAGCTCAGCTTCGTAAGTTGAAGGGTTTTCAGTGAACTATGGTGACCTAGCTGGTGGAATTTCAGACTTCATTTAACCTGTTTTTTTTAGAATCTTAGAGTCATTAAAGTTGGAAAAGATCACCTAGTCCAACCATCAGCCACAACCTGCATCACATCTTTTCTGTTGTAGTTACACATAAGCGTCACTTTGTTAATGTCATTGCAGTCAGTCCTGACTCACCTGCCTACTCTTTTCCTTTTCTGGGTTTGCTTTTTTCTTTTTTTTCTTTTTTTGAGTGTCTAATACATCTAGCTTCAAAATCACTGAAAAAGGTGAAAGGAAGTGTGAATTTTAAGAGTAATATATTCCACTTCCTGTTTCCATTCACAGAGAATGCTGTTACTGAAATCACTGGTAATCTAGTGGCAGTCTTCAGCAATGTCACTCTTGGGCCATAGTTTAGCCATGTGCCACTTTCCATATTAATTACCAGTTTCATCAGTCAAGTTCTTTATTTTCTAAGGTGGCAAAGGACCAAACTATTCATTTGTTCTCACCTCCACACAGAATAGAGAACATGGGTGGAAGTATGAGAGTGCTTGGGACTGGCATGACTACGGCAGCAGAAAATCTGCTTGCTCAGAGCAAGGCTGCAGGGAAGGAAAGCAAAGGAGGGCTCTGAGCTCAGCAATAGCCAGGGGCAGCTGCTGCACCCATAGGCCAGTGCTGCCAGTTGCCAAGGTTTTCCTTCTACATGAGACAGCAGTGATTCCCAAGCCCTGCGAGATGGCAGCTTGCCCCTGCCCAAGGCCACCAACTCCTCTGCACCTGCACAGTCCCCAGTGCTGCTGATCCAAGGCAGCTCTAGCACCGTTAAGGAGAAAGAGAGTGAAACACATTGTGCATATAATAAAAGTTTTTCTTTTGTTGCTGCACCACAGTGGCTGTGTTACAAGAAAGTCACTAGCTTAAGCCGGCACAGGGAAGTTTTGATTCAGCTATGAATTAAAAGTGACCAGAATACTTCACTTAAATCCTGTAAAATGCTAGAAAGACATAAAGCCTATTCTGGACTGGGAATTGGTGGTGGTGGGGGAAACGAAACAAACAAAAAAAAATACAAAAATAAAAAACAAACAAACCAACCAACAAAACAAAACAAAAAACCCTCACAACAACAAACAAAAAACACCAAGGAAAAGACTGTATCAAATCATAGGTGAATTGCAAGGACACTGCACAAGACAGTCAGAGTCTCATCTGTGCAAACCCAGAGGCATTGTCAGCAGTGTATCACCTACAGCCTTTATCCAACCAGCATACAGCAGAATGTGTATCCCATAGGATCTCTCACTGAACATCAGAGAGTGTACACATAATATCACTAAGGTGGCCTGGGAACACTAAAACTGGAAACAGTGGGAGTTGCCAAAAAAAAAAAAAAAAAAAGTGGAAATATAGGTCAATCCCTTTTTTGTTCTGTCTTCAAAATTAACCTTGAATATTTTGGTGATAGGAGTAGAGACTCAGTTTCTTTAAATGGAGCGTGAGAGAAATTGAAAGAAAAAAAAGATGATGTCTCACAGGAGCAGAGGTAGCTTTGGGAGCTGTTAGTTTAAACTTAGTATTTTGAGAAATGATATTGCTATAGCAACAGTTTGGTTAAAGATTCAGTACAGAGGCAAAAAAATCTTTTAAATTGTTTTCCTGGTACAATCAAGATCTGTTGCTGGATGAACAATTGAGGTGGTGACAGCCTCGGTAAAAGTACACCCAGATCCTGTACTAGTGTCCAATTACATTTAAGTCTTACGGAGTGATGGTGGATGAGAGGCTGGACATGACCTGGCAATGTGCACTTGCAGCCTAGAAAGAAAATTATATCCTGCACTGTATCAAAAGCAGCGGGGCCAGCAGGGGGAGGGAGGAGGTTCTGCCCCTCTTGCTCTGCTCTGGTGAGACCCCATCTGGAGTGCTGCATCCAGCTCTGGGGTCCCCAGCACAGGAAGGACGTGGACCTGTTGGAGTGAGTCGAGAGGAGGGATACCAAGGTGATTAGAGGGCTGGAGCACCTCTCCTATGAGGAAAAGCTGAGAGAGCTGGGATTGTTCAGCCTGGAGAAGAGAAGGCTTTGGGATGACCTCATTGCAGCCTCCTAGTACCTGAAGGGAGCTACAATAAAAGATAGAGAGGGACTTTTCACAAGGGCATGTAGTGACAGAGCAAGGGGAAATGGCTTCAAACTGAAAGAGATTAGGTTTAAATTAGATAATACGGAGAAAATCTTAACTGTGAGAATGGTGAGGCAGTGGAACCGGTTGCCCAGAGAAGTGGGGGGTGACCCATCCCTAAAACTGTTCAAGGCCAGGTTGGATGGGACTCTGAGCCTAAGGGAAGGTGTACCTGGCCATGGCAAGGGCTTTTGAACTGGATGAATTTTAATGTCCCTTACAGCTCAAGCCAGTCTATGATTCAGTGGTTCTATGAGGATTCAGATCATCTAGGTGTGTCACATTGCCTTTCAGATGGCATACTGAAGTTTATTTAACGTGAACAACTTTCACAAGCTTTTTCCAAGAGCTGGTCCTAATATCCCCAAATTTGTGCTATATTCCATCCTAGATGAAGCTGTGTTTTGATTTCTTGTAGAATGTTTGCCTTATCTTTCAGTTCTCCCTGTTTAAAGTCTTCTCTTTAACAGAACTAGAGAGGTACAAAGTAATGGCTGTTTTTCTGACCCCCCATGAATAACTACACACAGGAACAATCTTGTTTCAAATTCCTAGCATTTTAGGAGAGTTTATTTGCATCTCAATCCCAGTCATATCCCAGGGATACATTCAGCTGTTGGAAAAACTGTCACCTCAGTTTCCTTTATCTGATAGCTCATGTCTTAGCAGATGTCATGACAAGTACTAAGTCCAGAAAGCTACAGTATAAAAGAGAGATCTGTACATCATCTTCTCCTTCACATACTGAATTATATCTATGAAGAAAGACTGTGAGGAAAATGCAGTTGATCCCGTCAATACCATGTGGGCAGAACTTCTTAGGCTTGCATCCTTAAATGAAATTAACTGCTGAGACTGAGGAGGCATGACAGATGAGATTGTCTTTTCTAGGGAAATTGCAGTCATTAGTGGCTCCACTCCAGTGGATGCAAAGAAAGAAGGAAAGGTTGTTAAATACAACTCCAATGAAAATGCATTCTCTGTTTGTATTCGCTTGAACAGACTACTTCTAGATGCCAGGTAGAAAACGGAGCCAAAGGGGTACAGCACCCACAACAGCTCACCCTTCTGGCTCCATAGCTTCTACATAGCTTCCATTTCCACTTTCCATAGTCCATCCAGATGCACAACAGATGATTACTGGGTATAGGAGTGGGCAGGAGGTCGCATCAGGGCATAGCTCATCCCCTCTGTTTTCCTCTCCTTCCTCTTAACTTACTTCCTGTTACTCCTTTCCCTGCTGTTCCTGCTAGTATCCTAATTTGAGGCACCAGGTCTCACATATGACATTTCATGTGTCTAACAATGTGGGCTGGCTTAAGACGATTAATTTTCTGAGTTGTCTTTTCAACTTAGGAGACCTAAGGACTCTTAAACAGGAAGGAAGGTAAAAAGCCCAACTGTTAAAGGGAAAAAGGAATTATAACTGTGACAGCTATCTATGAAGCAATTCCTGAGATTCACTGTATTCTCAGAATGAGAAAACAAACATATGGCTTCACCATCTACTTTGTTTATCTTCATGCAGTGCAACCCAACAGATAGTCCACCATAAACCAGTTTCTGCTCTTTCTCAGAATGCATTGCAGCAGGGCGGGGAGGGGAAATAAAAAGAAAGAAAAAAAAAAAAAAGTCAAACTGCTGATGACTGCTGATGTGTTCATGGTAAACTCATGCAGGCAGAAGTGAGCTTTCCCTCCTGGCATGCAGAGAACGAGCGCATGTCACTGTCTGGCAGCTCAGTCAGTGTATATGAGCTTAGTACAGGTTCTGTGGAGCACAACCAACCTAAGAAAAAGCTTCGTACTGAGATGTTGTACAGGGAAACAATGCCACATTCACATTTGTTACACAGTTAGGGCCAGAAATGTGTGAAATACAGGAATGTAATTTCTTGGACACCGGTCTTGATCAGTGATCAGTGCTAGTCTTTCTTCCCCATCTGATGGCTGTTTGTTCACAATGCAGAATCTCAATCCTGTTCACATATCACTGGGACCTCCTAACAGAAGGTGTTAAGATACTGCAATGTCTTGTGAAGGCATTGCCAGTGACTCCACATTCAACTCACACCGAGTTTTGCAGCTATGGTTGTGCCCCCTTCTCTGAGTAGCATATTTCATCATTCAGTGTAGTGTTCACACTTAGAAAATGATTTATTTCTGAGGAAAGCAGTAAATAATTTAGGCAGTAGCATTTAGCAGTTTGAAATTAGCTCTGTTTGGAAAGGCAAAAATAAATTCTGAAGAGTTTTTTGATCCCTTTCATATCGCTAGTAGATTCAAAAACTGATTTTAGATAAGCCTGGCATACGCAGTTTAAAAAGATCTAGAAATATTCATCAGCAGGAAGTACCACAAGTCTATGTCTGCCAAGACAAGTCAAGGAAAATAACTTTATCTGAGAAAAAAACAGCTGATTTTTCCTGTCTCACCATTATTTATACTCATGATTTCTTCAGAATTCTTTCATGTGGTTATCTGAAAGTCACAGCTTTTGTACCAGAGGTTCTTGTGTACTTTCACTTACTTTTTCTAGTGGTTTATGTTCTTAACTGCACAGAGCCTTTACAATGTAAATTTTAAAAGAGTAAATGTAGGACAGAAACAAAATAATATAAAATATAGAATATTTAACTAATTATTTTAAAAATAAAATCTTAACAGTGATTTGCTATGCATTTTTTAAACCTTAATAGTCAGTTTATTTCTTCGCTTTAACAGGAAGCAACTTACATAGGGTAGCAGGAGAGATATAAAAGAAAGTGAAAACATGAAGAATGATTTGATAGCTATGAAGAGATTTGCAGATTACAAATGCATGTTCAGTTAGTCAGATCAAGCCAAAGCAACATGAAGAATGGATTTAGCTGGAAACCTTTTCAAAAACTTGCTAATGTGGTACCTGTAGGTTTATCTTTTCTTTGTTGTGCATTCACTTTAAATCATTACAGACATACTACAAATGAAACCACTTCTGGATACTTTTTGGGGTTTTACCCAGTTATGCAGTTTGTTTATTTTTAGCAATTCATTCAGAGGAACCATCAAGAACCTGGAGACGTTTTGAAGCACTACCTGTGCAGGAGTCATAACACACCCAATGCAAACATTAAATCTGGCTATTCTCTCAAGATTCCTGTCAATATACTCTGTAGATATTAAAGTAAGCATCTTAATGATTGCAGTGAGAGGTGGTAGGAATCCCTGTGCTTGGATATATTTTTCCTTATATGCTTAATTTTTTCCTGCAAAATATTTGTAACATTTACATTCAAACTCAAATGCAATGGAGTATTTGGATTTTCTCAGCCGTATTTACAGGATTGTGTGAAATGAGTGAGCTGAGAGACCATCCTCACTAGGTGGCGATTTTGGTCTGTTTAGCCAGACTTTATAGAAAAGCATAAAAAACACCCCTCGTTTAAAGATATGTTACTTATACAGAAGAAAAGAGCATTTGGGAACAGAGCTGACCATGGCACCTCAAGTTCCCATGTGGCTGGGGTGAGGCATCATGATCCTTTCAACCTCTGCCTTGAGCTGCAACAAGGTGTCAGGCTGTGAATCAGCAGACCCAAGAGGAAAAAACAAAAGGCCCAACACTGAGCCTTGAGAGCTTTCTACCAGCACAGAATTATTCACAGCTGCTCTATGCTTACTTTTCTTTGTAACAACTTTTTTATCTAATTATGTCTCCTTTCTTCACAGTATTTATTCCAGTGTAAATATGTATATGCATATACAAGAAACAAGTATCTATACTGCTAAAAAAGCCTCTATCCTGATAAGCCCCTCATCCCCAAACTCATCCCTCTAGCATTTTTCTTCTCATGTATTAGCCTAACTCTGTTCTTGGGATGGGCACCCATTCCAGTGCACCACCAGTTCTCACTCAGAGAAAGTAAAGTTGCTGTAAAGTTCCTCTGTGTCTGCCAAAACACTGCATTTGATACATCACAGCAGCACAGGTATGACACATTTCAGCAACAGTTCAAGCTCATCCTTCAGTCGGTCAGCTCCTCCCCTCTGGCATTTACAGCGAATGAGTTCACAAGGCTACAGGTCTCTTAGTGTCAGCCCCAAATCCATCAGAATATGCTTTGTACTGCTGACTAACTCCCCCAAAGAGATTCGTGCTTTAGATTTTTGTTTCATTGCAGACATTCACATCTCTGAAGTGCCATCATTTTCATCAGCATGTTTTCTCAATGATCAGACCTTTCAGTTTTTGCACTGGAGTCATGTTATTCCACATCACTAGAAATCAAAATATTCATTAATTAGCTATATTTTTGAATTTTGGTCTTCATGTCAAGGTGATTTATGTGTTTCAGGAAGCAGTATGAAATTAATTAAATTCTCAGCATTTATTAACTTTGCTTTCATGTGCTCAGCTTCTATTCTAAGCTATATTATTCATACGAAAAAATGACAGTTCAATAGTGTGATACTCTGAGATGATTCCCAATGTCTGGAACTAAAGCAAGGAATTAAAGCTAATAAACCCTGCACTGAACTGTATGTACTTCTCTTCTTGACACTAAAGTGAAAATAACAGTACACCACCAACTCTCATTTTGCTGGTTCAATCATATGTATTTAAACAATAACTCTAACAAAGTAAAAAAGGGTTCGATGTTATTTTGCACAAATCCATTCAATATGAAATCTTAGGCTTCTCTTCCTCCTTCTTCTTCTTCCTCCATTTCACTAGTCCTTGACATTCATTCTTCTGTTTCTTCTGTTCCAAAGTTTACTCCTCTATATTGCTTTACATTGCTCACTTGTATGTCTGAAGAATGTTTATTAAAAAATCTCCGTTCAGCTCCTCACATCTTTATTATTAACATAAGCAATGCTGAGCCACAGCAGAGTACATGGAAGTATCATGTTGTGGGAGGAAGAGACAAGGAAAAATATCACTAGGTATAAGTATTTTGGTTGGATCACAAAGGACATATTTATCACAATGGCAGCCACAAGCAGGATGCAGGAGAATTTTCTCAGAGCTTGAATGAACTTCAGGGCCAACTACCATGAAGTCTCATATATATGCGATGAAAAATAAACTGATGTCACATAACCCAGGTTCCTTTTTATTGAAACTGTCTGTGCTTTTCCCCTTTTTTGTTTTCCCTGTTATTTGGTATATATTTCTCCCTGTTAGTTACTTCTCTGAAGAACTCCCTAATATGCAATTGAAGTAACTTAGAAAATGTGGTTTTAAAATTAAAAGTTGTTTATCAGAATAAACATCATGTCTTCACCTTTACCTTAGAATATTATCACCATGATCTAAATTCAAGTTGAATTTCAAAAAATTACTAGAGCCAGAAAAATCAGCTTTGCTCAGAAAAATACTAGTCATAATACTGATTTGACTGAGTGGCTTCTGAGAAGCCTGTGTTTCTCTCATGTTTTGGGTGTCCTTAATCCTGGAGCCACAGTCCCTTCTACCTACCTTCAAGGGTACTTTTTTGGGAAGTCAGTGGGCTTATCTCTGTATTCCAGCAGTTCCAGTTAGTAGCAATTTTGGTACAAGGTTTCCAGTTTGGCCCATCTGCCTTTCCCCAAAACCTGGCAGGAGCACCCTGCACTTCCGTCAGCTTGGTTCTCGCCTTTGTAACCATCCTCAGCATTAGAGCAGTGGTGACATCCCGCCACACTGCCAGCACCCAGAGCCTGCACACCAAGGAAAGACAGCCTTGCTGGTGTCCAGTGATTTCCCCTACCTGAGTCAGAATCCTGTAAAATGCCCTTTTATCAGCCTTCAAATCGGAATCATAAGGCCAGGATCTGTGACCTCGGCAGTTCCCAACTCTCGCTCCAGCTGAATGTTCAAAGGATTACATATTTTTATGATATGGAGATCATGAGGTCAGGAGGGGCTGTGGGGGCATGTCCTCTGCATACGGGTCTTACCTCTTTTTCCTTGCATGTACCTAAGCCTCATCCCCGTGTGTCTCCAGGATAATACGGTATTTCAAATTATGGACCTGTCTGAAATTCACCAGTTGCTTTAAGTCTCCAATCTTCAGGTAAAAGATAAGTATTGCACAGAATAGCTTAATAGCAGAAATACACACATGGACAAAAAAATTAATTCATAACTCTTTAAAGTTCCTTGAGATGGGTTGTCTACATATACAGAAATTCTTATTTTTGAGGCTTTCTGTTTTTGTTTTTGACCATTGTAACTGTTGGTGTTTTTCACGTTTCCTTTTGGGGGGATATGCAAAATAAGAACAATATTTATTTTAAAAATAGGTAACTATAACATATGTATGAATTCATATCTGTTTAGGACAAAGAATTTAGAAGATAATATCCATAAAAACAGTATTTCTTTCTTTTGGCATTTTTCTAAAATGAGCATACCAGATTATTTGGAAGACTGTTCTCTTTATAATTTGCTGAATATTTCAGAATTGTTACTATTTTAAAACTCAAAGTCAAATTGAAACATTACCATTTGAGACAAAACATTAAAATCAATTTCTTGCTTCACTATTTAACTAGAAAAAAGATTATTCAATTCATTTTTGTTGTCTGCCAGGGAACCCACCTTAAGCTTTCAATCTGCTTTTATATTTAAATTAAAATGAAGAAACTTGGGCATAAGGAGAAGATATTTTCAGTGAAGTGAGGCAGCTTTACATCTGTTAGGAATCCAGACTTTGGACAGTAAAGCCTCTTGTTGCTGCTGTGAGGAGCTCTGGCTCTTTCCATCAGCTCATGTCAGAGTTTTATTTCAGGAAAGCTTCCAGCTTGCAAATGCTAGGTGTCACTCAGCACTCTGCTTGGTGCACACTCACTGGAAAACTGGCATATTCATCCTCAGAGAGCCAGCAGGACAGATCCTTAACTTTTTATCACCATACTGTTCTCCTACACACTGCTTTAGCTCTTGGTAGCTCACAGCTAGTTCATTTTGCTCTCAATTATGAAGGATAATGAGAAGAATCTTGCTGAGCTCCTACATCGTATTAATAATTATATGTGAATAAACACAGTTAGAGTAACTGTAGGGTGCTATGTTGGGCAGGAATAACAACTACCTGTTTAAGCAGGATGCTTTTTCCTCTTGCAGTGAAAGGTGAGAGGGGAAAGAATCCAGAGAATAAGATGGGTTTGTGTTTGTTAAAATACAAAATAATAAATTTCTTTGTCCTGCATCCTCTACTGTGTTTGGTTTTCTTTGTAGGGCTGAGAATCTTTCACTAGTTCTGTTGATTCAGCAAAGACTGATATGTAGTTCACAAGCTATATTTAGGAATTCACTCATGGCAGTGATAGTTAAGGTAAAAGACATTTAATTAAAAATAGGGTACCAAATGAAACCATGTTTTAGAAATTCAGCCATGAGTCATGCTGTGGGGATACCAGTAGGAAGTTAATTATGCATGAGCTAAATTCTCTGGAAAAAAGCCTCATTATTTCTTTAAAAACTGAATTAAGGAGTCAATAATGCTTTTCTAACATGTAAGTATGAAACCTACATCTTGAATCTTAAAAATAAAAGTAAATATCCACATATCCACATGACTTCATCATCCACTTCTACTGCAGAATTGTTCCCTGCTGTTTTTTTCATTAGTCTCATTTCAAAAGTCTCGTATGAAGAAATTTCTATCAAGTTGGCTAATTTGAAATCAGCTTTCATTGCTGAAATATTTTCTCCATATTCTCAAATATGAGTAGCAATGAGAAAAGTATTAAATATATTTACTTGCTTTGAAATGCTTTTATAGATATGAAAGCATTGCAATGAGGTGCTGAAATAATTATATGAGCTGCATCCATTTAAAAATCCTCCAAGCAATTGACCCTGGAGCTTGATACAAGATCCACAAAAAGCCTTTCCAGCTCCCTCAGAAGTCAGCATAGTGTTGCTTTCTTACCCACTAAGTACAGCTTGTCAAGGAAGAACAGGTACAGGGACAGAAAGGCTGCTGTGGGATGGACATGTGGACAGCACTGCACACACAGCTGAAAACCTTCCCAGCATGGGTATTGAGGACATTCACAGGAAGCTTTGGAAAGGCTTAGTAGCTGCCATTTCTGAGAGTGCTTTATCTATTGACACATCAGTGACAAAAACCTGTTCCACTTCCACACTGTGACTTCAGATATCGAGCCATGACAGAATTTGTTCCCTGATGACAGGAGAGAATTTGGGTAGGGAAGATGAAAGATGTGTTAGCTCTAGCTGTAGATCCCACTGCTAGTAATGAATACTCAGCCTACAGTTTTTGTCAGAGACTCTCAGAGCATCACCAGAAACAGAGAGAATTTTCAGAAATGGTTTGTATGCATACAGTCTGTTATCACCCTTCTCTAAAGCTTCCTTTAATTAAAGTAACCAAAGTCTTCTAAGGATAAAAAAAACTTGGAACTCAGTATTTCCTCAAGCCAGTACAATAAACAAAAGAAAGAGGAGACAATCACCCAGTTATAATCCCAGGTTCAGAACTCCACATATTTGTGTGTCCAAAGACTGTTTCAATGCATCTGCTCCTTGTGGAGTTTTGTGCTTTCTATAAAGTGTGCCATTGCTTTAAAAATTCACACAACAGTTTTGTTTTAATTTTTTGGTCATTCTTATCCACAGACTAAAACCATTTTCTCATTATCAAACGAAGTAAGGAAATCAATAATTAAAACAAGGAAATTGAGGGGGTTTGAGTACTTGTCTTTATACTTCCCTTTCAAGAATCTTGAAAAATGTCTTTTATCTTTCCCTTTTGCAATCTAAGAATAGTAATTGGGTGCAGAACTGAATGCAGGGAGGATGCATGCTCTCACTATTGAATCAGTATTGGATATGTCATGGTCTGTAGTTGTCAACAATACCAACAGTTCTTATCAACAACAAAAATAGAACTAATCAATAAGATGTCAGGAGGACCAGTGGTGTGTTCAGATGCTGGGAATATAAATCCTTGTCAAGAAAACATGATTTCAGCTTCAGACTCTGTAACTGCAAGAATCTTGAAGTGTTTGAACCAGGCTTAGTTTTTAATCTCAGAATATATTTCAGTAATGTTCTCAATAACTGCCACCAATACATGTATTATTATTATTTTTATTATCATAATTTCCCACTAGCACAATCTTTTTTTTCCAGAATAAATAATAATTTACCAAAATAAAAACACATGCCAGTAATTTTCACTATATACCATTTGAGACAGAACAAGAAAATACATGCCAGGAAGATTTATCAATAAAGAAAGTATCTGAAATTTCTGGTCTTGTGGGAACATGATCATATGAGAAGGATACTAAAGGAACATAGAGGTCTGATCCTGTGCAGAGGGCTTATTTATGTCTGCTGGGCCAGAGTCACTATGCCCATGTACTAAGGCTGCTGGAAAATGCAGAGAATCACTGCAGCCAAGAACATTCCCTTCCCTGAGTTATAGGAAACCATGACAAGATAGATCCTGTATCACATGGCCACACCTACCTAACCAGTATGAGGTCATCTGAAACACAGGTCACCAGCACAGTCTCTATTTTCTAATGAATATAGAAGTACAGGTTTTAGTTGCCATTATTTTCCAAATACCCATTTTCTTCTATATTCATTATTAGCAAACTGCTGCTGCCAATAGTATTTGCATTACCAGGGACTGCACCAGACAGTGAAAAAATGCTGTGGCTGAGCTGATCACTCACCACACCTGGATATAAATCTCCCACAGCAAAGATATAAATAAGATCAGAGTCTGAATATAGTACAGCAAGTAGTCCAATTATATATATGTTATATATGTCATGCTCGTCTCAAGTATTAGAAAAGTGATGCCAAGCAGACAATATAGAGCTCTAAAAATAACTTCTTTGTCCTGAGATAATTGTATTTCTTCCTTGCTGTCAGCCATTTCTGTATAAGTATTAAGTTTCATATGCGGTGCTAAACCACAAAGATTCTTATAAAGAGGATACTAAAGAAGTCATCCTCTCAGAACAGAATAGGAGAACCCCGTTGTCTTCACTGTGGTTTTCATTTTTCTCTCTATGGCACTAGAGAATTCATGTAAAAGTTGCAGCTATCAGAAATTATGTGTGCATATTGACCTTAACCTATAGCGTGCACCAATTCAATAAATTAATTCAGCTAAGTGTAAAAATAAAACTGTGTTTCCCTTGGGTATGGCGACAGTGCTTGCCTTGCAGGGATTCATCTGTCTGTAATAACACTCTGTTCAAAGCTTCATATGAATATACTATCTTTAAAAATAACCACAGCACATACTTATTCTAAAAAGCCTTTAAATCCCTTGGTGATCACTGTATCTTGTGAAAAAAAAAAAAACAGGGTGCCCCATCAAGTAATAAATTACTGGATGAGAGGAAATCAATATTTTATTAGAAGTACAGGGTTTACTATGATGAACCTTGCAGATGTATGCCTTTCTGTTTACAGGTAAATCATTAAATTTCCTAAAATAGACAAGGCTGCTAGACATCTGATTTCTTCAGCTCAGGGCAGTGGGGATTATAATATAGGCATAAAGGAAGAAGGTGTTGAATGGAAAATGTAGCTATAAAATTCCTGAAGGGGAGGGCAGAAAAGTACAAAATGAGACTATACAACCAATGTGCATCTGCTTTCAGAGCTTCTCTTGAATCTTTTACTACTGTTGGCAGTGTGCAAAGTTATTAAATATAGCCTATTTTACTTTGCTATTTTCATTACAAGGTGATTCTGAGTGGTTCTGAGCACCTGAGACTCCAGCTGAAGTCCAATTGCTGAGATTCTCAGATGCCCTCAAAATCTTGTTAAGTCATCAATTATAGCTCATCCAGACGCCCTGAAGAGCAGGATCCAAGACAAGATGGTGCTAATGGAAACAGAGGCTGCTGAGCTCCCAACACACAGTTCAGACCTGGCAGAAGTTTTCACTTGCTACCTTCATGAGGAGACCACATCTGAGCTACTTCTGTGCGCATTATTGAGAGAGCTGTCGAGCATGCACAACCCACACCAAACATCCCTCTTAAATCACAGTTTACCCTTGGTCCCCATCACAGGCTTCGGGCCACAGTTATCTTTTTGGCATATTTCAAATATATCTGTCTTCCCTCAAACTGTCTCTTTATAGATAGCTGTGGTGGTGAAGAAATAATCTCACAGGGCTCCAGTGACTATCAAAATAACCATTCACATATCTGTACCGCCAAACATGACAATTAATTAAAATATACTTGATGAATCCTGGTAGTTCCCACCTTCAGATCAAAGGAAAGCAAAAAAATGTAGTTCTCATTGGAAAGATTCAATTAACTGGGCTTACTAAAAACTTACACTCTTATACAGAACAAAATTTTGCCTGAAAACCACTCACAGAGGGTACAGTAGGAATATTCCTTTCTCATACTTAGTGTAATTTGTGAATTGAACAGAAACCAAGTTAGAGAAGTGATTAATGATAGTTGTGATAAGGTATATGGTTTATTTCTCTGTCTCATCATCTTATCTCATCTTGTGAATTGGTTTTTTTTATGGAATAGCTTCCTTCCCAAAGTCAACATCAGTGTACAAAAGGCATAAACTAGCTTCAGACTACGAGGAAAGATTCTTAGTGAGTCTGGTGAGATCTGGGCTATGCCTATTTCATAAAATGAGTAGCACATGTGACATTAGTAATGGCAAGTTCAAATTTTAAACAGAAAACAGTATTTAATCAGTGTGATTCTCTTTTCCAAAGCAGTATAATTGCTAAACATTTTGCTTGATTAGGCTGTTTTTTTGGAGTATCACAAGTATTAATATATTGTTTGAAAACACTGTGGTGCAAATCAAACTGCAATCTTTAACATTGCCAAGAATAGCCTTCTTCATTCAAACTCCCGCATCCCTGTACTAATCACCATTTCAGCAGGTGATATGTCACCTCACTGTCACTGTCTAGTAACTATGGGTATCTGGGAAGCCCCATCAGTCAGTCCAGAGTAAACCTACACACCATCAGCAGTCACACCTTGTCTAAGTTTAGAGAGCTTAGAAAAATTTATAGTTAAAACAGAGGGACAAATCTCCTTCAATTTCAAAACAAATTTTAATTAAGATATGATAAATGGAAGGATAACAGTTCCTAGCTATAATTTATATATATCTATATATTTAAGATAAACAAAAACAACCAGAACTAAATGAGTAAAACAGAAGAAAAACCTGAGCAAAACCCCTTCCCTCCCCCAGTCTCTGTCCCTGGCAGGCACGGAGGTATTTTACAGACTGCAGGTGATGAGATGAGTAGCCGGTGCTGGGTCACCCCCGGGGGGCAGGGGGGGGTGGTTCGTGGATGGGAAGAAAATAAAAGCTTTGGCGTGTCCCTCCGAAGAGCAGTTGAAATCCTCTGCTGGTGAGAGTGATGGTTGCAGTCTGGTGGCAGTCGCAGTCTGCTCAGGTCCTCTTCTGGATCTGAAGAGAGTTCCCTAGGCCCAAAAATCCTCTGCTTATATTCACCTAGGCTCCGCCCAGTCCTTCCCCCAGGGCGGAGACTTAAACAATGGGTGATTTACTCTGTGAGATAAACAATGACCTATTTTTGATACCCCTGATGGGCCATTAGCAGACATGACCCCTCAGGTGGGTGTGGAGGCAGAAGAATTTCCTTTTCTCACAGAAGTTCCAAAACACCCAGCCTGCAGCCTGAGGGGTGTGCTGTCCCTTAGACAATAGCTGCTAATGTGCCATTGTGAGCAGTTCACGGGAAAAAATGGCATAGAGGCTTTAGAATACACACCCACACAGTGACAAACTGACCCTGGCTACTAAAAACCAAGACACACCTGAACGTGTTACATGGTTTGTCACCCTGGCATACTGTTCTGGAAGTACAGGACTGTTCCCGTGCAGCTGCGCTGTCAGTGCTCACAGTGGGATTAGCAGCACTGTGAGCACTCCTGCCTTCTCAGCTGAATTATTTTGGTATTTGCTGGTGACGGCTACAAGTGCACATTGCAGGCTGTTCCTGCTGAAATTAGCCTCAATGCTCTGTCCCAGTGTAAACCAGCATGTGTGACATGAACCACACCCAGATCCATCTGCTCAGATCCCTCTTTTTCCATCTGCTATCATGCTCTATGTTTTCCATAGAACATTGCCTTGGAATTATGAATCATTCTCTCTAGGCTCTTGGTATCCTACTGTAACAGATGGGCATAACATATATTCCATAATAACCATCCTGGATACAGTTGCCCTCTGTTATATTAATGAGCTAATAAAAAAAGAGCCAACTAGCTGACATTACTAAGTTACTGACTTTTCAGGTTAAAAAGGTTGAAGTCTAAGTCTGCCTGAGTAACCCAAGAGAAGGCCTATCTGTGAAATAATGTATTTTCTCTTGGTTTGACTGGAAATCAATACATGAGGTATAATCCAAGACTTTGTTAGTACCACTAACTATGAAAGAGTAGTTCCTAGAAAGAACAGATCTTATGAACAACATCAAGGCTAAATAAACGAGATGTTCAACAGGTATGACATTTTGGCAACAGTGAATCAGTGAACAGAGAAATTTAAACTTATTAGTATCGAAGCACAGATGAGTCCACTCAGAAGCATCTCTGCAGCATATGTTGAATGATAAAATTAACTGTGTGTCAAGTTTCAAAAGATGTGAATTCCTTTCTGCTGCAGAGTCTAAATTTTACAAGAATTATCCAAGGGCTAGAAAACCATATTGCATGCCACAAGGATTCAAGGTATTTGATTACCCAAGGAGAAAGCTGAGGAGTAATTTTATTACTTTCTTATGTGTTTAGACATTGGAAAGGTGTGTGTGACAGGAAGCAGCTTCTCTACCTGGCTACCCAGAAAGGTATCACAGGTCCAACTTTGACAGTCACATATGGAAAAGGTCAAATTTCCTTATGGCAATGGCATTTAGATATCAGTAAGTTCCTAAGGCAGCAGCACTGTCACTTGGAGTCTCTAAAATGAGGCAAGATGTTTCAAAAAATCTATATTCCATTTTTTTTGCAGTGAGTATTCTGCACACAAAAATGCAAACTAGATAAGGAGGATCAACTGTGCTGGACTGTGACTCAGTAAATTCTTGCCACTTATCCTGAATGCAATCAGAGATTTTCTAGGGTGGCTGTAGGACCTAAAGCTGCCCCTTCTGCACAATCAGCACAGGGGTGTATTTTATCTGCTCTGTGAAACCTGAAGGGGAGAATGGGCTGTGCCTTGGAGAAGTTTCATTCCTGATGTTCCTTTAATATTGCAGCTACAGCCACTGATGCTGAAATTCAGTAACTCAATAACAAGGACAGGGGGAAAAAAAGGAGCACAAGGCTCAATATGTACAGAGAGTGATTTCTAACTGTATTTAGAATGGAAGATAGCAGGAGAAGCATTATTTTAGAGCTATGGGGTCTTTCTGTAACACACTATAGGCTAACCTAGAGGACAACTGAGGCATTTCAGAATCAAAGAGCGTGGGGGACCAGGTCTCTCACGCATTCTCTGAGTTTCCATTTGTGCAGCAACAATGGCAGGGACTTTCAGGTCTTCTCTTAGACTCAATGTTTCTGCTGGATGTGAGGAGTGGGGTGTGTGGCAGTATCAAGATAGGTCACATGGATATAGTAAATTGTTTCCAGTTCTGTTGAAGATGAGCATTTCTTCAGTTACTTTGCTGATTTTTCATGGTATTTTGCTCATCAACATCCCCAAAATTTCAAAGAAAATAGTTACTGTATATTTAATTGGCAGTGCACATGACATTTCAGTGCTGAAAATGGCAAAGTCAAGCTATATTTTACATAAACAAATGATTTTTTAAGACACTTGACCAGCTCACTTCATAGGAGGTAGTAATGCCTTAAGATTTCTAAGATTTGTAACATATAGGACATTGCCAAATTCATAGCTTTCTTGACTTATATATATTGATGACATTGCCATAAGAATGTGGTGCCACGTATTTCCTAGGTCATGGCTTCCATGCAAATACAAAGCTGACTTGTTCAGAATATTAAAAACAGCGACTAAAGTGTGCTTTTGAACTATGGTTGTGGAAAGACCGAAAGTCAATTAACTTATTTTCTTGATAAATCATGTAATTCATTCTCATAATTTAACAGATTTTATCTAAAACTTTATTTTGTTTTTGGTAATCTCTTATTTGCTCTCAATTCCACAGTGGCTAATTAAGATTTATAAACAAATCCAGAAATGAGGCAAATTCAGCAGAATTAACTGATATAACAACCATAATGCATATTATTATAATGCAGCTTTCTAGTTATGAATACCCCTTAGATTGTGTAATTCCAGGCTATAAAAAAAAAGCCCTTGCCCTACATTTATTTAAGATTTGTACTAATGACTGTAAGCATAGCATCATCATTAATAACAATAATAATTGGATTCATGAATTATTAAAGTTACTTCTGCAGCATTTCATGCTGTTACTTCACTTGCAAAAATAATTTCTTCCCTTACAATGCTGAATGGAGGGCTCGTAATTAGCAGTGTTTGCTGATTAAGCAAACCTAAAACACAACTTTCAGCTGAGCCATCAGAGAAAGTCTACCCTGTGGTAGGAACTAGCTAGTAAGGGACCTACTTTGCTTTGAGACGGCTCTTGGTGGCACACTGGCATGAAGACTTACCTTTTGTGAAAATACTTCATCATATAGGAAAGGGACATATGATGGCAACCCAACATCTCTGATTACTATGACTTATATACAAAGGGGAAAAAAACCTATCTTTGCCACTATTTCCATTGCAAACTGTTGCTATTCATTCAGTTTATTGCACTTGTGCCAGAGATAATGGATCTTCATTTTGTTTCTAGGTAATAACTTTCAAAGTTTCTCTGGAAACAGCACTATCATGATGAATTCATTTATTGAACAACTGTAAGACACCTAACATTTCAGTTCAAAAAATTCCTCCCTTAACCTGCACTTCTCCATTCCTCTTGAAAAATGCAATGAAGTATCTTTTGATAGAAATCATGTAGTTTCATACACATACATGTTTATGCACAAATCCATCCAACATTTGATTCAAGATCTCCATTACTTAAACTATGTCGGACATTAAAGAATTATAAGTGACAGTTTCAGAGTTACTGTAATGAGATGTAAATCCCAATCCTCTTTTATTCATGATCTAAATTTGTTTTGACTATGTCAAGGTTTAATACTGGATTGTTGTAGGATTAATTGGGAGATAGCCCACTAATGGAAAAGTGTGTTAATGATTGTTATATCTCACTATATTTAGGTTTGTAGAAGGAAAAAATAGTTGATATTACCCTTTAAATGTCCAAAAGGAGAGAGTTGTTTTAAAATTGTAATGTGGAGGCCAGAAAATCATTAACACAGAGTATGTAATTCTAAGGGAGCTGAAGATAAAGGCACCCTGACAGCATGGGTGTAACTCGACTGCAGTTTGAAGACAACTCTCATAGTAACTAACATCACAAGGCGTTGTTATGAGTTTAAGAAGGAACTCCAGCCTAATAAAAAATCATTGCAATTTCCACACATGCATATTGATAGATATGAGCTAAGTTCAGCTTTTTTTCCCTACAGACTCCAACAGGAATGGATCAGAATGCTTTATGAACAACAATTGAACTATTGCTTACCACACAGTGGATCTTATGAATATAGGCAGACAGATTAAGATTTCAGAAATGGAAAGACAGAACCAGAGTAATTTGGGATCACTGATTCATTATCTATATTCAGGAATTTGATCCATGCCTCAGATAGACAGACCTTCCCTGAGGCTTTCAGGCAATGGCAGAGAACGGAGACCACACCACCCCCTCCCCAGACTCGATGCTGCTGTAACCTCTGCAGCTGCACGACTATGTCCTTATATCCTCAAAGAGGCAATGAATTGATGACATGGTTATGGGTCTGTTGCAAAGTTTGTACAAAATCCATAAACAAAATCAAAGTTGACTATTCTGAAAAAGAAATAATTGCAAGATTGAACTGGAAAACAAATTGTTATAATTAATTCACTTGGATGACACTTCAGTCTCTATAAGCATGTCACAATGACTCTTCATTCAGGGACACAGATGTGACTGTCTCTTTCAATTCTTTATCTATTCCACCATAATTGAGCATGAATAATGTGCACTGAAAGTCAAATGTCACCTTAACTAATGCCATTAAGAATGAACGAACATCTATCTGTGTAGCTGAACTGTTGCTGAACCTGCAGACTTATGTGATTCTTGTCACTAAGTGTGCCATTGTATAATGACATGCAAATGAGTAAGAATTGATCTGATTGAGAAATAGTAGGCAAAAAAAAATGCACTACTTCTCAAAATACACATCTAGAAAGCTTTTCTGTTTCTGGTGAAGGTTCTCAGCCAGATCATTATGCAATTCACTTCAGGTACATCTGCCTCTCTCCTTCTTTTTCTGTTTAGGCAAGTGATTCCCACCTATAACCTAACAAAATAGAGATATTTATGTTTTGATAATTGTTAGATAAAAATGCCTGATAAGATGAACTAGACTAACTTAAATATGATGGACTTGGTCAAAACAAATATTTACATTTTTATATCAACAGAAGAAAATAATACAAGCTGTCAGGATTCCTTGTTCTGCCTGTCCCTACTTGCCTGGAACATGTATTTAAAGACCTCAAATGCTCCAGAGAATGAGTTCATCATTTCCATTTTGAAGAAGGAGAAACTTAAGGCACACTATTCAATTTGTGTAAAGTCATATGGTCAATCATATCTTTCAATAATTTTGTTCAAGCATTATACACTTTGTAACTTTCGACTCACAGCCCTATGGCTCACATTGCCTTTTAATCCTCAGTGAAACTTGTACCTAGGCTCTTTTGTATTCACACACAAACGTATATTTAGGCTTAATTTTCTTTCTCTGCCATGTGTGCATACAGATAACACTTAGGATTAGTCAGAAAACTACAATTTCAACACGAGAAATTTTTTGATTTTTCAAATATATAGACAGAAAATTATTCATAACCCTAAATGCTCCTGAACGTTTTTTCTTAAATATTGAAATGTAGAGTTACAGCAAGGTTACTATATCCTAGATAACAGAAATAGCTATGAAAAATCCTTCCAAACCTTTATAAAACTTTACTACCTATCCTTCTTATAAGTAGGTGTTCATTATTAGTTTTAACTAAAGCAGTGAAAGGGAAAGTGCAGAGCCAAGGCAGCTGGCTATCAGCCTCTTTACACTAATGGGCCAGAAGATACTGTTACTATGCTCATACCCTTCACTGAGGAATCACATTATTTCAGCTTTCATACAGACAGTATTCAAATTACTGGAGGTGCCCTTTGCCACTTAGTGCATCATCAATTACCAAATGCCATTATTTCAAATACAATGAAATGTTTTGGTACCACAAGGTTAAAGAGGAAACCTATTTGGAATGAATGAAAGGGCAGAAAATGTCACATACAGAAACAGAAAGATAGATTGAATAGTTACAGCAGAAGTCAGAGGTCCAAAGCATAGATGAGCTGGTTTCCCCAGCCAGACTGCTGGCTGTGAATGAAATGGGATATTCACCTGAGATTCAGGAGAATCTGCACAGTAAAGGATATTGAAGTAGATGCTAAATGCATTATGCAGGATCCTGTGTAGGAGACAAAAGGGTTTTACTTTTGTGTGATACTGTGTTTAAAATGTGTCATAGAAAAAAAATTTCATTTGCGAGTTGTGCTGTGTCAGGTAAGTCTACTCTTTAAATGTATGGATATTGTTGCATTTAGGTTTGTTTGCTTAATGTTTTTTGTTTGTTTGGNGATCTATATTCTATAATGTCAATACTGCAGTCTGTAGGTAAACTTCCTCTTAAAGGAGAAATTTGCCTGCTGTTGTTTCACTTTCATAAAAGGCATTCTGCAATCTAAATTGAAATAATTTCAGATTAAAAATTTCAGATAAAGTCTGGAGTCCAGTTTTCTGTCACCAAACCAATGAAATTATTACATATATAGGAAATATTAGTGTTATGCAGGTTGAAATGTTGCCTATGAAATCTAAGAAACTCCACTGACATGCAAAGAGAATTTCCAAATATGTTCTCCATGATCTCCCCACAATGGTAAGTAACCACTAGCAAAAGAAAAGTAGCAAGCATGTAGGCAGAAATCAACCATCTAAATTATTTTAAGAAAAATAAGCCAGGATATTTTGTTTCTCTCCACCCACAAAACTGGCTCTGTAAAACAGATAGATTTTATCTTTTGTTGTTATTGTTGTCATTTTAGCTATACTAGTACCTATTCCCCAATGCTGCCATCCATTTGTCATTTCATTTTCCTCCAGCTAGTGATTTATGCTTTCCCTTCTGGCTAATGGTGTCTCATTTCTATTGCTTCACTTCCTAAGTCCAGTTCCTACAATGGGTAGAAAAATGGCTGTTTTCTTTTTTACCTGAGCGGTTTATTTTAACAGAGCATTCCCTGTATTATGGCATCTCAGGAAAGCTTGTGCCTGGTGTCTAAAATTACCATAGCTGTGCGTTTTACCATTCACATTCCCGTTTCTGTTTGTTTTCTCCCTCTGAGATTCTTGAAACTTCTTTAAAGACACTGCTTTCAAAACCAGCATTGTGAGCTAAATACACATGTGAAAACCTTTCCAGGTCAATTAAAAAGACACTGGGACAGTAGAAATGTAAGACCACAAGAGAACTCATGAGCTTCAAAAACTTGACTGTGCAGTGGTAGGCACAGCCACATCTATGCAGTATCTATCCCCTCTTACTCCCACACACCTTAAAATATTTCCCTAAACCTCCCTAACAACCTTAAACCTTTAATAAAATAAACACAACCAAAAGTCAAAAAAAAAAAAAAAAGCAATTAAAAACAATATTGAGAGAGAAGGTGAACTCAAGGACATTATTAATGCTCCAAGTTCTTTCCCTAGGAGGAAAACTGTGTGACAAAAGAGATCCAAGGCTGTTATCCCATCCTACACAGCCACGCAGGAAACCATGAAGACATGAAACATTGACTGGCTAGCTACTGCCACTCTGAGCTGGAGAAAACTTCCCATTAAGCTCCAGCCACAAGAAGGAATTCTTTAATCAGTTTCTCTTTCAGGGTCACATTCTACTTCTAATCATGTGTATGAAATTCACCAGTTGGAAAACTCCATCAGTTTATGCACTCTATCATATAAATTCTAATTGCCCTTCATGTAGTGCTGGGCATTATTTACCCCGTTGATGAAGATGTATTTTATTAATATACAGTTAAATAAGAGCCTTCCCTGGAAAAAAAAATTCCTTGGTATATATGTGAAAAACCTTTGACCCAAGCTAATTTAGTTGACTGAAGGAATATGTTCAAGAATGCTGCAGTGCTACTTACCTACAGGGCAAACAGGACATTTATTCAGAACTAGTCAAGTTTGCAGAGATGATGAAGGTAAACTGACTTTCAAGTCCTTTCAGTGCCCACCCTCCAGTATCTCCCTGAATGATGGCTTTCCCAGCAAGTAACATGACTGTCCATGGAGAAGATTTCAGTGTGGAGAAGAAGAGAAAAATACAGGGATATGGTAACTGAGGGATCTGCACAGGAAGTATTCGAAGGAGGATGATGTGAGTTCAGTGCAGCCTTTCTCTCCTGTTAAACATATTATGAGGCTATATCTTATCAAGTAAATCCTACTTACTAATACATCACTTAACACAGCAGCTAAGAGCTTGTTTTTCAAACCTTGCACCCCTGACATTGGCCCTCATAGAAGGAAGAAGTCAATGAAGGCATTCAGTGACAATATAGGAAACATCTGGGATGGGTTTCAACTTCAAAGACACCGAGAAGTCTGCCAGATGTGCCTTCTGAGATCTGACTGACAGCCCTCACAGCGTCCAGCCTGCCAAGCTATGAAGAAACTGAAACAAAAGTACTGTCTTGTATAAAATCATCACATCTATAGGTAAAAAAGGTTAAAACAGGAACCACAGGCTTCAAAAGCCCAATAATTTATGCTCCTAATTCATTTATGTACTTCCCCAAAAGACATTTCACATTTCTGGAACATGTTGTATATGTCTCTAGGATTCATCAAGCTCTTAGAGGTGTAGAGCAGCTAAATAATTTGAAAATGTAACTGAAGAAAAATGAAATTAAAAATTAAAATTACTATTATCATCCATTCCTTACTAGAAGGAAGAAGAAAAAAGGTGAGTACTGTAGCCACTGGTACTTCTGCAGAAGGCTGGGCTTCATCCCTCTTGAATAGAAATCAGTGCTTGTTGTGTAATTATTCACACACTAAAGACAGAGTCTATGTGATTAAGACTGAAGCCCAGATTCAAACATTAAATGAAGGCTGTCAGTGAGATGCAGAGCTGTTGTTGTTAAGGGCTCTTGGGCTGCCAACCGTACCATCAAACCCCCTGCTCTCATTTCCAACCACTCTTCCTTGCTCAGTGATGAAAATCACGAATACTTTCCTGAAATCATCTGAACAGCAGGAAAGGGAATGCTAGAATAATGGCATGGAAAATCTGGCTTATCTTTCAAAGGGATGTTCTGGAGAGACAGCATCACTGAACTGCAGCATGGAAGGAGTAAAAGAACAAAACCTTCAACAATAGTAGAGGGAACAGAGTAAACCACAGGCAAAGCACATTTATCTCTATATAAAATTACCAATTTTTTAAACTTGATCTAATACAAAAAAGATATTTTGAAGCTTGAATTAAAAAATTCATTCAAAATGTCTTCTATAAAACAATCCAAAATGATAGAAAAAGCACCTGTAAGTGAACCAGAGCTTGGAACCAAAAATAAGAAACAAGATATAACAGTTTCCTTATACATACAGCAATCATTAAAGAGAAAAGAAAGTTTGGCCACGGGAAGACAGCTGATTTTGTTTTTACTCAGAATTAACTTTTCGAGGAATAAGGACCTGTCCTGTTTGCTACATCAAAAGATACATCCTGATACATCCGTATAAAAAGATACATGCTAGATACATCCTAAAATGCATCTTCTCTGTAATTATTCCAATATCTTGAGTCTTTTCTTTCCATATCCCCTGTTGATATTGCTGGTCATTGTATATAGCAATTATATCTAACCTTTGCATAGTTTTTGAACAGTTTCAGAGGAGGATCTTTGCCTCTGTTTTTAATGGGTGAAGAGAGATCACCTAGCATGGGAAAACATCACTTTAAGTAACCAGGAAAATAAATGCACCTACCTAGCTTTCAGTTAATCAGTGGGAATATAATCTGTAATTGTTGCACAGAAATTCTCATAATTTCCTTTGTTTCTTTCCATCCTTTATGAGAAGGGCAGATAAACAGTTTGAAAAACCCTGATCATATTAACTGATGCCCTTGGAAACTAAAGGCTGTGGTGCAGACAGCTGGAACAGTTAGGCCTAATTTTTATGCTGTACCACACAAACCTACAGTACTCCTAGCGCCAGCTCACTTCATCTCCCTTGCATTTATTTATACATTAATTATGGGAGCAAAATGGGAGTAAAATTTCTCATAAGGGCACATTGAAACTTAATCCATTGGTGTCTATAAAACCATTTGAGACATGCAGATGATAGCTTATACATTAAGTGTACAAATAGCTATTATTTTTGTAACCACTTTCAAGGACTGATTTCCCACTTCCTCTTCTATCACATTTGTATTTCAGCTGCTTTGCTAATGGTCCTCAGCAGATGCAGTCTCAACCTGGTTGCCAGGTTCCCATGTGCCAGGAGAGACACTCAAACACTGGGTACTTTTCCATGGTCAATAGGTCCTTTTCTTATTGTATCATATTGCTGTCATAGGGTTAGATGTTCTGCCAACCACTGATTGACAGAAACAAGGGTTGCGTTCAAACTTAAAATTATCACTAATAAAATGCCAGTGGGAACATCTGCTCAGAAATCCCAGGAAAAGCAAAACTCAGTTTTCTACCTTGACTTTCTCTTACACAAGCAAATCAATTGACTTGATAATATTGTTATCTTAAAGCAAGAAAAGAAAGGGGGAAAAATAAAGGACATAGGGTAACAATGCACATCCT
Source organism: Formicarius rufipectus (assembly GCA_013399695.1). Taxonomy (NCBI): domain Eukaryota; kingdom Metazoa; phylum Chordata; class Aves; order Passeriformes; family Formicariidae; genus Formicarius; species Formicarius rufipectus. The sequence goes on from VXAU01005244.1 coordinate 264,334, forward strand.
GAAGTACAACAGTATCAGGCAGTCACAGGCAGTGATTCCTGGCAAGGCAGCTGTTTGTCCAGCCCACAGCTTTCCCGCTGCAGCAACACTGCCAATCCAGCTATCTATATTCAGAACTCTTTTCTTTCTGCAGGTCTCACGCTTGTGGACAGCTCAAGGTAAAGCCGTTCTAAGGTGCACACATTGTTTTATCTACTTTAACTTGATTTTGAGCCTTTCCTGAAGTCGTTGGCTCTTTTCTCATTCTTCCGCACTTTCCCAAGAAGTGCCATAACAGTCAAAATAATATGACCAAGCTTATTTCATAAGGTACCCCAATAGTAAGCTGGGCCTGATTGATGGTCCTGCTTTTGAACCAGGATTAATTTGAACCAGTGAACTGGAAGACAAAGGCTTGTTTTCAACGCATTACTAGTCTTTTGAGTCATCTGCCTCTTGGTTTATCATGGAAAATACTTATTCATTGTCACTATTATTTTTCTGTTCCATAATCAAGGAAAAACAATCCTGGCAGATGGTCTGGGACTGTCTAGGTGCAGATAAACACCACACACAAGACTGTGAAACTCCCTGTGCTCTAACCTTTAATATTATGAAAGGATTATTCAAAACTGTAGAATAGTTCAATAAATAAGAAAATGGGACTCACCTACACATTACCTGCTCCCAAAAAATTATGTTAAAGCTACTGAAGAGATCAAATATTCTGAAATTACTGAGAAATACTATGCCTTTCTGGACCAGTGTTCTTTAGAATGAAAAGGCTAAGGAATGATTTCCTAATACAATAAAAACTCATCAGGGGAAAAATTATGTTTGAACGAAGGGTATCTGGTGCTAGTAGGAGAATTTTTAGTGTTTAGAATTGTTTTGTACATGTGCTAACACTTTTTAGAAGTCTTTTGTGTCTTTCTAGAAAGTATCTGGAACACATCTAGTCAAGTTTAACTGCAGTCTTCCTTAATTTAGGTCTGAGGAGAAAACCACCATGAAAAAATCCTGAAGACTAGGATTCCATCAAAAGAAAAGAAAATGTATTAATGAGTCGTTGAAAGTCCAGCCTACTTTTACGTTTCTTTATAAAGTGGCATTTTTTGCTTAATATACCTTGGTTTGGTTTGTGATTGATCTCTAGGCATAAAAATCCTGATTTTCAAGAGTGTCCAGAACTCCAGCTAGGCTCTAACAGAGGTACACTCTTCATCCTTTTTAGAAAATAGGTGTTTATTTGAACCAATTGTGTGTCATTGCTTCTGTCATTTCAGGATTCTGAATAACCTAACCTTTGTGGTTAAACCCTGGTGCCCCGAAGGTTGCACCAATATTTTATTGGAAAAGTAATTTACTCTGGTTTAGGGGAAAAAAAAGGTCTCCTATTTCTTCTGTGACACTTCAATCACAAAAGGTTAGCCCTGCCTGTGCAGGGTGAATAACTGTGCAGGACTGGGGGCTGAGCAGGTGACTCGCAGCTGCTCAAGACCCCAGCCCCTGCCAACAGGCAGCAACACGCCTGATTTCACAGAAGCAATGAAGCCTTGGCATTTTGACTGTTTTAGCTTTCTCCCTGACATTGTGCTGAAAAACCATATCCTTAATTTTCTATTTCTGTGGAAAAATTATAGAGCAGGCAGGGGAAACAGGAAGGGAATCAGATACCCTTTTAACACACTCCGGTGGAAACTTGCAGGCTAGTGTTTCAGATCTGAATTGTATAATGAAATTAAATGGTAATAACAAAATAGCGGTCTTAAACACAGCAAAACACTAAGAAAATTATCTTTATGTAGCCATTTCTTTTCTCCACAATGCTACCACTGGCGCCTGACTGGGATTTGGATAATATGATCAGATAGTACAGTGATGAACATGAGAGGAAATCCGTAAAAGATGGGGGGGAAATGGATTGCAGTGCTCCCAATAAATGTGCAGGCAACTGCTGCTTAGTGCAACAGAAGGATGATGAAAGATGGATAAGGAGATCTTAATCCACCTTCTAGGAGATCAAATATCCTCATGACAGAGCTCATGGCATCATTCAGAATGATTAGGAACAAGATGAAAGGACAAACTTTTAATTGCTGCAAGTATTTCTTCTGCTTCAAGTGTAAGGCCAGTGGAAAAAACATGTCTATGCTGTTTGCCATGTTTCCCTGTGTGTGTCCTACCTGTACTAGAGGTAGCCAGAACTAGTAGTAGATTTCAGGACTGTTGACTTCTGTGTTGTCTCCCAAGAAAGCCAACTCAGAAGTTATCCAGATATAAATGGTCACACAGGTCTAGCTCAGTTCCCAAGGGCTGAATATTTGCAGCTCTTACTGAAACCAAGCCTTCACCAGTCAAGTACTTCTATTTGGATGAATTTCAACCTTAATCTAATTGCATATTATTTTCTATTTTTGCATCTCATAGACATTGCACTTTGCAAAATGAAAACCTGGAGGAACTTTCAACTCTTTTAAAAGGCACATGTTTTGTCTTGCAAGAAATAAAGAACTATTTAAATAATTTGAGCTATATGGATTTAATATATCTGTTTAGGCCAAATAATAAATTTTGCCATTCTGTTTCACCCATGCCTAAGGGCTGTTTTTCAATAAACATGAAATTGATACTGTCTTGCTGAAACATTATGAAGTGGGAGATGGAAATTTCATTTAAAAGCTACTTTCATGATATATGTTCTACCCAACTCTCCTTTCATAAAACCTATGCATTGCTAAAAAAGTGTCTAAGGTGACCCAGGAAAGGAGTGGATTTTATTCCTCTTAAAAATAGGAGAAGGGCAGGGGGGACCTATATAAAGTGTTGATACTTATGCATTCAATCATTTTTGACAGGATAATTCTTATTGCTTCTTATTGTCAGTTGAGTGACTTCCCATATCCTTTAGATTTATTTTCATCTTATGCAATTTCTAAATAATGATGCTGAGGTTACTAATAATGCCATGAAAACAATTAATAGTTTGGTAATCTATATAGAAATCTGAAAATCTAATTAGCTAATAAATGAAAATATTTAACAAAGTTATCTGATAGGTTGTTCAATTTTATCTTAAAAGCACATCTTTTCCTCTCAGAAAGGAGGAGAACTTTAAACATTTTTCCTCTTTTATTCTGAAGCAGCATCTTCAAAAGGTACCCATCTTGTATCATGTACCATTAAAGTCTTGATCTCTTGCGTATTAAAGTTAATACATATCTTACAACTGAATTCAATAAGATTTATCTCTCACTATGAATCTACAATGGTTGTTACATAGCTTATTTTTCACCACTTCATTCAAAATGATAAAGCATAAAGTGGCACGTTGCTAAAAATATAAAATGCAAAAGAAACTTGATTTTCCACAAAACCCTCTCCTGTAAACCAGCAGTAAATCATTCAGATATTCGCCTCTGTTTATCACATTCACTGGCTTTAAAAAGAGAGAGGAATTGTACAAGGAGATGTCCATGATGGTCTTTAGGCTTTCTGCAAAATCCCTGTTTCCAACAGTTCAGTAAAGGAGCCCTGTACCCTGGACCTCATGAAAATCATCTATTACAGTTCATTGGATATTTTGCCATGGACATAAGATGTCATCTGAAACTATAGAGATGTAGGTGAGAATGCTGTTGTTCAGTTGTCTTCAGCTGAGCCCAGGGGAGCTGAAGTCACTGGGAAATTTGCTATCAAATTCAAGTGGGCAGCTTTGCCCCAGGTTTCAGAATGTTCCTTGCAGAAGTAGGGCCTATTACAGTCTAACAACATCAATTTACATGCAACTAATTTGTAATCATGTGACAAACTATCTTCTAGTCTATCAGACGCGTTCTCCCTTAACAGGATTTCCCCCTCAACTTAAATAAAGGTTAATTGAATAATTCATTCTCTCTTTTTTTTTTTTTTTTNTTTTAGGCAAAGAAAACTGAACTTTAGTCTCTGATGCTCAGACTATTGAGTCATCTGACAATTTCAGGAGAAAAAATTGCTGAACTAATGCCATGCTGCAGATTATTCAGCTGAGTGCTTACGCATTTGCAGGTGCCAGGACTACAGAATGTATAGCGCAGCATTCAGACTTAAGAATTATTCTTCTGTTTAAAACTTTACTATAAGAGGGCATGTTGTCTGTCTACTACCAGAAGTGTGCCTGTGAGTAATGCCCATTTCCATCTTCTTTGAAACCTGTCTTCCTGGCTCATTGCACTGTCAGAAGACAAACATATTCAGAACTTGAATGAAGATAAGAAGGGGTAAAAACAACATCAAATGGTGACAAGAATTTTCATAGAAAAAATAATTATTTTTGAGTATCTACCAAAACTTATTTCTGCTTTTCCTTACATTACTCAGTTTCCTGTGATCTGAGCTTTAAATTAAAAACATTTCAGCTTTGCCTGAGGTATTTCACCATAAACAAACACTCTGTCACCATGACAGCCATGTTGCTTATTGCAAGGTTTTAACTTTTAGAAATGGCCAGGGAAAGCTTCATTTGCATTCTACAATTTATTTAATCCTTTTGTTATCCAGTTTAGCAGGGAATCAAATTTTTGGGGTCATTTTTATTTTGGTCCAACTCCATTGCATCAACCCTGGTTCTACCAGAAATTATATTGTATCCTTTTATTTCAATATGTAAAAACAAAGCAAAGATATTGCAAAGCAGGAGACATGCGGTAGATGCATTTAGCTCCTATAAACCTCTTTTGTTATTCTATACGAGTAGCCTTGATGCTCCAGCAGGACTGTGATGCTTTGGCTGTGATTCAGAGACAACTCACACGGTGAGCAGCCTTGGGATGGGTCACTCTTTAATGGAGCTCCAAAAAACACCTACATGCTGCAGGAAATGGTGAATCAGATGTCAGTGGCTTCCCTGTAAAACACCACAAAACAAATGCCTCAGGATGGTGCAAGGGTGATGGATTAAAAATCAAATCAAAGCTTGAACTACATCATTTCAGATCCCACAGCTGTTACAGCCATTGCAGCCCAGGTGATCAGCTGCCTATGCTATAGGCTGTTATACAGCACCTGAATTAGTAAGAAGTCACTTCTAGCTAGTGATGTCTCTACAGTCTTTTGGTTGATGGGAGTATTGTGGGGGTGAAGTGTCCTTGGGTGTCTTGGCAGGAATTATTAGGTAGCAGCCTTTGCGTCATCATCACATAGCATGGAAGGAAACAAGACTTCAGTATTTTAAACCTGAGATTTCTGAGGCTCTAGTGGTGATGGGCATAAGGTGGTACTGAGGTATCACCATAGATTTTGACCATGTATTTTTGCACCTAGTATCATCTGCATTTTTTACACAAATGTAGGTGCACCCATGGACATGCCTGTCCGTTGCATAAGCAGGAATAACAAGCTCAATGCCTGGACCAAGCTCCTGCTCTAATGATTATGTTATTCCTTGGATTCCCCCTTGCATTCACAAACAGTGGTATCCTTGATCACAGTCTGCCAGGTCTTAGGCCATGTGACTTTGCATGAAAACTCCAAAAAAAGTCTGAAAATGGGTCCAGAATGACATTCAGTTGCAAGGGTTTTGAGACTACATTTTGCAGCATCTCCTGCCATCACAGACATGAAAGAACTACTATCAAGCTTGATTTTTGTCATGACCAAAGACTTCAAAAGTGAGAGTAGAAAGAAACAATATTGGTTCATCTGAGAGATAAGGAGGCCCTGATTTCAAGGGTCTTTGAGGGTCTGGTAGAATCTGGGCCCCATCCTTCACATGTTGCTGCTCAGATAGCCTGCACACTACAGCTGTGCTTACTGTAGTGACTTTCTTGTGATCACTGAGACAGAACATTTCCCTGCTCTACTGTAGTTAGAATGAGACAGAGGAAGAGACAAGACCACATTTAAATGTGTGCATCAAATAAATCAACCATGTTTTAATTTGCTGGATTAAGTACCCACTATTACCTAGAGATCTTTTGGTGACAAACCTTACTTTTGGTAGGCTGTGGTCTTGACCTCTAGTAGTATTTGTAATGTGTGAAAAGATCACTCTTAGCCCAAGTATTCTCCAAGGAAATATTTAATATATTGCTGCTTTTGTTTGCAAGATATTCTATAAATCTCATGTTATGTACATAAAGGCAGAACTTGACTCCCGTTACTAACCTCACTCACTCAGCTGCTCATTTATTGCATTACACATGAACCACAGCCTGAGAAATATTCAGGAAGTAAGTTCACAAATCTAATAATTAACAGATTATCTGTGCAATCTGACAGTCAACAATTCAGGAAAGGTGGAAATCCTTGAATTACTATTCAGTGAAAAGCCTGTTTCCTCCATTGCATACAGGAATGTTTTAGTGTCACACAGCTTGTATGAAACAGTAGCCACCTTGTTACTTATGCATGTACCCATTTCTTCCCATTCAGTAGGTACCTCTGCAAGCCACTCTCTAAATGGCTGCAGGGAAAGTGTTTCTTCAATATCAATGTTTTGCTCTAAAATTGTGCAAAAATTATCTGGAGATGACATCAGAAGGAGTGGATCAGAGCTAAAACTGAGAAAAACAGCACATAAAAAATATGCAAGTGCCTAATCTTTGTAAACAGGAATTATCTTAAGTAATTATTTTTCCATTGATCCATTGAGAAAAGATGTTTAATAAAAATATCTATAACCAAAAGGATTACCCAGCCACTGCCTATGTGGCTTTTTCTCTAGTGAGGACATGCATGAACAGTTTAATATGCCTGACACAGAATTTTTATGTTTAATGTACCATTGAAATGTACAACATGATTCATTCATAAAGTCAATACATTCGTGTGGACTGCCTTTTGGGTCTTTCATTACCTAAACCTGGTACCTCTTGCCTAAACACTTGTGTTGTGTGACAATTCCATTTAGAACTGCAGGTGAAACTCCTACTTGCTGCACCAAACTCAACTTGAAATAAACAGCATTAAAATAAATATAAATAATCATAGTCTTAAAATGAGCATAGCTCACTGCCTTCTGACTTCAGGAGCGTTTGCTTCATGATTTCAAGATATCCAAGTCTTGGTTTTGATCTTGGCCTCTACAGAATGCCTGTTTATATCCACTTGTGCAGTAGAAGTCAGTAAAGTGATTTTCTGCATGTGTTCTGTTCTTTAAGTAGTTTTAATTTTCTTAAAATTAATTTTCATCAGAATTCTACTCTGCCTCATGGACCATGCCATTAGGATTGTTCAATATATCCATTTTTCAATATATTTTTCAATATATCCATTTATAGCTTGAAAAAACTCTCAGTTTCCCTTGGATCAATTCTCCAGTTCACCATTTGCCAAGCACCCAGGAGATTCTCAAGTGACTACCTTCAATCTGGCAGAGGCAGGCATGTATGAGCTGTTTCCTATGAAAGAAATTCTCACAATAATCATCTTATTAATCAGGATTTTGTTTTCCTAGAAGTCCTGCAGAACCATCATCACTCTAGACATCAAACAGGTTATGGTTGACAGGGGATCTGAGTGGGCAGGATCAGGACAAAACAGCTGAAATAAAACAGAGTGAACTTTGCAAGCCAGCCATATTTGGTAACTGCACATTTGTGTTTTTAATATTTGTCAGGAACACAGTTCAGCCTTCTACTAAATGTTGGCAGTTTTGTATGTGGAGTCTCATAACAACTTTAGTCATGACCCAACTGCTTTAGTCATGCAACACATGTAGATTCATGACTTCTGTTGCTCATTTTATTTTCATTTTACAGTAACGTAAAGAAGACATACAATTGCAAAGATATCCTTCTTCTTTCATTGCCTCTTTGGTTTCCTTTGTCTGGAAAACCCAAGAACTGCTGTGATTCATCAGGTGTTGAGTACTTAATAGTGTGTGTGTGTCCTTCAAATCATAGTTATATTTATACTTGACAGGGAATTAGGTGGTACAAGGTTGGCTATCAGTTAGAGGTCCTGTCAGGTTATGTTACAGAGCCCTCCTCTACTAAAATCCCTTTTGTTTGACATCATTACCACAAGTAGTTCTTTTCCTCTGAAAAAGTTAAATAATTGCCCATTGTCTGCCTTATATTTTTGCAGCTTAGGAAGCCATCAATATGATTCCAATTCTCTCAGAGAGTGCAAGGAAGAAAATGGTCTGTATGGGCAATGGAAGCTTGTCGAGCATTCCACTAAATCAAAAATGTGACCACTGCATGATGTTGAAAAGCAGAAACAGGTTAACTATGATTGCATTTTCCATTACGTGAAGAAGAATTACGATAATTCATGTAGATGATTTCAGGACAAAGTTTTTGTCATTATTCATTGAAAACAGGTTAATAAGTCCAGTATAAGGTTGGATATTGAAAATCAAATTATTCAAAACAAAATAATAAGTGCTTTGTGATAACAGTCCATGAAGGGATTGTTTGATTTTATTAAAAAGGCATTCATCTTAAGCACTTCTGGTATTACATAGCCTTCAGAGCACAATAAAGTAGTAAAACAGTTACACAGTAAATTAAAGGTAGCCTGATTTAATAGGAAAATATCGATGCAATACATACTTGACAGAGCAGTCTGTGAACAAGATATACAATCAGTAGTTTTGGAAAAAAAATAACCTTCCAAATTCAAGCCACTCACCAAATTTCCACAAACTCTGGACTTTATGCCCCATGTCTGGCAGGCCAACCACCATTTCCAGACTGAACCCAGCTGTGGAAAGAGTGCTCAAAACACTCAAGTGTTTTTTTGGGATTTGGTTATCTCTCATATCAATTTTTTGGGATTCACTGTCTCTGCAGAAACCCGCAATTGTGGCAATTGTGCCAGACATGAAAAATGCTTTTTCTCCAGGGCAGATACCTGGCATTGAGCATGACTTGTCCAGAATTTTTCTGTCTGTGTCACTGAACGCTCAAGTGGAAAAGAGGGCCCTTTCAGTGGGTATTGACAGACTGTCTCCAAAACCAAAACTTTCTAGAGGAGAGACTGGACTCAGTCAAAGTTCAGGCAACTGCTGGTAGATGAAATTGCACTCCAAGAAGATATCAGCCCTACCTCCTGGTAGGAAAGCTGGAGTAGAAGTTAAGGAGTTGCTCACCATGGTGCCCCCTGGTTCACACAGACCCCTGAGATGGGCTGGTGGATCCCCCTAAGAGGCTGTTCCCATCTGTCAGCAGTGGCTGCAGAGCAGCAGGGACATGACCTAGAACTGACATGGCTGAGAGCCTGTTTTATCAGGTCTGCGGGAGAGAGACAGACAGCAACCAGCTTCATGCAAAGCAAGCAAATGAAGCATGACTAAGTTCCAAGAAGGACACAGTATTAAAAATGCAAGGTTCAGTGGAAAAGACAGCACTAGAATGAATGGTGGATACAACACTTGTGCACAACTTGCACAGGCAGCATTTCCTAAAGGCAGTGTAGATAAATCTTCCAGCATCATCTACAGTTCAAAGAGCACCCAACCCAAATTATTTTTACTCTACAAGAATTTTATACTGTAGTAACATTAGAGTTTTTCAAAGCTTACTTCAATTTCATATTCATCGAGTTGACTGTTATAATAGCAAACCTTTTTAATTAGTGCAGTATGTTTGCACTAAGGAAGTGGGAAGAGTCGTGTGAAGTAACAGCATGGGAATTTTCCTATATCCATGCCAATTCAAACAGATGTATCAGTCCTGTGCTACCCATTAACATTTTAAGTGACAGAAGAAATCATTTGCTGACATACAGAGAATATATAATTAAACAGCTGGCTAGTAAAAGAAACAGCTCACTGAAGAACATACTGAAAGTAAACTGCTAATAAATACATTTGGAAGCATACAGCAGTATATTAACTCATTTACATGATCCAGAGGGAACACTTATTCGCCGTAATGAGATGCCTTTTGGGGGGTTTGGTTTGTTTTAAATTACCTGTCGCACTACTGCAATCAAATGGTATTAAGAAGGACTTCAGAATCCAAATTCCTGACCAACTGATTAATGTTTAAATCATGAACTTAAGCACACATTTATTAAAGTTTTGTTTCACCACTGCAAGATGGCAAGAAAAAACTGTGTTTCCTCTCATATGGTTTCTCCTGGAATACTTTGAATATGATTATTAAGGATTGTGGGGAAGCATGGGATTAATGCTATAACAAAATCCACCAGTATTTTATGAGGAGAGAAATGAAGATCATTCATCAATTTTTTTTACACTGAGGAATAACTGCATGAAATAAATATTTCATTTGAAGTGTTTTTCATTAGAAAGTCCGTATTTCCCTGCTGCTGTCAGATACCGTAAGGGGACAGTAGCATATGATATAGGTAAGCATACTTTTACATTCTGGATAGCTGGAAAAAATTGCTGCATTATTTAATTGCTGTATTATTCTGAAAAATATTAAGAACGTGTACTACATTTAAGTTGTGAACATATGAGAAGCCCTCTGTTCAGCAATGTGCTGATTCTTAAGTACTGTTGAAAGTTGCTTTCCATTACACAAGTTCTCCAGCAGTAAGCCTGGCCCCACCTTACAGATAGCAAATAAACCCTGCCAATATAAGCCAGCTTTGGTACTGAAGAGGAAAAACCTTCAAGAGAAAACCAAAATTAAACATTATTTCCTCTACAAAAGCAGAATATTCCTTGAAATTGTGTCTGAGAATTGCTGCAATGCACAGGCCAGAGCAGAACAGCACTGTATACCTGAGGTAACCACTGAAACTTGAAACACTGATTATTTCTCAATGATCTTTCACCCAAAATAATAACAGTGACTTCGTTGGCACTTCCCATTTCCCATCTTTATGTATCATGAAAGCACCTGCAATTTAAATTAAAGCTTTGCTAGTATAATTTTTGCATGTTCAGTTTAAAAAACTGTCCATGTCAGCTGGTATTCCTAAATCTTAGTGACGCTTTCTAACAAGCAATGTATTTGATTTTATAACTTATTTCCATATGAAACATCACTAAAATATCCTTGTTATTTTATCTTTTTTTTTCTGCTATCTATAGATATTTAGGGATATTCTCCTGTCTTTCCTTCTTTCCCTTCTGGTTGTCACATCATTAAATCCTTCAAACAAAACCAGCATGACTTGTACAATGATTATTACTCACAAGAAAATTGGCCCATCATACAATATGTATTCATTTTTGCTGTGTAAATGGAGAGCTTTTGAGGTTTGAACAAGACTCCAGAAAGGCATCTCTAAACTCACTGTCAGTGTACCCAAATGCTCTGCAACTTGGCCCTTGCAGCAGTCAAACCAACAGCAAACGTATCAAATCTGGCTTGGCTGGTGCTGTGCAGGCAGAGCTTTGCAGGGAGAGGTAGCAGATAACTATGCTGTCCACATCTGCCACAGCAAGACTGGCCTGCTGAAACAACCATCTTTGGACAGGGCTGAAACAAGGGAGGAAAGGTGAAATGAAGGAGAAAATGTCAGAAGCCTTCATTGAAAAACTAAACACAGAGAAGATTGCATGTAAAAATAGCATTAATTACAAATGAGATTCAAATATGTCCAGAATCAGAGGACTTTTACAATCACTGCTACACTACAAAACGCATGGCTCAGGTTCATCACACTCTGAAGCACATCTTCTCCTGAGTTTCAGACCAGTGCTGACACAGGAGACTGTGTTGATCTGAAGAAACCCGAAAGGATCTTGGAATAAGTGGTCATAGCTAAAGAAATTTATCACATGTAAGCAGACTTCAAAGATATTTTAAGGCATGTTTTCTTTTTTCCTTTCCTGTACAGTCTCAGCTAAAGTTACAGCCATGACAAGAAAATGGGGAGAAGAGCAAGCAGTATTTGTTTTCATAAAAGGCTGTTGACTGCAAAGCTGTAATCCTTTGTTCAGAGAAAGAGAAAATTTGGGAACAATCTAGGCATCACTGCAGTGTTTATTATCAAACCATCCATCTGAAACATGGAGCTCTTATAAACTAATGCAGAAAAACAGGGTTACTGCGGGAACAGTGACCCAACTGTCACTGTTCAGTGGTGAATGAAGAATGCCTTTCAAGAACTGACCAAGAGCTAGCTATTGCCATAGACAGATGAATCATTTTTCAAACAAAAATCAGGGCAAAAAGGAGCTTTGAAACGCCTACTGTGCATTTTTTAAATGTTCATTTTACCTAATCCTAGAATTTTTATCAACAGAACGAAGTTTAGGTTTAGGATTGCAACTGGAAGAACCTGGTAAAATATGTATCCACAGTCCACAGGGATCAATCATTACTAGGACTGAGAAACTTAATTTTTCATCTGCTGCTTCTGGCTAGAAGAAAAGAAAAATCAGACAAGAAACATCATAACCTTCCTTTGTATCAAAATTCCATTAAAGTCACTATTATCTGCCAGCAGATACTCAAGACTATTACATTGACATTTATCTTTAATGGTTTCTTGTGTTTCTGACATTGTTCCAGTAGTATATTTTTTTAGTTGCAGGCAAGGGCTCCTTCTCAGCTAGAGGTCAGATCTGAAAAGTGTCTACATGTGTGAGCAGTATCAGATGAGAATACAGTTCTAAATAAATTAATTTATCATTGTGTGCATATAAATTGTAAGACACATGCCCATTTTAGGATTGGCATATATCAGCACAAATAAGTAGACAACCCAAGGAGAACTGCACTTTGGAGAGTGGAACATCCTTTATTTGCAGTCTTACAGAGAGTGAGATTTCTTGGTTTCTGCTTCCAGTCCAGACGAAGAAGGCAGTTCAACAAGGCTGTTTAAAATTTGACCAACCAAATTGTTTGGCATAAAACCTGAACTCCAGAAAAAACTACCCTGAATTTACCTTTTAATTTCAAGGGATTTTGAAATATTTGCCATAACACAGTAGTATGCTTTACTGATCTTTAGGCAGAATTTTTTTTCTGTTTCAATGTTGACTTAGATGCATCTGAATAGTTTCAGATCTGTTTGAACAACCTTGCCTGCTACACTTATGTTCAACTTGGGATCTTGATGAGAGAAAGCCAGCACTAATGGTGAGTGGAGAAAGAAGATGAGCAATGTGCTCCTTTACCCAATGAAGTGGCTGTGCTGGAAAGCTGATCTCAGACATAAAGAAATTTTTGACTCAAGAAAGTCGCTACTAGGAGGGATGTCACTACTCTCTGTGGTAGTTTTTAAGTTGGTTCCTTTTCTCTTCCTGTTCAGGCAGAAATATCCACACTTCTTGTAGCACCCTTCTGAATCAACCTTTAGTCAGCACACTGCTGGTCTGAAACTAAAGTGGGATTAATCTCTTTTCTCCATTCCACAACAATAGCCTTCTGTTCCACTGAAGGGGAGACACAAGAAACTTTTTGTCTGGGTTGTGAACAGCTTAACAAGATATAATGCAAATAGGAGAAAATAAGAGATTATATAAAAAGCAATGGGGTATGAGCTATGCTTCCTCTGAGGGACGGGGGTGCGGGAGGGGGAGAAACTGTACACGCAACAAAGAACACACTTTTTGATGAAGGGAGAAAGAATAAGCATCCTAATTCTAGAAACTCTCTTTTCAACAATGAGCAAAATAGACTTCATGGGGGGAAAANAAAAACCACACACACTTCAGAGGCAGTTCTCAAGAACTTCTACATAATATAACATCCACTGTTTGAGACTATATCACTTCAAAATATAAATTTAATATGATGATTTTCATACATCTAAAAAGCCATACATGACAAAAAGGAGCATTAGCAAGGTCCCCACAGAAGTGTCTGCACAACAGGGTTTCTCTTGGTTGAATTAAACAGGACTAACCTGTATTTGAGCTCTTACGTAATTCTAAAACTGGCTGGACCTGTTTTCTCTAAGCTTGTAAATTTATGAAAATGTCAGCCACAATAACAAATCTGTGGCTTTGCAGGTATGCCAGGAGCACATGCTCATAACAGGACTGTCCAAATGAATCTTTGGAATGTAGTTCAGCTGGACTTGAGCAAAGCAGAGCATATTCTCACAGTCACTCATATTAAATTAGGTTTCCCAAAGTAATTTTAATTTAAATTTTATATGACTACTGTTTAAGTACTATGGATCCACTTCCTGGAAATTAATTATCAGCTCAGTTGAATGGACGAATCATTATCTCCACAAAATAATTATTTCCCGCCTCAAAACTCCTTTTCCTGTCGTAATTAAAAGCAGGATACATGCTCATCAAAGTAAATAAAGCAAGTAATCACCACTCAGGAAAGCCTTGAGGACTGAGGTTTTTTGTTTGTTTTTTGACTGTTGTCTTTCAAACACTATTACCCTCTGTGTTTGACCCATGAGCCAATTGCTCACCCACTACATGATGTGTTTATCCAGCTGTGTGCTGGACATTTTGAGAGACATCATCATCTAGTCAAGCTACTCCTCTGTACTTTTCTCCTATTCTTCATATTGGCAAGTTAACAGTTTAGAGCAGAAATTGTTTTACTTAGTATTGTAAGTGCATGATCTGGAATTTTATGCAGGTGAGCTCCAATTAGAACTCCATGTGATCCTACTTATACAGCAACTTGGTCCCTCTTTTGAGGCCAAAACCTCCCTAATTTGTTTCTTTCCACCCTGAACAGCATTAGCAGAAAAAAAAAAGCTCAAGTCTGAACTTACTGTTCATCTGCTCTGCACATCTGGCAAAAATGAAGGGTCCAGACTAGTGCTCTGTGCCATACTTACCTAGCAGAGAGCTGCTACTAATACAAATAATAAACAGCAAATGCTGCAGGGTATGCAGCACTGACAAACTTCTTAAAGTCACTTTTTTAGACTACTTTATAAACTAAGACTTAATAAGACTATTAAACTTTATCATCTCCTTTCTAAAGCAATAGGAAGTACTAGAAGTGAACTTTTCATCTACACATCAGAGAGGATCCCAGAATTAGATCTGACTACCTTTGGTAACTACAGATACAAAAGTAAACCTGAAGGTTAGAACTAGTTTGCTTATCAACACTTTGACAATTAAGTTACACCCACACCTACCTGTAATGATGAAACTCCCCATTAGTGACCAGGTAATAATGACCGGCCATGCTCAGGCACAGCATCCCTGTGCCCTTGGCCTCACAGTCAGCAATCCTGGGGCTCCTGGCCTTGCTAGCCCATCAGCGTGGGTGAGGTTCAACACTACAGGCCTAGACACATATTAGTACTTCTCAATATTGCAAAACTTACAAGGATTCTATCATGAAGATGCTTATCTTCGAGTGTTGTGTGTTCATGATTCTACCTCAAGCATTTGTTTAATGAAATATCAGCTTTACAATATTCCAATTAACTTTTTTCAATTATTAACATTTTCCATAATTTTTCATAAAATCAGGGCTGTGGGATTCTTTGGAAGAAAAGTGACATTGATTCCTTTCTTTTGTGTCCACAGCTCATGCCTGGGATCAGCACAGTATTTCATCTTTGACAAACAGAAGATGTTTGGAATAGGGAAAGGAAAAAAAAAAAAAAAGAAAAAAGTCAAGATCTTTAAATTACCTGTTTAGCAGTCATGAGAAAAAAAGAAACCAATCCCTGAATATCATAGCTACAAACATTAATCTGAAATGACAGGCACATAAAATTCTTTGGGCAGGTTATCTGAAAAAAATCAGTGACGTACACAAGTTCTAGAATAAAAGTTTTTAATTGGTTTAAACTAAAACCAAATACAAATAACATTTCCTCCCTTGTAATGATCATGTTCAAGCAGAATTCATCTGCCCTAGATTGAATTTTTAAGAAAGATCATTTCAGTACTCATACTTCCTTCCTCATGGTTCCCTCTTCCAAATAAAGCAAGAGTTTATTACCTTTCCACAGTTCTCTTGGGAGGAGTATGGAAGGTTTTTTCTTTTACAATACATTTGTACTTACTTCTAATAACTTGCAAAACAGCTAAATTGTATCTATGCTGGAGTCACATGAGTTTCCTCAGATAGCATCATCACTCTCCTGGGAGAGGTCTCAGATAAGTCTACCCAAAATAACTATTGTTTACAGTGAGTTTCCATATTTCATAAAAAATAAAATCTTTTTTCCTCTTTATGCAAAAAGTCTCACTTGCATGAAAAAGCTTAGGAATCACATGTTTAACTGATCTCATCAAAGACATCTGCATTCTGAAATGTTCTTTGAAACATACAAAAGATGATGGGACTATTCTCTTTTAAAATCCTTCATCTTCATATTCTTCATCTTTTGAAAAGTCCCTTCGTTATGTATTAGGAGGTTTTGCATTTCAGCCATCAGACCTATCTAGACTTCAGCTGTAAAATTATCTCCCTTGTCAAAACAGGTGCTCACACCTTTTCTTCATCACCTCTTTGGAGGATGAACACTCTGGTATTTACCATTCCAAAGTGACCAGCCTTTAAACTCTGCTAACAACACTGAAATTGCTCATAGCTTCTAAACTCTTGTGCACAGGCCATGGCAGAAGGCAATTATGAAATCACCATCCCCTCTGGAAAAAACACTCAACCAAAACCACCCAACACCTCACACTATGACTTCTTCATACAGTATTATCTTCTCAGATGTCACTCCTTCAATCAGACAAAATACAGCTGTGTCGCAGCGTTATCCCTATTCGCTCATTTGAGATGCCACACTAACCCACTCTTGGGTGCCTTTCCCTCCTTCCTACCACCACTGCCAACTCATGGCTGTGTCTCATTGCCCCACAACCATATGCCCTTTCTACTCCGCACCACCCACACACAAGAATCACTTACGACTATGAAGAGCTCCTGAATGTTTTGAGCAGGGAGGGGGTGGGGAGAAAAAGAACAAAAGAAAAATAAAGAGAGAGAAAAAGAGGGCAAGACATGTCTTTAATGCACACCAGGGGAGCAAAGAACAACGAGCAGGTCTTGCCCTTGGACTTCCTCCCTTCCCCTGCACCGGCAGGCAGCCCCGTGCACTTTCGCCGGGGAGGGAAGGCGGTCAGACAGCGCTGTCAGAACTGAATGCCGTGTAAGCCCAGCAGGTCCCAGCCCCGGGAGGTGAGCGGGCTGCAGGGGCAAGGTGGCTCAGCCCAGCCCTTCCCAGCCCACAGGGGCAGATAGTTCGCTCCCCGCGGCAAAGCAGCCCCGCCTCCTCCTCCCTCCTCACCGCTGAGCACCCCTGGTTTGGGAGACACATGAGAGAGCTGCCTGGAGCGCAGCTGGAGAGGGGCTGCCTGCCAAGCCAGCCTTGATGGGGTGTGTTGTCTCAGCCAGTGGGTCCCCACTGGGACACCTACCTTTAGGTGTTTACTGGAGCACTAAATATGTTATGGCCCTTGGATACTCAACAAGCACAAGCAACGGAACAGTTTATACCGCCAAGACCTAAGCAGACACCCACTCAGTGACCCTGTGAAACATGAGCTGGGTGTCTAAACTCTCACCTGATGAAGGGCTCTAACCACTGATGCCCCAAACTTGACATGACTCCCCCATATCACCTCCCCAGCTTTCAGTCATCTCATGCTCTTACACTGTTCCTTACCTTGTAACATCTCAGTGTACATAACATCCCAAAGGCAGTCAGAGGCACAGAAAATATAAAGCAAACAAAGTTGTGGCAAGGCAAGGAGCTGCACACAGATTTACACAGTGCACAGTCAATGCACAGCTCCGAGGGCTGTTATTGGGCCAATGCAGGCTGTCTGGACTGGAGCCTTTGCAGAGCAGACAGCTCCTTCAGAGCTGGGGCAAGACCTAACATAAAAAATATAATCAGAATTTTTAGATATTTATGACAGTCTAGAGTGATGGAGGCTGATATTTCAAGTGCATTTAATGTTTTTGGAATAGTCTGGCTTCAGTTGGAACCATCACAAGCAGAGACAACTTCCCACACAGAAGACAGATTCCACAAAGCAACATATTTATCTGTTCACATAGTTTGTTTCACTTCCCAAGGAACCAGATGCATCTATCCCTCATAAAATTTTGGCCAAGGAAAAACAAAAACATGTATTGGATTTGATTCCATATGCCATTATGATAAAGAATAAGGGAACGTATCTTTATAACAAGCTTGTGCAGGACACATGGAGATTAAGACCTGGCTGAGCATGTCCACACACATCACTGTAGGTGCATGGCAGCAGAGATGCATGTCCTGCAGTTCTCACCTTGCAGCACGGGTAAGAGCAGACATCAGGGACAGTGGAGACACATGCACTCCCACACAGCTTTGCAAGCCAAGCAGAGTACAGAATTCCAGGGCCAGAGTTGTTTTTCACGGCACCAGTCAGCTGGTATATATACTGAAGTCTTCTGTAACAGAGCCCTCACCCTCATTTTCTAGGTCTGCTCCTATTTACTTGTGCTAGAATATGAGCCTGTTACAGGGGTGCGTAGGTCTCCAGAAATTGCTTCTGTTACATTTTAGCAGTAAAAAGTTCACTATCAGGTTGCTATCTTTCAAAGTTCCAGCTCCTGCTACTTGCAGTATCAGGATAAAAATGTTTCTTTGTTAAATCTAGCAAGGAACTAATTTATTTTAAATTCTCCTGCATTGCATTTTACACTCCTGCCCTGAGCCATCTGGATGATAACTAGTAATATAAATGATTGCTTCAATTATTAACACTGGTGACCTTTGCTAAAACACAGCACAGAGGCAAAAAATATAGCCAGCCTGCTTTGCTATCAGTAATAATCAGCAAGGACATCTCAGTGGGAAAGGGACAACATGGAGCTATATTGTCTAGTAGCTTGAACAGGGAGGCAGAAGAGAAGCAAAAAGCAGGAGGAGGAGGATTTGATGCATGTTCCACTTCTACCTCTGTATTCTGTGGTACTGTCATGTAAAATGTTACAGGGAATTTAGTGAGAAGTAAAGCCAAGAGAAGACACTTGGTCTGTCCCAGCACAACAATATTCTTAGTATGGAGAGCTAAAGCACATTTCTAAAATGTTCTAAATGTTCTAATTCCCAAACAGACAACTAGCTTCTCAGGCAGTGTTTGGGAGTATTTCTTTTCCCTGGATTGAACCTCTAAGGGCTACACACCTCTACAAACCACTTGGGTCATGCCAAGTGTTTGGATTTATGACAGTGCTCAGTCAAGGGACTGAATAGGCAAGTGATCTTCTCCCCCTGGGGATGATGGCCTTGGCTTGTGCCATGTGTAGTGTTCTCTCTTTTCTTCTTCTGATTGCAAACTCCATTCTGAGTAGCAGGCAGGGGAGATAAGGCAGAGGAGAGAACAGCAGATTTCCCTCCAACAACATTCACTCCACTTTGGGATGAATGCTTTAGCCATGTCTTAATGGCAGTCAGGGAACAGCCTGAAAAATACCAGAGAGTGAAGATTAACAAAGCAGGAGCCCAGTATGGCAGGCTGCTCAGGCAGAGTAGCTGCTCCACTCCCCAGAGAACTTTCGTCTCTAGTTCTCAGTCATTTTCAGCCACATGGCTTCCCTAGGGAATATCACAGCAATTAATGGTTATTTTCTCAAGTGGAGACATTGCTATAGTGTTATCATTCGTGGATGAAGTCCTGAGTCCTGGCTGGAGCAGCAGTGGCTTGGATGAGCTCTGTGTGCTCACTCTGAGCAGCTTTGTTTCCCTGTGCATGGAGCTCTGATAGCTCAAACACAGAACAGTGTGAGGTCACTGGGCTTTTAAACTACCTCCAGAGACTTCTAGTACAGAATTTAGGTACCAGATTAGCAGTGTACTGGGTGAAATGCAGGCTAGCAGTGAAATACAGTAAAGAGTTTAATTAGGCATTTTTTATTGAACTGTGAAAAAAACTCTTTTCTCCTCTTGAGAAGCATTGGTGTTTTTTGCTATCAGAGACGTCACTGTGCTGGAAACAGTGTCCAGGACACTTGACTCTCTTACCAGCCACAGCTAGAGCCACCTCACATACTCCATTCCTTCCCCTGGCTTGTCCAATTCCCTAGCACACAGCTCTTCCTAACCCAGAGGATGGGGAGATCCTTCTCATGGCCATTCTCTCCTTCCTCTCAAAACTGAAGGAGGAGCACTCCACCACTAGGCTGGAGTGTATCAGATCAACCATCCAAGCTGATCCAGACACAGCAACCTCAGGAGAGCAAATGCAACAGCACACCCACAGCTGGTGTGGATGCTCTGTGCTTGTGCAGTGGCTCTGAGACACTTGGTAGTAGCTGAATGTCCTCAGCTGAACATTGTGGGTTGAATTTCCCAGGTGAGAGTTTTTATTAATTCAGTCTTACTAGTTTTTAGCAGGCAAAGCATGCAATTTGGTTTGAAGTTCTAATTCTGCTCCCTCAGTATTAGTTATCTTCTTTGATGGGACAGCTTAAACTGCACTTAGGTCCTTTGAGTCTGGAGCAAATACTTCATAGATGCTCACCACTCACAAGTCAGTCTGATCTCTGAAGAGATTCCACTAAATGCCTCACAAGGGCTTCCACTCCTTTCCTCTCCTGGAACAGAAAACCTTGACAACAGAGCCTTGTGATACTAAGTCTCTCCCTCTCCCACAGGCTTCTGAATTAAAGGGGTGATGACCATCAAAGCAAATGGGTTTTCCCCATGAGGATGCCCACAGGTGTGTCCTGGCAGTGCTCACTCACCTTCTAACCCCAGCGAGATCTGTGGCCAGGCACCAGTCCAGTGAACAGTGACCTTCCCTAGGAGCAGGTGGCAGCTCTCCCCAGATGCACTTTATCCAGCACCAGGCACTGCAATTAGATGTGATGTAATTAGGAGCAAGGAGCAGAACATAATATGCAGAGATGGTTTAGGAGCCTGAGGCAAAAGGCTTTTGTCCATCAGCTGGTGAGCTGAGTAATTTAGAAATTCTTAAATAAGTGGTGCTGGCTCTAGCAAGAATTCAGATAATCAGAGAAGGAATTTCTTCTCTGGCTTATCTGAGAAAACAAACAATAAAGGGAGGTAAAAAGAAGTTCCCAGTGTCTTCTTTTAAAAGCAGTTTATCATGAAAACATGAAATAACATCAAAAACTTGTTTGTAAAAACCTACACAGTCTGACATGTGTTGACTAGAGACCATCTTCTGATAACATAATAGTGAAAAAGCTGTGTTAGAAGGAGGGTAAGTATACTAAAAGGTAAGATCCAAGGAAAATTACTTCATTGCTGTGCTTCTGATGAGTTCAGATAATAGCTGCGGTTTTCCCCACACTGAACAAAAGAGACATTTTCCAAATAACTGAAAGAGTACCTGTTATCCTCTCCCTCCTCATTGTTGGAGTCATGAGGACACAGCATGGGAAGTGCAGGAGGGGATGTCCTGCAGCGTGGAGGAGCTGCCGCCCCAAGCAGGGTCAGGGGAGGAACACGAAGCAGACAGGACTGCTCTCATCAAGGGTTGACAACAAAGCCCAGAACCAGCCCAGCACACATGCAAGGGCATATTCATGCAAAAATTGTGATCTCTTCTTGCTGAATACATTCTGCTTACCTTCCATCTCTTCTTTTTGTATTTCCTGTACAGTGAAGACCAAAATGTATTAGAATAAGTAAGCAAAAGACCAAGCCATGTGGGTTCAACAGTCCTTTAAATTATCTGCAGGTTCATCAGGAATCATTCAACCATCTAGCTGAACTCTGAGACCTCAAGGAGCCAGTGACACTTCTTCAGAGGCAATTCCATTTCACTCTCTCTCCTTTGGATGCCCTGAGCCTAGAAGGAAGCCACCATTTATTTCTGCAGTGCTGGGGAATCTCACACTTCAGAGCCCCAGCTAAGCACCACTGCAGAGACAGCCAAGTACAGCACTAAACAATGGAGGAGAGAACAGGTTTTTCATCTCCTTGTTTGCCTGAAACCGCTTTATCACAAAGCTTCCAAAATGCCACAGAGGACAGCACATCCCTGGTGGTATGCCAGGTTCCCATTCAAATGGAAGGCTCTTCCTCTCTCCTGGCCTCTTACTGCCTTCAGACTCTGCTTTCTGGATACTTTGGTCCTCATGATAGACAGTCAGCACCTGCCAGACACAGTGGCAGTACAACCCTCTGGATGAAACAGCACAAGCCCTTTTTGAAGTTAATCTTCAGTAAAAATGTATGAATTCCTAAGAGGGTGAGGGAGACAGGCAGCCTCCTGGGTCTGGTTGAAAGAAGCAGATGTGAACACCTCTAAGTGGCATATTTGAACTGGGTTCCTTTCATTAATGAAAGGTCTTTGTTGCCTTTATACCTGCTTAGGAGACCACAGAAAAGAGGTATTGTCAGTCTGGTCTGCGCAGCAGGAATCCAAATTAATCACTCCATATTGGCTGCTGACAATCTCAGACAAAAAGGGCACACCCCGCTTTGAACTAACGTGATGGTTAGATGCCAGTTGTAAATTAGCACAGCTAACCTCAGAAGACAATGGCTGGCTAACACAAATGTGGTGACTCTAAAAATGAAAAAAATAAAAGTGTAATCAATAATTCAGAAGATTTCCTGAATGAGATATGACACAGTGGGCTCCAAACCTTCAACTCTCATCTCTTCTCTTTCTGCTTACAGCTCACTGAAGCAAGTTAAACATTTTTTGCTCCCTTTGATGCATATATAAACAGATACACTCACTGAAGTGGCATGACATGATAACATGTATTGATGATATTGGATATGCACAGCCCAATTTTATTTATCTAGTACCATTAGCAAGAGACATATTGCCATACTGTAATGAAGTCCCTATCCTATCCTATCCGAGACACAACACTCTATATTTATAATGGTATGTAAATTCAGCAGCATAATTTTAGATTTATACACTTAAGAATATGCTAACTAGCCTTTACACTTACTCCAGGATCTCCTTGAAAAGAGAATTTGTTTCAAATGTTCCATTTTGTTCATAGCAGAGGCTATCCACTTTTCTCTTTTCCCCCCAGTACTTCTCCATTAATCCCACAGGAATATTTTCTGAAATGTAATAAAAAATTCATACTTGGTAGGATTTTTCCCCAATGCCTGCAGGTCCTATTCTAGCCCAAGATATGTGAGACCATGCCCTCTTCCCAATTTAAATTAATCTGACTCCTGGCATAACCCTGCAGATAAGATAAGCAAATCTTTGACCTCGATACCTGCCTTCATCTCTGCATGTTTCAGCTCATTGGCAGTAAAAGATGTTAAGACACTGCAGCTGGAGTCCTGCCAAAAGCAGCAAAAAGACAATACATAAGTACTAGTGGCCCAAACGTCATTGCCAAATCCCTGAAATCCTGATAAATCACTAGTCACACTAGGGCCAAGGAAGCATCTGAAAAATCCTCTCTTCAGATGTTTAGGATGCTTTGGATCCCAGACAGAACTCACTGCGTTAGGGGAAAAGTAAAGACGAAAACTCATCTGGAAATAGATGTCTCTGCCAATTTTTTTCCTCCACAAAACACAAACAGGATGGACATGTATTCAGAACTTCACTGCTTGCCATGAATATATATATTTATATCCCATAGCTGATCTCAGCTATGTGATATACCTGGAAGGAACTGTATCCTCAGGCCTTCCTCCCTGCCATTTCCAAAACCCAAATATCCTGGCCATTCAATTTTCTAGAATAGGCCTCTTTCAATTGCTGGTTTTGTATAGGAAAAAACTATGTATTTTCTGTGTCAGAAAATGGAACCCTAACTATTTGATCTAAGGATAAGGTCCACATCAGGCAGCAAGGAGATATAGGTCCTGACCAGACCCAATTTTTGGCAAACATGACATTGGCTCTGCCATGCTCAGTTGTCAGTTAAACATGAAAATGCAACACGTAAAGAGGTCTTCAATGTCTTTGGCTGTAGATCAGAATATTTCCTGATGGGACTGAAGGGTGAATTTCCCTGTCTCCATTCCTCTTTGCTAACAGAGGTTCACAAATGTTTACAGATAAGAAGTAAAATTCCAAAGAGATTTATTCCCCTGCTTTCTCCACGTTGTTCATAAAGGATTGAAATGTCCTTTGATAATACTATGCCTAAGTTATTTCCTCGATTTGAAATTGAACTAAACATTTACTATATGGAAATTTATGGAACATAAATCTTTGAAATCTCTTTGAAAAGCTTTCTCTTCTCTGCTTAATAGACACCTGAATTCAGAAATAAAGGTTTTCAAAATGCAGTCTGTGGGAGTTGATCAAGAAGGCAATTATTTTTTCATTTCAAATCCTTTAAGTTGCAATGCTTGTAATAGACCTTGAAAAGTTACAGGATGAGCCTTGAATTTTTCTTCTTGCGCTATTCCAGGTGATGCATGACATGGTCTACCCTTGTCATTTTAGGGAATGATATTTTTTCCCTAGAAAGGACTAAATTGAAGTATAAGTGACTCAATCTCTACAAGCAGATGGTAGGCATTGGGCTGATAGTGTGGTTCTATTCTGACAACTGCTGTATAAAACTGGTAATCGAACTTGTCCATTTTGTGGTATGTATTCCAAGCCATAGCAAAGTAGTGCCAAAACTAAATAACCTCTGCTTCTTATTCCTGTTAGCCCAGCACAATTAATGCATCCAAGTGAGAGGGAACTGGATTCAGGCTTTTTTAGTATTTCACTTGGACCTCGCTGAGATCAATGGAGTGGCTCAGTCATCACAGGAGTTTCAGCTGCAAGAGGTAACAGCCTCCCAAGGCTGATAGACCTCTAATGAGCAGACCTTCACTAGGCTATTGAAATAAAGAAATTACTCTGTGTGGTGCCCCAAATCAATAACTTCAAGATCCCAGTCTGTTGGAGCCATATAAAAAGCAGCATTTGCTACAGAGTTGCCAGAGGATGAACTGGGGCATTTCTATGGCAATTGAAAGCAAACAAACATGCAACAAAAGAATAAGTAATCATAGACCATAGAAAAAGAGATGCACTAAAGAAAAACACAGACTGCCACTACAGACTATATAATGCTTTAGAAATAATTATGTATGAATTGAAGGAAATACAGTGAAGTATAAACAAGTGAGGCCAAGCAATAGATTTTTAGTTTCAACGCAAAATCCTGCTACACTACTTAAAGATTTTACTGCAGATTACAGAAGTGCAAACTAAATCTAGTTCTCACCAAGATCTGTGATAGGAATTGATTTGGAAAAGAAAGATGCTTTCCCTGGGACTTCAATTTTTTCTTCCTTTATAGAAGGAAACAGTAGAAATGTTATTGGGTTCAGTCCATTTGAGCTTATAAATAACTAGAATGAAAGGAGAAAAAGGAGACTACTACTTTATGTAAAGCTGTTGCCATAAGGATATATGGTCATAAAGGGCTTCTCTGTGAAGGATGAAATGGGTATGGATAAGTGTTGTTGATAGGAGGGGCTTTCAGGAGAACTCTGAGTATCAAGCTTTGAGGAGAACATACTACACAGAAAGCTCTAAACTGTGTATAGGACAGCATGGGAGACAAACCTGAGGGTCCTCACTTCCTGCAGGATTGTTCCATAAGCAGGAGAAGAGGCACTGGGGTGCACTGAAGAGCCCATTCCCTAGATCAAGGGATGGGCCTGAGTGACTCAGGAGGGCACTTCTCTCTGTCATCCTTTCTTCTGCCAGAAGCTTGTGTTCTTTTCCACTTGATGGCAACTGACCATGAGAAATCAAGGACTTGCATGAAAACCAATAGATCCCTCATCTTCTAAGTGTCAGGTTCACCAGATGGCACTGTTGAAAGGAATACCTTCACTCTGCATTGGTTACATCTGATATTTATAAAGGTTTGGGGAAGGGGTGAAGAAAGGGTACTGCAAAGAGTATTGCACTTGGCAGGACGAAAGAGAAAAAGTGTTGGAAAAAAAAGAGGCTGGACATTTGTGTAGTAGGATTCTCTGGAGAAGTGCCCTATTTCATGATCTCTCTTGCCAGCTACTCAGTTGCTTCTCAATTACTACATTTGCAGGTCAAGAGATGTAGTCATGGAAAGATGGAAGTGGAGACACAGTGTTAAGAAATGAGTGCCCAGTGCATTGACTATGTGGAAGGGAGTTCAACAAGCAGTCCCAAAACTGATCCATGGCTTTCACCTTTGAACAAGAAGTAACTCAAAATCCATGAGCAACTTGTGAAACAGTTTTGGCAATAAAAAAACACAAAACATGGTGCCTTGAAGTCGCAAAGAGAAAAAGAAAATTCTTCTTGAAGAGACAGGAGTACAAACTGCCATTTCTGAAACTGATTTCATGGCTGCATTTAGGTACTCACTTAAATGTCCTTTTAGAAACCCCACGAGTTCCTGAGCTTTTGATTAACTAGAAAACACAATAGGTTTGTGGAGTTTTTTACATTCCAATGCACTATCCACTGCAAGTTTAAACTATATGAGGATTTTAAATTTACAGCACACCCCAAATATTTTCTGAAGCATCCATGGTCTCAACTATGTATGCTTCACTTTTCCTCCCAGCTTGAAAACAAAGCAGCAGTGCACAATAGAGTCAGGGCAGAGAAAGGCTGGATGTCTGTAGCACATCACCAAAAGTTCACCCTCTTTCAAGGGAAATATTTGCATTATGCTACTTTTTTCTCAAGTGAGAAGTGAAGAAGTTTTTTGTAATCCCTCTATGCTGTATTTCCTTCTTACAGATTCATATGCCCGGGAACTGATATTCCTCTTTCCCCATTGCTTGGACATGGGTCAAGACATACAGGGCTTTTTATCTGAATATTTTTCTGGAACTTGGCAAGAACTTCAGGACAAATCTTTGGCATATAAAAGGTTGATGCTATAATATCAAACATTTTCTATGCCTTACCTAAAACCTGTTTCTGTGCAGAATGAAGGAAAGAGTAAGTCTCAAATGTAATTCCTCAAATATTTTGTTCAGAATTTCATGAAAACACTTGAGCCCTTTTCAGGATGTGATATGGAGATCTTTCTTCAATATAAAAATTGTCCTGATTTAAGGAACAGAAGAAAGCTTGCTCTTTAAAGCAGGGAGAGATTGTATTGGAAGTGTCGGCCCTCACTCTTAAGAAAAAGGAGTCACTATAAGGAGATAGAGGACTTGAGAAAACTAGAAATGAAAGAGAAAGAAACACGGCACAGTCTTCTCCAAAGTTTCAACTGAAATGAATCTGATTTGGGCCACACAACAGTCCTAGTGATGAATAAACACTATAAAGTAAAAAGGATTATTGCCTTCAAAATCTCTGATGCAGAGCTACAAGAGGCCTCTTGGTTTAGGAAATTAAATGGCATGATAGAAAACTGTACCTTTCTTTTATCTCTCCTTGGAAATGCTGAATAAGTCACATAACCAGTGCTCTCTAAGGTGATCAGAATCTATTTCATCCTCATTTCCTAGACACTTACCCCTGGGGCTATTATACCCCAAGGTCTGAAGTGATACATAGTACTGCAGTAAAATCTCAGGTTCCCTACCCAGAGTGAACCCTTCATGTTAATGATTGTGCTTCATCCTCCCCTCTGTTCAAGTGGAGGAATATAACCACCTTTCCTTGCTGTAGCACCACAGAAGAGCAGTTAATACTTGTGCATCGTTCCTGATACACTGATGATTAACATTACCAAGAAGCCCATGAGAAAATATCAATCTACAGAGCACAGGTGGAATAGCTTTCAGTAAATAAGGCCAGGGTTTGTACAGTAAACAAGAAGGAAAAGATAAAATACTTGATAACTGAGCATAACGGAACACACAGCATGACAGAAACTCCATGACAAGTATGTGATGACATAAGTGAAAGATTGTCTCATAACGCACCCGTAAGAGGAATTAAGGTGCATAAACAATCTTAATTCTGACATCTCCTAGCTTTGTGAGTGCCTGACTACAGTTTAACAATGAATTAAAAAAAAAAAANGTACGTGGAGTACTCTCAAAGTTTAATTTAGCAGTTGTTTTGTAGGGAAAGGTGTGCTTGAACCATGAGACAGTCAAGAAAGGATGGTTGGCCTGTTTCTAAAACACATACTAATGAATCACAGTTAAACCCCTAAGACACAGATTCTGTGTAACCTGAATGATCTAATTCATTTCCTATGCTATAAGGTAGGAATGATATTTCCTAGGTATTTGTGACAATAATTAATTTTTACTTCCTGGCACATGAGATCTGGCATGGAAGTATTCCATTGGAATAAAACCCCACAAATTGAAATAGATAGCACTCATCATGTACTAACAACACTATAATTTGTTCTGCACTTCCCATTTTCCTGTCTTCTTAGTGCTTCATGAAATTCTATGACTAAAAAAACACAACCAAATACACTAAATATAAAGCTGAAACAAGTACCTCAAGGAAGAAAACATCCTCTACCCAAAGCTGAAGTTAATAATCAGGCAGAATTTACTATGCTACCACAATAATATAAACTATCAAGATTTCATGCATGCCCTAATCTTAGCATCAGCTGCTCACATGAAGATTGATTAATTATATTAAACTCCTAATGAGAAAAGACAATGTTTCCAAAATAGCAGCTTGCTTTTTCTAGTGGCTTTGTTCAATGCATACTGGTGAGAGCAGGTTCAGAGCTACCCATGGATTTAGTGTACAACAGGAGAGAACCAGCCTGCTTCTACTTGAACCATACATGCCTCCTGCTGGCTGAACCGTCTGGCTCTTCTCATTTGGGTTGACAAACCAAACTCAGTTGGATGATATGCTGACTTATTCATCTGGGGGGGAGCTGATGTAGAGGGGAAGATAAAGTGTTTTTTCCCTTTAATTTTTTTTTTTTTCATTTGAAAAGGATAGTTCCTTTAACTTTCATGGAAAAAGTTCATTTTAAATGAAAATATGAGATTTTTGTTCAGGTTGAAAAGATGTGCAATGCCAATTGAATTTGAATGGAAGTATTTTTACTGCTTTTGTATTTCACTGAGAAGATAATACTTCATTTTGGTTTGACCCCCATATTGCTTGTATTTTTATCTTCCAAAGTTTATTTTTGAACTGAAAGATCAGTAATTATGAGCTGCAGTTTTACCAAGATTCTGTCTCTTTTCCAGTCTTTCGCCCAAGTTTTTCCAAAGTATTTTGCTAGCCCTGTGCAATTTTGCACCTAGTGTTTGATGACTATATCATCCTCTAACCCAATTCACTCCCATTTTACCTTCCTAAAATTTTAATTAATTAATTAATTAATTTAATTAAATTAAAAAATCTTAGATTTAGCAGAATTTGCTTCTTCCTAGTACCTCTCAAGATATAACAGAATTTTTGTTACAATGAAGGAAAAGTTAAGACTTCTGTTGTTATGGTTGTTAAAATACTCAGAAGCAAAGTGAATATTTCTGCCCTCTGAATGGACCAGAGATGCCAAGGAAGGGCTCCCAACACAGTAGAAAAAATACCACTTTTGCCTGCTCTGTACTACTTCTCATTTACTGTGTGCAGTCAGCACTGCAGCATCCTCACACCCGTCCATGTCACCTTCAAATCTTTGCCTGGCCGAGGGGTGCTGACATATCCAAATTTACTGCTTGACAGGTTGACATTTCAACCAATGCTTTCTGACCTCCTGTACTCCAGATACATATTGATTGTGATGCAAGCTATTAATGACTAAATTAACGAGCATGAAAGCCTTCTACAAAGAGCCTGCACATTCTCCTTACAAGCCTCTTTTCCTGTCCAAAGTATGCAGTGCTCTTAAACAAAGTCCCTTTTCCCATAAGCACCTGTAAGTCTCCTTTTAATTCTTTGTACTAACTGACCAGCAAACTGGTTGAATAACAAAGCAATGCCAGCAAACACAGAGAGGAACAGGCAACTCATTTCCCCATCATCTGAGTGCTCAGTGGGAATTTACTATACATGTTAACAACAGGTAAGTCTTTATAGACAAATACAGAGATTCACTCAGCAGACAAGATGGTCACTGCTTAAAATAAACAGCCTCAGGACCACAAATAGGATGGCAGCATCCTATTTTTAGAAAGTATCTCAGCTTTATGGCCTTCATATCTTGATTTTATGCACAAAAAATCATGCATCTGGAACTACCTTGCAGAGAGTTTGGATTAAACTTAGGTGGGCCCCTTGCTAGGGGTGCTAATGAGGAGCAGACAGGCAGAAATCAGGAAGGCACCGAGGGATGTGTGACTGGAGATGGGCAAGAGAAATTGCCAAGCACAGCCTGAGCCTGTTTTGCTGTTGCATTAAATTGGCTTGTTTGGGAACTGCCAAATAAGAATGAATGAGATCAGACTGCTTCATGCAGGATTGCTAATGGGCATGGATAATTTATTAGTGCTCAGTCTGAGGGAGGGAAGTCCAGTCTACAGAGAGGAAGCCACCTGTTTTCATAGATTAGAGGAGGCTTAGCAAGCAGGAAATTTAAGCAATCGACAGCAGAAATGAAATTATTTATTTAAAGCTCTTGTTAAGCTGTGAAAGATAAAATAACACCCTACTAAAAAGGAATTCATAGTTGCATATTAGGTAGCAAAAGTTTTATTTTCCATTTTTTTTAAAGACAAGCCTTAATTTCAGGATGATGTGGATTCTTCCTCTTTTCCTTCACATGAGAAATTCAGTCATACACTTTCTTTAAACAACAAGACTTACTGTTTGTTATAAATCATTCTCAACAGGCAACAGTGCAGGAGGAATCCAAGGAGGGGAAAGTGACAATTACAGACTGTAAGGGGTTATTTGTTGATATTTTGTGTCTTGTTTTGTTTTACCAACTTGACAAATTACTTTTACTTTGTCAAATTGAGATACATCAGAATGAGAAATGGAAATAATAAAATTGGCTTCACAGCACAGCATACATTTCCCACAGGATGGACCTGTTCTAGGAGACTCTGGGCTAATCGATTGAGTGGGCTGTTGTCTCTGAGACCCCCCTGGTTGGAGGGTTAAACACTTCCATGTAAATCTGACAGCACAATTTGTATCTTTCTGCACCTAAGGCACACAGGAAATCTTGTTGTTACTCAGATGGTGTTTATTTCCCTTGTTACAAAACACAAAGCCATCATAAGAAAGATATTAAACTATTAGAGAGTGTCCAAAGGAGGGCAATGAAGATGGTAAAGGGCCTTGAGGGGAAGCCACATGAGGAGTGGCTGAGGGCACTTGGTGTATTCAGCCTGGAGAGGAGCGGACTGAGAGGAGACCTCACTGCAGTTACATCTTTCTTGTGAGGGGAAGAGGAGGGGCAGGCACTGATCTCTGCTCTGTGGTGACCAGTGACAGGACCCGAGAGAATGGCCTGAAGTTGTGTCAGGGGAAGTTTAGGTTGGATATTAGAAAGAGGTTCTCCCCCTAGAGGGTGGTTGGGCGCTGGAACAGGCTCCCCGGGGAATTTGTTGCAGACCCAAGCCCGATAGAGTTCGGGAAGTGTTTGGATGATACTTTCAGGCACATGGTGTGACTCTTGCAGATGATCTAGTGCAGGGCTAAGGGTTGGACTCAGTGATCCTTGTGGTCCCTTCCAACTTGACACATTCTGTGACTCTCTGAATTGTTTGTTCTCAATCCCTCAAAAATCTGCTGCTGTGTTCCCATTGTGGAGGAGCATCACACCAGCTCCAGACTCTCAACACACTTTTGCAGATGTGACAATGATTGCCAGAACTCTTGTTTTTCCTGATGCAATATCTTAAATTCCTTCCCAGGTCTGTAATGCAACATCATAAGAATGGCCTTGTGAGGTTCCTGTCTGTCTTTATTGACTCTGTTTTGTTTCTTTATTGACTCTGTTTTGTTTCTTTTTCAGTCACTGCATTCCCAGTTTGTTCTCTGGAATGCACCAACTATTTATTTCCCACAAACCCTTATAGGAAGAAGAGATTTGCAGGCTGAACTCTGTTCTTTATGGAATGTTCTGGGTTTCTTTTTCTGCCCAGATATTCATGCAAGGGGAAGCAATTAACTTGCTACTGTTAGACCTGTGCATGAGGGATTAACAGCTAGCTGACTTTCTCCTTACTGGATTATCTCTGAAAGTTTAACAAGAGCAAAATGCAGTCTGCATGTCTTAATTTTCATTGATCTCACCTGCAAAAGCATGAAATGCACAGGAAGGCCAGATTTTTTCAGTGAGATAGTGGTGGCATAGTGAAAAGATCTTGGTCTGGGTTTGTTCTTATTATTGTTGTTTATTTGTTGGAAGGGGTGTTTTGTTTTGTTTTGTTTTGTGGGGGGTTTTTTGGGGTGTGTTTTTTCCCCCAGGAACTACAATAGCTGTAGTTTTCCCACTTCTGGTTGCACATGAAAGTCAATTGATCACATCAAGTAATATTCAGATTTCTGCTAAAACTTAGGACGATGTTGCTCATTTTACACTCTTCTCTTTTAAAAGTTACTCTGATGGTTCTAAATGAGAGAGAAGGACTGCAGTTTTGGACCCACACCAATTAACCTTTTTGTCACATTGTGGTTCAGTGTAATGGAATGGGTATAGTAAACAAGTTCTTCATGTACACAACCAAGATTCACAGTCACAACATTCTCTGGAATGTAATACAAGCTTAATTTACTGATTTATTCTTCTTAGTCGTATAGTAATACTTAGAAGGAAGTAGTGGCACAGGTCCATTTAGCTAACTGCTTCAAGTCAAACCCAGGGTGTCCATCCATCCTGTTTAAATTGGGTTCAGTAACGACACTTAAACTGCTCTGCCTCAGAAATGGCAGTGTCAAAAGATTTCCATCAAGAATTCCAGAATGAAAGGAAAGGATGATCCAGAGGCAGCCTTCTCCAGCAGGGAAAGTCTCCAGTGTCCCCTGTGGAAATTATCTACAGCTGTGCTGTAAAGCATTGATACTTGCCAGGCCGAACAGCGTGTTGCAAAATCTCTATGAGATACTCCTTCCTGCACTATTCACTTTTTGTATGTTATTTTATTATTAAATAATAATGTATTATTTTTTAAGCAACTTTAATCCTTTTTCCACCATGTAACAATTTGTTTCAAAAATGTTATTCAAAACAGCAGACTGTATTGAGAAAATAATGTTTCAGCAAGAATTTTAGTGCAACCCTCAGCATCCCCACACAGATTTTGAAGCAAAAGAAGTATTTCACAACTTGTCACTCATCCACCCTTTTGTTTTTTGGTGCTTTGTTGGGGGGGGGGCGGGGCTGTTTCTTCTTTCCATTGTCTTTCTCAATCACCTTTAGGAACAATGACTTGGGTCAGCTGGCTAAGTAAGTCAGATTGCTGGAGGAGTCTAAAAACTAAGAGGCTGTCCGTATATCCCAGGCAGTAGGTCAAAAAGTCAGAGGAAACAGTAGTATCTTGATAAAAAGCTGGCCCTGGAAATGGAAATTAAGTGATCAAGCAGAATGAGGATGTGCATAAACTCAAAAATGCAAATAATTAATTTTGTGCAAAAAACCAAGACTGATAAAGAATAGCTAAAGCAGATCCAATTACAAGACTCATGCTCATAATGGAGGAGAAAAAAATTTGGAAATGGAGGTGGGCTTTGAAAAAATATGTCTTGACCTACATAGTTAATACACAAGTAGCAACCACCAGTATGGACTGTGTAACATAAATAACAACTAAAAATAGCACAAAAATAAGGGAGGTTTCTTTGCTCAGTCCAGAGAAGGCTTTTTGTCTTTCTTCCCAAGGTCAAGTGAATGCACAGTTATGAGGGTTTCTATACATACAGAAATATGAACCATGCTTGCTGGAATTTTTTATCACCCTCATTTGCCAACAAAGGAACTATAGTTCAAGAGTTTGCACCATCCGTGAGTGCACTGGCCTGTGTTGCAGTTTCCCAAGGTGATGGAAAAACAAGGAAACAAGGGAAACTGAGGCCCC
This sequence comes from Formicarius rufipectus, assembly GCA_013399695.1. Taxonomy (NCBI): domain Eukaryota; kingdom Metazoa; phylum Chordata; class Aves; order Passeriformes; family Formicariidae; genus Formicarius; species Formicarius rufipectus. Next base: position 298,000 of record VXAU01005244.1, read on the forward strand.
ACACATGAAGACATCAAAAAAGTTGCAAAGAGACAAAAGAATTCACAGTAAAAGAAAGCCCCCAACCTTGTCTATATTTTCCAAGGTCAAAAAGCATCACCTCTTCTCTCTTCTCTGCATGAGTAACTTCTTCTGGTCATCCTGGCAAATAATTTCCATGGAAAGAAATCAGGAATAAGAGAGAGCACCTCCCCAAAATTTTACTTCTTGCTTCCCTACTGACTGGACACTAAATGCATAAATGGCTCAGTATAAGTAGAAATACGGATGGAAGTTTGTGCCTCTCTTGAAGCCAGCCCAGCACCATGGCTTCCCAAATTAGACACCCAGAAAATACAGTAAACTCAATTGTCAACCAAGGAGAAAAAGGGAAGATTAATGACAGGTCTTTTACCCATCCTGTCTGGATGATAGGACAACAGAGAGAAACAAAAACCAACAGGAAAAGTGTTTTCATCCATACGGTCTTTGTTGCAATTTTTTTCAATCTTTGTAAAACATTACATCATAAAATAAAGACAATAGCAGCAAAACTTTTCAAGATGGTACAAGCACATTCTGCTCTGTACCCTGGTAATGACATCTATGAAATTGTCCATTTTCTGAGAATGCCTTTCTGAAGCACCATTAAATCTTACAGAGAGAGTGATAGAGGGACAGAGACAATAAAATAGAACATCCTTGCAAGTGGATTTTCTGATTGCTTATCATATAATTTTACCAGGAAAATAGTAGAAGAGCATCCTAACAAAATGTTTCCCCAAATTTTAAGAAAGTTCTTACTCAAACACAAAGCTGAAAATGGTTTCTGAGTCCTGTCCAAGGTCCAAATCAAATTCTATTAGAACTTGGAAAAAAATCAGTCTAAAATGACATTGAAACATTGGCCTGAATAAATTTAAGTTGTTGAGAAGCTGTGGTCTAGACACAAACCCTGCCTTTTTCTAATTATAGCTACCACATGACTCCAGGATCTGAGAACCTGCTGAATGGTAGGCTGAAAACTGGCTATGTTTGACTTATATCTCACAGTAGACACTGTGAGATTTACTATTTAAGCACCCAACTCTCACAGGAAAAAAGACTTCAGGGGTGGAAGGGTAGAATATATTTGGGAGACAAAATTATTCTCTCTCACATGCAAAATATCACCTGCCTATGATTTGCTCTCATGATCAACCAGGGTAAGTAGATCTTATTAGCCTCAAAAGGCTGCATGCTATAGAAATGTCCACTTTCCCCAAAAAGCAGCAGCACTGGTATTTCCTGGTGATAAGACTTTGCTCAGGTGTGACCTGTAACCAGAGATGAGGGAGCACAAGAAGTTCACATCTACCTGAATGGAACAGGGAGGCAACACCAGTAAATCTGTGTGCAAGAACTGGTTATCTGTGCCATGTGAAGGATGGGCATGTGCATGTGTTTGCACAGGACCTTTCTTCAGCTGGTTCCTGAAATCTTCAGTGTTGTGGGTAACACCTGCCCTTACAGTGACCTTCACAACCCACCATGATTCAGCTCACAGAGATGCGCTGGCTACATTGGGACACCCCAAATTAGCTTCCACAGCTGCAGCAATGGTATTAAGGAGAGTAACTGCTACTGGTAGTAAAGGAGACAGGCACCTTGGGAAAATTTTGGCAACCTAAAGCAGTTTTCAGATCTACAATTTTTTTTCTGATATATTTCAGGCAACTAGTTTCATAGATTAATCTACAAGCCTTTACTTGAGTTCCACAGATTTGTGTTGATTTACCTTTTGTTTTCACTGATATTTAAATGCCTAGAGAACTCTTTCTGACGGTGAGCTTATTTGTATTTAGTACTGATATAATGCCATCCCAGTAAGTATAAGTGGCATGGTAGAGATGAGTTAAAACAGCAGATCTTTGCTCTAAAAAGATTAAAACCAAGAAGGCACATCCACTTTACTGCACAGACTTTATGGGGGCAGATTTTGGCCCTAGACAGACAAAACATAGTTCAGAACAAGTAAATGTACAGGGAGGACTGAAGCAGTTCCCAGTTATCTTTAATTCATATCTATTTAGTAGAAAATTTCTTGTTCTAGGTTAGTACACAACATAACACTTGGTCTTTGCCTGTAATTTATTTCTAGTGGACAATGGAAAAAGTGAGAGTAGCAGACATCATGCAACCTGACAACACAAATAAACCCCTGAGAAAACCAAAGCTGGCAAACAAACAGCCCATGTATAGCATAAACAAATTCTTCAGGAAAATGCAGGTGTTTTAAGGACAGGGTTTTCAATAGCCTGAACTCACAGACATACACTTTCATTTATTATGGTTTAGAGAATTTTGCAGAAAGTCTCTGGCATAGTCCATTAACGGTTTTAGAGAAAGCAGACATGTAGTAGAGATATCATAAAGTCAAACAGCAGAAGATGACTTATAATTTCACAGCAACAACCAAAATCAGATTTCAAGAATATAAATAACTGGGTTTTTTAAATTTTATTTAGTATTGTTTCTAATAAGATTTATTAGAAAAATGTGCCCTATTAAAGGGTAATGTAATTCACAGACTGCCACAAGGATGAAGTTACTTTTCAAAACCACTCATGCAGTATCTGCACAAGTTCAATGATGGTTAATGGTTTAGGAAGATCCCCAAAGTGGCTTAGCAGAATTCTCCTGCACAGGACGGTGGACAGTGGGACTGCAGAGCTGAAAGCTGCAGGAAAACAGAAGCTGAGTTGTCCTTTACGTGTGAGGGCTGCAGCTTCAGAACATGTTTCCCTTATTCTTTCAGGTCCCAATTCCCATGGCAAGTCATGTTGTGCTCAGGGCAGGATCTGAGCATTAAAGTCAGTAACTGACCCTTTTGTTTGACTTATTTTCAGGCTGCTATTAAAGGGCCTAATTTAGACCAAGGAGTTTTGGATATGGTTCAGACTACTTTTGCTAAAACTTTCTATAAAGGTGGAATAGCCTCACCAGAAATAACATAACAAGATTTTTATAGGTATTTTTAAATGCCAGAGGATGAGAATTTTAGCCATAAAAACACTTGATGTTTGAGCTAAGATTCTCTCCCAAGCTGTTGCATACAATGAAAACCAAGGGGTGTCCTTCACAAGGAGAAAAGCAATTTAGATAATTGAAATGTCATTTTAGGTGTCAGATATTTCTGTCCGGCCCCCTGTGCAAAACACTATTTGCACTTCCCATATTATAATAAAAATTATGTATATTGAGGTATTTAATAAGCAATCATATAGAAGAGAGTATTTACTCCAGTAACAGCCTGGAAGCTTTCTCAGTAAGTTTCAGAGACATAGATATGAAGAGGAATGAAAAAGAGAGTTTTGTTTTCACATAAAAGGCCATCAAATGTTCTGTTCGGTATCTCACTGAGAGTTTATTCAGTATCACCTTTTGTCCCTGAACTATTATATCCCAAACCAAGAGCTGCTGAAGAAACACTGAAAAAATGTCAACCAGGGGCTCCTGCAAGGCATGGCAGGCAGAAACCAAATGACACACACACACCCCATCAGAATCTGGACAGGGGACAGACTGGGAACTCAAAAACTTTAGATTAAAATTATGCCAAGATTTCATTCTCCTTCTGTCCCATCAGAGGAAATAGTTCTGAATTTGCCCACCAAACTTTGTCTCCTCAGTCACTTGTTCATGTTGACTTGTTTGCCCTGATTTGCCCTTTATCCAACTACCTGCTCACACAGACAAGTCCTACAAGATAGACTTTACTCTCCCTGACCTTAATGAGCAGAAATGCCCCAGCTATGACTACATCCTATGTTATACATGCAGAAAATGCATTTCCCATATCCTTACAGCTGTCTGTGTGCCAGGGCAAACATTTCTTGTGAGAAGAAATCAGTTGAGGAACAGGTAACACCGCACGCTTGATGTTGGTCTTGGCATTTGGTAACCAAGGAGAACTGTAAGTACAAACTGAATGTATTGCATGCTTTCAGAGTCAGATGGGACGCATTTGAGTGCAGATCCTTCAGAAATGTAAAGTCCAGGACAGTGTAACCACACAATACATCCCAGGACCCAAGTTGCATTTCTGAACCTTTTCTGTAATTAAAATGCAAATCTAAATTGTAGCTTTCAACCCTAACATCCCACTGCCACAGTAAACCCCCAGATCTGAACATAAAGCCTTAGTGCATCCAGTTCTGCTTCATCCATCCTGGCACTACAGAATTAGCACGTTAATCTCCTTGCTTCTGAATGAGACTTCAGAAGATCTGCTCATATGCGACACACAAGGCCTGCCCAAAACCAGCAGCAACGGGAAGGCTAAAGAACTATGATGCTTGAACAGACCTGCATCTTGGCAGTGTCTGCCTGTGACTTGAGGAGGATGGGATCTGAGGATGGCCACAAGCTGCCATCTGCATATTTGTGAAGCCGAGCACAGGGCTGTCTCCAGAAGCCATGGCAGCTCTCGTGTCACATGAAACCTTCCCTTGGGACCAGTCTTACTGCACTGACTCTGGTAACTAAAGCCAGGGCACAGCCCTGCACCTTAAGAGATTCATTGGTGAAGTAAGCAGAATTCAATTTCTGTTGGATCATATTGAGTTAGTGCAATCCCAAACGACCTGAAATTTTTCAAACATTGCTTTTTCATCCTTAATTTTCAGACAGATAATTAAATTAGAAGGATGGTAAGACATTTCAAGCAAAGTGGACTAGCAGACAGAACATACTAACTTCCCTCCTCTGTACTACTGGCATTTGCCTTACTCCTACAAATCCTGCAGAGTCATTAGATATCCAAATATGCATACTCAAAATTTGCATTCACATAGCCATGCTTCCTAGCCATGGCAATCATGTATTCTGGTGACCAGTTTGATTTTGAGTTGGCTCATTGAGCATAAAATCTCAGAAACTATCACAGAATGACACGTGCATTTTTGTGTATGTAGACATGGGCATGCAATTCCAAAAGTCTGTGTCTGCATGACCTGCAAGTGTCTGTATGTTTGACTAGCTTGCAAGAATCAGTATGTCTCTCAGATCAAAATCCATGCTTACCTTACCTATAGGCCTACAGTCTGAATTGTGGGAATATTTAGGATTTTGTGAAAGCGCAGAGAAAGCATTGCTGGTACAATCATGTACCTCATTTCCAGCATGCAAAATCTTCTATCTGAAATGGCACACACTTCAGTAGTGTAGTAGCCCACAGGTTGAGCCTATAAAAAATTTAGTATGTTTTGCAATTCCCATTAATTATTTTGCAGATTTTTTCTTTAAATATTTACTGTGAAGTTTAGAGACAGTTCTATTTCTTATATTCATATGTCCAGACAGCAAAAAGGATTTTTAAAAAATGCCCACAGTTTGGTTACATTTCACTTTAGTCTAGAAATACAGAGAGCTCATGTTCAGTTTTTATCAAGAAAAGAGAGAGCAAATGTCAAACAAAGATAGTACCTGAAAGGAAATAAAACAAATAATTCAAAATACTTGTTTAAAAAGTTACAAAATATGACAGGATTAATGGCACTTAAAGCTGTAAGCACTTAAAAGTTTACCACCATATTTTTCTTAATTTCTTTTCTGACATTTATTTTTCTTCTTTTTTTTTTTTTTTCTTTTTCCAAGAGTATGACAGCAGCTTATGTCTAAATCCAAACCCAGCAAAAGGGGCAGAGCGCCCTGAGATTCTGTGGTAGCCCTGGCCCTCATTTCAATCGTGTATTTGCTCTTATGCCTAAGATTCAGCTACAGAGAACAGAAGTTTGCCGACATGCAAAAGCTGTAGCTTCCCTTCTGTCTTCATAGTCTTACAGCGTGAAAATTGAAGGTAAAAAGTGTGACTGAGAAATTATTTAAGAAAACCCATTTGGCCTGCTGTTTTATCCACTTAGCCAAATATCATTAAATTGATGTTTCTCTTCTGTTAAACAACATAGCACGAGATGTTGCATTTTCTTCATATGCACTTTCTTGCTGTGACTTTACATTGAATATTTCCTACATGAGGAAAAAAAATCCACTCATCCATTTGTTTCTTTTATTTTTTCCTTTTTTTTTTGTCACTGCTCAAGATAAATACCCATGAAGTTTTTTCTTTTTTTTCTTTTTTTTTCCTGTTGTTTGTTTTTTTGTTTTGTTTTAATGAAAAGAGAAATCCATCCCTTACATACATCTGTGTTGATTTTTCAAACCAGCACCCAGCTAGTGCCTGTGTCCATAAACATTCTTTTGGAGTTTAGAAAGGTAATGCATCTGACTCAAAAAAGGGAAAAAAAAAATCTAGCTTGGATCACGTGCCAAAACATAAACTAAGTCTTACTGAAAGTTTCTAGTTCATTCCAATCATTTCTCCTCTTTTTAATCACCAGGGGAAGGTTTTATGGATGCATACTCCACTACAAAGACACACTCTTTTTCGTCCCTTTCACAGGCTTTTCTTACATAGCTGCCTTTTGTCTAATATGCCATGGTAGGAGCACTCTGGTGATATTGCCATGGTTCAATTCCTTCCTTTGTGTCTTTCCCTGGTAATCTTATACAGGCTGAAATTTCCATGTGCGTAGCTTTCTGTTGCCATTCTGCAGTGCTATGTTTCTGATTTGTTTTGGCAGAGCAAGCTTGAGTCTTTATGGCACAGTGAAATATTCTTCAATGCTATATAATTCAGACTGAATAAGGAGTCTGTCTAAGGCACGTGTCTCAATATATATATATATATATATATATATAAAAACACCAACATTGTTAAATTCAAGTCAAGCATCTTTTATATTTAATTTCTGTCTTCAAGTAATGCTTTGTTTTCCTGTTCCCTTTCTTTGGTTTCATTGGGAATCACTCCATTTTCCAGGTCTGAGTGCTGCTGGATACAGTTGGTCAGGACTGTAGTGCTAGAAGAGTTCTCAGAATTACACATCTTCTCTTTCTCCTCTTCCTTTTTTTCTTCATCCAAAGAACAGTTTCTGAAGGTCTCGTAAATTTTACGCACATCCTCCGGGATGGTCTTTTTGAGGTCTTTGTTTTTCCTTTTGGTCATCTTAGAGGATGATCCAAATTTATTAATGATGTTGTCCTCGGATGCTCCCTGTCCATGCTTGTTAAGCTGATCCGGCCCCTTAAGGCGCAGGTTGTTAGGCCTATTGTTGATGCTTTCCTGAGAGGAGGCCTTGAAGCGCCCTGTTTCCAGGGTAGCAAAGACAGAGCGCTTCTCTGGAGAGAGCATGTCTAAGGAGTGGGCTCTCTGGTCCAGGCCCAGGCGCCTGCGCTCCATGCTCCGAATGGTGGCTGCCCGTTGAAGTTTGTCATGGATTTCCACGCTGAGCCGTCTACGTGTCTCTCTGAACTCAGCCGTCACATTTGCTTTCCACTCTGCTGCATGGGCTTTTATTTCTCCAACCTTTACAATAAGAAGAAAGAGAAATTAAGGTAGGTTTTTGGTTTGTGTTTTGTTTTTGTTTTTTTTTTTAAAAAGAGAAAGCAAAATGAAGCAACAGTCTTTCCTGTCAAACAGCAGCTTAAGCACTTTCTTTTCTGGCAAAAAAATCAGAGAGTGGTCCCATCTCCATTACATCCATTTGGACCTCACTTCAGTAGCAAAGTGGTTATACTGGGAAAACTCTAAACACACCAACTAGTGACTAGTTGATGGCTTATGTGGCATATAACTTGTCTGCTTGTGTCACACTTTGCCACCCCACACATTTTATGGCTGTGTTATATGATGAGAGGTGTTCGTGCTAATCTCTCCTTGGTTAAGACCAAAATTCCTGATTCATAAAGTCAGGAGTAGTTGGTCAGGGGTGGGCAAAATTAATCACATAAAGTCAAGCCAATATGCTTCACAGCAGCAGAACAACCAGTGCAGCAGTACAGTAATGTATCTTCCTGTATTGACTATGGATAGAGCTGTTCAGTCCCACTGAAGGTCCCATTCGGGACCACAGAGTCACAGAGCAGTTAACACTGGTTACCGCTAGTTACCATTAGGTAATTTCAACTGGGTCTCTGACTGAGCCATTCTAGGATTCTCAGGGGCAAATGTAGCTGTCTTTAACGGAGGTTTCCATTGCCCAACTGTCCAAATACTACGCTCTCAAGTCATCTGGAGGAGTTTTCAAAACTGCATGGGCACGATGAGCATATCCTTAAATGTCGTACTGCTTTTCTCTCTTTTACTCCTTTGTACCTGAGATCAGAATAATGGCTAAGCAACTATAAGACTGATGAATTGAATAAACAGTCCATCTGAAATGAGAAAAACAAGATAAATGACTAAGCAATATTTCGATTAAAATGGACCTTTTTCAAAGTTCAGCTAAAGGAGAACAGAGTACAGTGTCTGCAAGAGCCCACCAAGGTCAATGGCTTGTTTGGACTGCTACACCAGAACTCAGGTTGCTGCATCCAGTGAACCACAAGGAGTCATCTTTGTTTCCTTAGGCCAGATGCACAAGTGTCCATGTGGCACTGTATTACTTGTGGCAGCAGGCATCTTACATCCACTGAGAGATCAGATTCCCAGTCATAGGTGCCTGCTGATGACCAACCCAACAGCTAAACTCTCCGCAAAGCCTCCTTTATTAATGAGATCCACAGAGGATGTACGAGTCCCTACATAGTGCAGATGCCTTCAGAAATTATAAACATCACTGCCTCTCTGGCGTAGCACACAGTAGCAAAATCTCACGATTTTTAAGGAGCGAATACTGATTTTTTTTTCAGAATTTCATAGCTAATTTCCAAGTGAAGGCTGGCATCTCATTCCATAACTGCAATCCTNACTAAAGGTTGAGAAGTCTGCATAGGTTCATACAAATTTCTCTTTTAAATAGTATTTTCAGTCTGGAGCCAAACACTGATGAATACCTAAACAACTTCTGCCAAATTAGCACATCCTCTGANGCATCTTACATCCACTGAGAGATCAGATTCCCAGTCATAGGTGCCTGCTGATGACCAACCCAACAGCTAAACTCTCCGCAAAGCCTCCTTTATTAATGAGATCCACAGAGGATGTACGAGTCCTTACATAGTGCAGATGCCTTCAGAAATTATAAACATCACTGCCTCTCTGGCGTAGCACACAGTAGCAAAATCTCACGATTTTTAAGGAGCGAATACTGATTTTTTTTTCAGAATTTCATAGCTAATTTCCAAGTGAAGGCTGGCATCTCATTCCATAACTGCAATCCTATTGATACAAAATCCTGTGTGTTTTGTAGTACCGACAGAGATTAAACAATCTAGGTATCTAGGTTGCTTCAGTTGCTTTTCTTCCTTCCTTTGAGAAGGAACTAAACATCAGAGCCAACCAGATACCAAAGGCAGCCAGTGGAGTAAACCACAGAGAAGCAGACTTCTTTAGACAGGCAGGAATCAGGCCCTTACAGATCTTTTGGAAAATAACAAACCACTGAGAAATTACTAATCATTACCTCTGCTTGTGTCTTCTTGGACAGGACTCTTAACCAGTCTCCAATCATACTCAGGACAGCAGCAAAGTAGGCAAGACCAACAAGGATCCAGAACCACACTAAGGGTTTATACCACTCTCGGTAATGTATGTCAGCATTTCCTCCTGAAATAAGCATATACTTAAGCTTAAAAATCATCAGATGCCAAAACTATGACAAAATATTAGCAGTTCTGAGAAATGCCAGAAGGTATTTAACTCTTGCCAACATCACTGTAGTTCTGATAATAGAGAAGAAGCATGTCAGATGGGAGGAACACAGTCTATTCCTAATTCAAAATTCTTCAAAATTACCTATTGTTCTGCTTCTGTGTGACCTGCCAGAGCACGTAGTAAACACTTTTCTTTGTATCACTCATACTCTGAAGTCATGTGCAGAAGAAAGAAACGCAGCTACGTCTTTCCTTCCAAATCAGGACATCTGACAGGATCATGCATCAGTCCTGATAATAAGGATATACAGTCTGCTTGAAGTGTATTTAGAGGGCTGTATTCTCTGGCCAGTGACTTAAGAGGACATATGGATTAAAATAAGCAACAAATATCCTGAATATTTATAATGAAAGTCTCAGGATGAACTGGTAAAAAAGGATGTGAGACATCAGGCAATTCTAATGGACTACAGAGAGCCTAAAATAAGTACAGCAGCAGCAAGACTGCTGCTCACTACAGAGTAATATAAACTCTTCCAAAAGACAGCAGCCACAACATCACTTTTGAGACTCTCAGTCTATGTGTGCTGCAAGAATGAGAGACAGTGACAGACAGGCACAGCTCTGAGTGAAAGAGAGTGAGTGACAAAGAGTCTGTAGAGCCCCATGGGCACCACTGTATCCCTCAATGCAGGTGAACAAACACCACCTTGGTGGTACTTGGATAAATCTGCCTGAAGAGCAAGCCTAGCAGGAGACTCAGGCAGAGCATTACATATTTCCTGGACTCCAGATTTGGTTAAGCAGAGCTACTACTTACACCTCTGTATAACTGCAGAGAGATTTTAGGTTTTTCCCCGTTAAAATCACCAGACAACACAGTTCAGCATTTCACCATTTTCTTTTTGCAATCTGAGATACTACTATGACTCTTTAATTTTATCCAAACTCAGTATGAGTGTAAGTATGGTGTTTGAATATCCCCGTGAAAGGTCAGGCATTTGAGAATTGGCAGTGCCCCAAATACTGGTTAATCTATCCCCATAGACTGCATGAATCACATTCTTCTTTCTAGTCCTTAAGAGTGTGAAACAATGGGAGGTGGTGACTGCTGTTGCTATGGTACAGCAAGACTCTTCTGATCATATGTGTTCCTGAGGAAGCTTACTAGGAAACAGATTGTCTAGGTCTGTCTTACAGAGTAATCAGGTGACTGAGATAGCATGAGACCACTTTTTTCAGCCTATCAGATACTCTGCTCTTTCAGGCTTCATCTACATTTGTATTTCCAACAGTAGTACAAAAACTTACCAGTTTGCCAAAAGCTGGGAAATGTTCTAGGTTGAATAAACCAGCATAACTCCATTGATGCTGTTTTACCCACTACAATTCTTTTTGATTTGATGTTGCAGGGACAGAGATACTGGGAGATTAAAGTGACAGAAAATAAAAGGGACACAAAATTTCTCTCAAATCCAGCAATAAAACCCAAATCTCCTGGTGATCACTTGCCTTAAACTCTTATCATGGAATTGCCTCTGAGGGTTTTTTATTCAGGGTCTTCCATTTCATTTTTGAAAAATCCTGCTTGTTAGTAGCCCCCCAGCTGTGGATTATATATCCTAATCATGTTACATACAGAACAATTTAATATTCAGAGTTTTTTACTACTATATTATTAAGGAAAACAATACTGAAGTGTGATATTATTAAGAAAAATATCGTGATATGATTAAGAGAAATATCGTGAATTATTTTTATTTCACACATTGATACCACAAAGACAGAATTTCAGTGAGCTTCTCTACACATTTCAGTGGCTAAAATGAATGAAGCTTATACAATCATTTCTGTAACTGAATGCTCATAGAACTTTTTTTTTTCCCTATCTGGATCTTTCTTTGTTCTGTATCTTTTTTTTCCTCTCAATAATTCAGGTTTTTTAAACCACTATGTCATAAAAAAGGAGGATTGGCCTTCTCTACAAACAGACTGTCTGCAGTTTTTCAACAGAGCAAACTTTATATATCCCTGTGGTTTTATTTGATGTTTTTAACTCATTCATGCTTCCTTGATTTATAGAAAGTAGAGAAAGCAGTAGCATATTATGACTATTTGTAACATAGGTGTCTTAATGCTTTTAATTAGAACCACTAGAACCACTAACAGGTATGAGCAGTAGAGGTCATGCACTGATGGAAAAAAAAATCCACTTATTTTAACTACCTTTTCATTAGCAAAGCAGTTGTGTGAAAAGAAAATATTTCTCATCTCTGCAGCCAATTATCTTGACTCTCTCTTTGGAAATGGATTAGGATATTTATAGTTTCTGCTGGTCCTGTATTAATCTTGGAGAGTATCCTCCAAGCACTGAGATGCATACCCCATTATTCCTTCTCTTCCACATGAGTTTTCCTTAACAGGGCAACTGCAATGTCAAAATTTCCACCATGGTTAGAGAACAAAATGCATCTTTTAAAATGCTGCAGCTGCTCTAGTAGCAGCCCACCACTGTGACCTGAGATTTTTACAGCCCTGTGGCTAAGCCCTACTTTGTAAAAGTTTCCTCCATTCATCGTTCGGGCTACTTGCTTCTGCAGTCAGCCTCAGACTGAGCCCTAATGGACTAATACAAATCTTGAATTTAATGGGAAAGTAATTTGACTTGTGCATAATTCATTGCATGATAAAGGATAATCAGGACTTCCCAGGCTCCTGTTATCTACACTGCTGAAGGCTTGCAATCGGCAGATAGCAAGGCAGCTGGATCTTAAATCAACCTTGTGTCCTACTACACAGTAACCCTAACAGAAACACCCAGTATAATTTCACTGGAATATAACACACTGTGAAAAGTCTCCTCTTTACACCAGAAAACAAATTCTAAGAGCCAAACCCCTCAGGCACAGCATCTGAACTCAAAGCTGCTCACCTGCTACAAAGTCACCGAAGCCAATGGTAGTCAGAGTAACAACCACAAAGTAGATGGACTCCAATGCTGTCCATCCCTCAATGTGTTTGAAGATGAATGCAGGAATGGTCACAAAGACAATGCAGCCTGCCAGGATGAAGAGGATAGTAGAGATCACCCGGATCTTTGTTTGACTCACTTGTTTTTTCTAGAAAAAGGAAATAACAGAAGAAAAATTCTGAGTGGATTTCTGGTTCTGTATACCTTGTGAATGGCAGACTGATCATGCTGGTGTCACCTGATACATCTCTTTCTTTTGTGAGCTTGTTAGGTGGAATACAATCCTCCCTCCTTTTTAATGAGATGCCTGCCCAGATAATAGTGAAACTCTATGTCTGGTCCCAGAATACCATGATTTTCATTTTCCATGTACTAGGCAGAGACTAACCCACTAGAAATGCCAGCTAGAAAATCATCCATAAGTCTTGGAAAGGCACCAGTACACCACAGTTGTAGTTCAATGTATAAGAAAAAGTGCACATTCCCACTGCCATACATGTATGTGTAAACCCACATTGTCTCACCAGCACCAAGCATTCAACAGGCAAGACCCAGATTAAAATGAAAATAAACCCCCTTCCCCTCTAAAAGGCCGAGATTCTATGTAGAAACAATTCATGCTTTGGGTTTTCTAGACTCAGGATTTCCAGCTTTCATTCACAAATATGAAGGTTTAATCTCCTTTTCAAAAATAGAAATCTATATTATTGGTTTACTCCAGAAATAAAGGATTTATGTCAAACACCAAACAGCCTGAGATAAAATTACCTGTGAAAATCCACAGTGGAAAGATCTTGAACAAAGAGTATGTGTGTTACTGGCTACTATAAACTGAATAAAAATTTAAGCAGGGTAATTGCAATATTTTACACTCTTAAGTCACATAAACTCACAATCTATTTAATATAAACTTAGATTTTGTTTCCATTAATATTGATGCAATCCTGGATTAACACAATTGACTCTGGCAGATTTATTTCAGATTTTCTCTGCTGTAAATAAACTCAACATTCAATAAACTTTCATGAGAAACCTGGTAATAACTAGAAATCTAATTGTGGATTAATTACTGCGGCAGTGTAAATTCTCTATTTAACCTGAAAAAACAATGTGGAGCTCACTGTAAGTCACATGTATCCAAATTAGTTTTCCAAATCAAGCATCTCCCTTGACCCAGAAATGAGATCTCATTTCAGATTAGGGCATTGCCTAGACAGGAAATAAGATTTCAGCAGTTATCTTTGCAATATACAGAAGGGATATTGCCTGAACTGGTTAATACCTAACCAGCTTGTACTGTGCTTCCACTAAAACATGTGCATTTCTTTTAGAGGTGCGATGTCAGACCCTTATTAGGCATTCCTCTGATCTGGACTGCATTTAGAATCAGGTAGCAGCATAAAAATGCCATGTTCCACAGACACTTTTAGTTCTGAAACTGCTTCAGATGATCCCTACACTTAATTGCTTATGTTTTTGTGTGTTCATTGTTTTCTGTGTCTGGATGAACAGAAATAGCTAAACAGGATTTGTAATATAATGCCATAAATAAGAATAATCAAATACAAGACATGGAAAAAACCGCCACTGAAGTATTAAGGGGAAAAACAACACAAGAATATAAAACCTGAGTTAACTTCTATTTCCCTCTTTTTCTGAAGAGTCATTTTGAGAAATTTCCTAAAATACTAATGGATGATCTAGCTTCTTTAAGAGGTATAGCCACACATTCACAATGGCAGAATTTCAGACTTACTGTATATGTAGTGAAGGAAAAACAACTGATCCTACAGATGTCACATGGTGTCTTAGACTAGAACCCTTGCTTTTTGTCATCGTGGATGCTGAATTAACCAAATTGTTGTTTATTTACTACTTTAGCCAAGGTGACTTACCTAATTCTATTAAATTCTTTAGTTTCCTGATATATAAAAATGAAATGTCAAACATTTTGCTAACTGGAAGTTAGGAGGCAAGTGTCACTTGGGAATCCTTGGACTAAAAGTATTTTGGAGCTGCCAAGCACTACTAGTGAACCAAAATTATGCACAATAATCCTTCTTCCATCCCCCCCTGTGGTAACATCATTTCACTATGTGTCAGAATTGTCTTGCTCCATGAGAGAAACAGGAGTGGAAAAAATGGCCTGCAAATCAGTACCAAATGTTCAGGACATTCCCTTGTTCATGAGTGGTAAATTCACCCAAAGGTTGTTGGTTTTTTTAAGTAAAAATGGAAGGATGTTAATGAGAGAATCTGTACAAAGGCCTGACTAGTGGTTACTGTGCACCTCAGACACTGGCACAAAAGCAATTCAGCTGAGGGTCCCTTTTTTTTTTCCTCTTTCACTGGTACAAATGAAGTCAGAAAGCAATGGTGAATCAGGCACAGCATTTCTAAAGCTACTGAACAGAGAAAAAAAATCAGGACTCAGAAGAAGAATTACTTTATGGACAATAACACATCAAATGCAGAATAAAAGTGAAAAGGGGGATCTTTTTACAGTTAGACATGTTCGGAGGACATTTACAGTACAGTCTAACTGCTAAAGACAAAAAATATTAAAGCATAAATGTAATTACTCATGGAATATGTACATTGTAATAATGACAACTACAAAAATGTAAGCTGCTGCAGTGTTACATCAAGTCATTATTAAAATAAATAAATATTTATATATCTATATATCACTAAAGGTTGAGAAGTCTGCATAGGTTCATACAAATTTCTCTTTTAAATAGTATTTTCAGTCTGGAGCCAATCACTGATGAATACCTAAACAACTTCTGCCAAATTAGCACATCCTCTGAAACCATTTTGTGGCATAAATTTAGAATTTTCTATAGGTGTCAAAAAGAAATAGTAAAAGAGGTCTTTCTCCAGGAAAAAGATTTAATCTCATAGCTATTTAAATAAAATGAAAACTCTTTTAAAAGACATGTCTTCTACCTTTTTTTTTTTAAGTTTGTTTACTGGCATGTTCTCTCCGCATTGATGAAGCAGATTATTTGTAAGACCTTGATCAAATATAAATAAATTAGTGCCTGTTAATGACAGCAATTTAAATGTATCTAGAGTTAACCTGGAAAACATTAAAGAATCTAAGAACTGTGAGTTTCTTATGATATAGCCACTCACCAGGGGCCATTTCCATTTTTCAATGAAGGTGCTGATTTTACTCCTAAAGTGCTAAACTGGCAACATCACTGATATAACCTTGCTCATGTTAATTCAAACAATGTACTAACAACATGCTCTAGTGCCAAGAGGGGTGAGAACACACATTCTCATGAAAACACCTTTATCAGTGGAATTTAGTTCTTATCCTTTCCATCAGTAATTGTGGCATTGCTTTTTCCTTATTTTCTATTGCATTGTGAGTTTGGTCTTATCCATAACTTCAAGAGTTAAAAACTTTTTTTTCTTTCTTTCTTTTCTCTCTCTCTAGTCCAATAGACTAAAACCAATGTACTGGATTGTTTTCTGTCTTCTACTCTTTACAGGTGAATTAACTCAGATAAAATTTTTCTGACTTGATGGTTGACAATAAAAGACCAAATGATATTTTTAAGTTCACAAAATGAGACCACAGGAATGATACATATTCCTCTCTGTAAAGGGAGAAGGAGATATTAAGTAGGTGACCAAAAGAAGCTACAGTCATTTATCAGACTAGACTAAGTGCTAATTATGTGGAATATATATATTTCCATGAACCACATATTTCAAAATTCCAGGGTTTTGTAGTGTCACTACTCATTTCACAGAAACTCCCCTAGTATACAGTACTACTTAACCAAAAATGGTGCTGGCACATTTGCTGCTTCACAGTGAGCTCAGATGGATTCTCCATCTTCCAAACATTTTCTTTTCTGAATTCCTGACAAATATCCACAAGACTTCAGGCAAGTTGGTTACCTTTTTGGCTAGATGTCCAATGGCATATTTTTAGAGATAGTAAAATGTGCCTGCATAGAACATGCTGTCCTAATCCCTCCACAAGGCTCTGCTTTTTGGAGCAGGGAAAACACATTTCAAAAAAATCCACATTTATTTAATATGTCTTT
Organism: Formicarius rufipectus; assembly: GCA_013399695.1. Classification (NCBI taxonomy): domain Eukaryota; kingdom Metazoa; phylum Chordata; class Aves; order Passeriformes; family Formicariidae; genus Formicarius; species Formicarius rufipectus. The sequence continues at coordinate 314,653 of VXAU01005244.1, forward strand.
TGTTCCCTTCACCTACTCATAACTTTATGCCCTTTCCCATGCTGCCATTTATTCTTGGAACAGGTTGCCTCTCCCTATGCACTAGTTAAAGAGCTTCTCTTCTAAATCACCTTCTCCAGAACAAAATATTTTAACAATAGGAAACACAGCCTTTGTACTCAAACAATAAACCAGATTATAACATATACTGGTTTACAAACATTAGATATATCCTTAGTCAAAATGCTCACTAGGCTAGTGTAGACAGTGCAGATAGTCATAGGCTCACACTGCTTGCTATTCAGCTCAGCCAGATGCAGGCCAGTCCTGGTCCAGAGCCTGGTATGTACCTCAGTAAGGTGTGCTGCCCTTCTCAACAGGCTGTAGGGAAAGCCTGGCATAGCACCAGGCTCACAGAGCTCCTCATGATCAGTGGTATAGTCACATCAACCTCTTTGCTGCCCATACCAGCCACTGGGGATTTCATCCTAACTTGTCCTAGCTCCTTCACATTCAAAGTGAGACAAATGAAATTTAAATATTGCTGACTTGGAGATAATTTCTAAGAACAATATCACAGTCTTTTGTTTTCCTCTGAACACTGCTAGTTCCAGTTGGCTCACCCAGCAGACCCACCACAGGGCACTGCTGAGCTGTTCAGATGAGATGATGGCACCTCCGGGAAAGTGTATTTCAGAAAGGAGAGAAATGCTGGACAGGCAGAGAACAACGGAACAGTGGTGAGAATGAGGGAATAACAAGGTCAGGGGAGTGGGAGCTGCTCCATGGCAGCCCATGAAGGGCCAGTGAAGGAGCAGAGGAAAAAGGTTAAGAAGCAGAGAGAAACCAGTGTATCCTGACCCCAACCCCTGTGGCACTCACTGCTGCACTGGAGAGACTGAGCATGATCAACATGCTTACAGCTACAACATGAGAGGAGGAGAGGTGTCTGGAGTGAAGTGAGCCTGGGAGTGAAGTTAAGCTTGAAAAATTGGGGAGGAAAGGCATTTTGAATGTTTGTGAGGTTTTTTTGTTTCCAAGCACTCCACTCCATAATTAAATATTTATGTTCATTGTCAGTAAATTAAGTTACATTCTACAAGTCAAGTCTGTTTTGCCTGTGACAGTACTAGGTAAGTGGTTTTTCTGTCTTTATTTTGACCCACGAGTTTTCTTACTATCATTCTTCTCATGTTCTCCCCATCCCACTGTGGGTAGGAGAGTGAGCAAGTGGTTGTGTGGGTACATGCTGCCAGCCAGGGCCTACTTCACCACATCACTGAAGAAGACAACATCCTTTGAAAGCACAGCAGCAGGATTATAATATATTTTAAAATATAAATGACATTTCAGACACCTCCAGGGGTTATGAACAGTGGTTTAGACCATTCCACTGGAGATGGGCTTCCCCTACACTCCAACCAGCTCTCTGGTGCCCCAGTGTTATTTTAGTTGTCATGTTTTACAGAGAATGCTGCTACAGCTGCACAAGAAGGTGCAGAATCCATCCTGTTTTTTCACTGTAATCAGTTGGGGAGACAGATATAAAAAGCTGTAAGCACTCAAATTTCTTACTAAGCTTGGCAGACACAATCCTGAACTCATACAGGGCACAGAAGGATTTTCTTTTTTTTTAAATTGCTATTTTCCCCATAAAACCACACTTCTGCAGGGTGTTTGTCTACACTCAGGTGGAATATACAACAAGCTTCTCACAGAGAGGGAGCTATCTCTAATGTCATTTTTGTAAATCTCTAGCCATGGATCTTGCTTCAGTCATACTGTGGGTAAGCACAGTGTCATGAAAATACAGAAACATTGGCTCAGAAATTTTCTAGGCTTAGTATACTCCCACTCTCCTTCCTCTCTCTACAGAGCACGCAGGGCTTTCAGATATGCACCAGCTAATTTCTGCATGTTGCTTATTATTCTACCAAAGAAACAGAAATAACAACAATGATCCTAAACTCCTGTTATGGCTGAGCTGTATTTAGCCAAAGGGGAAAAAAAAAAAAAAAGGCACTGAAGAAGAGGAATCCATGTATATATATGTATTTATGCTTTTCTCAGACATTGGAGCAGACAGAAGACAATAGTAACTCTCATTTTGATCAGTGTTGAGTCAATGCTTTCATCTTGTTCATAAGTGGACTTTAGAGGAAAAAACAAAATGAAGTTATGACAGCGCAAAGAAAAGTGCCACCCATCAACAAGGCTAGATTTATGAGTATATGCTGAGTATCTAATTAAGAAATGTACTGAGACTGAGAAAGACAATTAGTGTAGATCAATCAATGTGAGATCTAGTTATCTATAGCATGGCATGGCCATTTTCAAAGACTTAGCAAGTAGAGGAAAACTGATCCTCATGTTATAAATAATTCCTCTTAGTAGGGTGGAGAAATTCAATATCCAATTGTTTTTAGCTTTGTTTTGGCTTCCATTTTTTTGTCCTGTTCTAGTTTTTGTTTGTTTGAGGTTGGTTTTCCTTTCTTCCTTAGCAATGAAATAAAGCATTCAGATTCCTTCATACTGTTGAGTTTTCAAAACATTTCCCTACTGAGTAGGAATGTAATATCAGCATTCATAAAGCTGGAGTGGATACTTTTTTTGGACTCAATATTGAAAGGTTAAACAGTGACCTCTTAAAATGGAGTAGATCTTCAGCCTAGACCTGAAAATGTTTCTAAACTGCAGGGTTGTTTCTGCTTAGTTGGAATAATGGGCTAAGCAGCCTTCCCTTACCCTTCTCAGGTACAATGGCACACATCATTCTTTGCAAGAAATTCTTGCAAAAGCCTACAAAGCATATTTTGTATTTACCATTATATTTCTTACAGCTATTAACACTATAAACATTGCAATATTGCAGACTTTCTAGACAAACACACTATTTGTGACTAGCCAAGTAAACAAAGAGCATTCTCTCAGGTAACTAGTTCACAGGGAGTGAGTTTTACTCTACACGAGATACAGAAAACCTGGCACATAGGATTTGGCACTTCAGCACTGCACTGTCAGGAACACAAAGAACTTTCACCACCAATATGACTAAAACTTAAGGCAATAAGAAAAGGAGGTTATTCACTATCGATGCTTAGAAAATGTTTAAATGTTTAAATTTCAGGCTAATGCCTAAGAAGTTCACATGTTCTTTGGCATTTATCAGCAGCTTCTATTGGAGTATCTCATTTGCTAAGCTTCATACAGAGTATGTAAGAAACTCTAGTTGCTCAGTAAACTCTTAGTCATGCCTTCATCTCCTGTCTGTATGGTGTTTCATGAGAGATAATTGCTTCAGACTCACAGGGTTTATTTCCAGTTCACTGCACGGCAACTGAAAGTTATGTGACTAATGCCAGTTTTAGCAGGAGGCAGGCAGGTGTAGTTTCACCCTTGAGAACAGTGGTTCCTGAACATTTCAAAAGATAAACACCAGTGAACTCACTTTCTTAACTAGAAAACTGTGACTCAGGCTCTGCATGGAAATACAACTCCTTGCCACTGCTTATACTGAGATCATTCTGCATGCTAACCTACTTTCAAACCAACTGAGAGGTGACAGAGATTGGCCTTTGATACATAGAAAGAAAAAATGCTCATCTTTGTTCATCACAGAAAACAGAAAATAAATAGAGAGAACAATGGCTAGCAAAAGGACAGAGATCATACTTCAGAGATTATCCCTGACGTACATAGTAGCCTGAGTACATTAACAGTGAAAGAAAACCCCTTTGTGAAAACTTACATCATCATTACTCGATTGTTTTTATGTTCTTCTTTAAGGATGATAAATAATCATCCATTGACCAATTCATCACCCATAGAAGGTTTGAAAACCCTTTTTCTCCATGTCAATTTCCAAATACTTTCTGACTTTGCACATGACTCAATTTTTTAACCACTAACTACCTATTACACCTGTCTTTGGTTTATTAATTATTTCTGTAGAAACAGTCAAACAGGTGCTGAAATATTAGGCACTCCACAAAGAAAAAAAGGACTAACACAGATGAAGAAAAAAATTAAGATAACAGTGTTTATACACTACAATATCTGCTGTCTATCCACAATCAGAAAGCAATGCAATGAAAATGGCAGTCCAAATGGAAAATTATTACAATTTAATGCAAAACAGACAGATACTTGATTAGTGATAAAGCCTTTGTATTAATCATGGATTCTTGACCAGTTTTTGCAGAATATTCTGTTTCTAAGAGCTGCAAAATACTATGAACACTGCAGCACAGTGACAAAAGTATGACTCCAGTAAGAATTAGTGAAGGTTTAAGCCTGTAATAGTTTTAAATAATGAAGAAGAAAAAAATTAAAAGAGAAAGAGGTGATACAGTAATGCCAGTGATAATTACCTGATAATTACCTTGGGGGATGTACCTCCATGCACACTGGGTTTCAGTTCTGGTGGACTGGAGCTGGCTTTATATTTCCAGATAACACTATACTCTGGATTTAAGCTAACTTTAAAGCCTGTGTTTAGAACAGTCTTTCCTTCCCTGTTTACACAATCAAGTTTTTAGAGAGATTGATTTTATTCTAAAATTGGAGCAATTATTATCTGTTCCTGGAGTTGACATGTTCTCCCATCTTAGAGCTGCTGGCCTCTCTTTCTAGCAAACCCAGGAATGCCCTTTCAACTACCACCATGCTCAACACCCTCTGGGGCTCTCTTTACAGGTAGACTCACTTCAAGACCTTTCATGATCCTCTCTTTGCAGTTGCCTCAGGCTGATGCTGTACTTCTTGCAAACCCTCAGACATTGCAGATAAAACAGGGGTTTTATTTTAAATTTCAGGATGCTCAGATCTGAAATGCACATTCGGGTGCATATTGACTTGAAACAAACACCACATAAGTACCTACATACATAAAATAAAATCCTTTGTTGACCTACAAACACCACTTTTTTAACCTTTCTCAGGTGTGACTCTCAGATGGACCTTAAAGGACAGATTATGAGTTAAACTGTTTATATGCATTTGTTCTGGGTTTGTAAATCAGTGCTGGAAATCACTTCTTTCTATCTATACAAGCTCTTTTCCCTGAGCAAAACAGAAATAGCTTCGAAGACCAAATTGTCAACTTGGGAGCAAGCCACAGAAGCAAATGAAAAATATTTCAAGTCAGCATAGTCCATGCTCTTCATAATCATTCTCTTCAAGGCTACATCAACTCTGTTTTTATCATAACAATGTCATGTTTTGTGTGAGGAAAGCCTTTGCATCATTTCTTCCTCAAAGTTTTCTTGCAGATAACTAAGTTAATGTGAGACATTACTTTCGCTGGTGTGAGGGAATTCTGGGAAGTATGAGGGAAAATCCCCTCTGCCATATAATCATCTAGGTTGGAAAAGACCTATATCATCAAATACAACCATTAACCCAGCACTGCCAAGTCCACCATCAAACCATGTCCCTGAACAGCATATCTACATGTCTTTTAAATACTTCTGGGGATGGTGATTCTACCACTTTCCTAGGCAGCTCATTCCATTTCTTGACAACCCTTTCAGTAAAGAAATTTTTCCTAAAATCCAATCTAAACCTCCCCTTGAGGACACTTTCTCTTGTCCTTGCTACTTGAGTAAAGAGGCTGATGCCCATTTAGTAGCTGGAGACAGCAATAAGGTCACCCCTGAGCTTCCTTTCCCCAGGTAAAACAACTCCTCTCCCTCAGCCACTCCTCACATGAGTGGTTGATTATGCTGATATGGGGTTGGAAGAAAAAGTGCAGGGTGGAGTCTCTCTGAGAGCACACTTGCCTATGGGAAGCCTTAGGGAAGAAGACCTAAAGGTGGTACTTTAAGAAAAGCTCAAACAACTTCTTTGAGCAGAAAACTGCTGACATCTCACTCACTAGTCCTGAGCTGGTCTTAGATATAATCCTACAATTTTGATGTATGCTAAGGAAAAGGAGAAGAGAGCAAGAGGAGAGATAATAGAGCAAATGGATAGACAGAGCAGAGACTAGGAAAAAAATACTGTATTATTAAGTGTTCCTCCTCTGTACAGTTACTATCTTGTACAAAGTTTCTTTCCCAGCTTCTGTTTTTCAATCATTTTCAGGAAAGGAATTTGTAAAAACAATTCCTGTCACTTGTACAGTAACAGAAGAGATCAGAGAAGCCAAAAATCTCTAAAAAGAAGTTGAATATCTGAGAGAAAGAGTGCCTGGGGTAAATCTCATGTGTTTAGAAAGACAAACAACAAAGTTTATGAGAGGTAGAGCTTTAGCAGTTGCTAAAAGAAAGCTTTTCACCAGCTCAATTGGACTACTCTCAATCCTATCCCCTGGCTCCACCTGCGAACAAAGAACTACTTTTCCTAGGACTGTTCCAAGGTTAGGTAATGTGTATTGCTGTCTTTCAGAAAAATTTTAAAAAGCATGTAGATTATTTTCATACCGTGTGCCTTAAAACTGGACCAAAACATGTTCTCTAAGCTGAACGGTGAAAGACAAACATGTCTCTTCTGACAGGTCCCAGGTTCACTGAAGCACAAGCTGCTTAGAGAGGTATTGCCTTTCTACACGAAGTAGTGTATTTTCAGTGGTGCAGCCTTGCTACCACCCATGTCTCTGGCTGCTCTCTCACATCTCTGTATTGCAATTCACACTACCAGCTGTGCTGACACACTGATCCTTTGCACCCTGCTGCAAACCAGAGGAGGGAAGCCAGCAACCAAATCCACGAACTGTGTTCACAGTGGCTTCACTTCAGAAGCCATAAAATCCTGGAGTGCTCTCAGAAGCACACTGTACCCAGGTTGAATGCCTGCATCTGTATTGAACTGCAAAATGAGGGAACATCATTCAGGTTATGCTAACCCCATTTACTTCTGGTGAGAATCTAAACATTCATTCAAAGTTTGAATAAAGACTATCTGAATTTAGCGTATATTTAACTCATAATAATGACAGCTGCTGTGTTCTGCAATAGTGCTCTGCCTATGGAGTGGTTTCCTTTCTATCTTTAGATGCTTGCAGCTTCTGAGTGTTCAGAGCAAGCCAAAAGAATGGGGCTTGTTGTACTTTTATTACAGACACATTCACAAGTTGTTCATAAGATCTCTCATATGTATAAGATAAAAGTATTACTTTTATGAGTTTATGTCACCTTGAAACATGTATTTCATTTCTGTTGGGTCTGAAAAGCTTTGCCATGTGAGAAACTATTTACAAGAATTATCACCTTTTTAATTAGATTTTGATTGTGTATTTGCTTTTCCCAGATGTGCTGGAAGAACTGACCCATCACATACCTAGAAATTGAATGCTTGTGATCTGCCTATATTGTGAATGTAATGGCTTTGGAATGTACATGTTTTCTGCGGAATCAGACTTGTATGCATGTAAGAACAGACTAGAAGCCATGTTCTGCCCCAGATTATTGAAGATGGGTCATACAAGAATACTCAGCAGCTGAGAAGACAGGGCCTGTGTGGGGGAAGCTTTGGCTTACATCTCTGACCTGGTTGATGTTTATTCTCTTTTACCAAACATTTTTACTCCTGAAGAACAGATGGCACAGACTAGTCAATGCATGGTGTTTGGGATACTTCCTCGTATCCCAGGCAGCATCACCTGCCAGTGCCTCCCTTTCCTAAAATGGTACATGAAAAGTTCCAGTTTTTACAAAGCACTATTTAGCAATGAAGTACTTCTAGCCCTACCTATTCACAAATGAATAGTTGTTTTCTGGGTTAGTTACACACTGAAATAGTGGCAACATTTTGGATTTCAAGATGAGCGGTGGCATGTGTCCAGTTCCTCTGCTGAAAAATTCTCTCAGTACTGTGGGGGTAGTGTGTATTTGATAAGACCAGAACTCTTTCTCACTTTATGGAGTTCAAATTGTTCTTAAAATTCCCACAGAATGCGTGGGCTGATCACTGCAATAGCTAAATGTGGATTATTAGGTTCTAATTTGTGCTGCTGATTAAGGCAGGTTTGGTGTGGGGCTCTGCACAGGTCATGTCAGAGGCAATAAAAGTGCACTAGCACAACTCCTCTGGGAGGGATGCTCCTTTCATGTTTTCAGCTATGCTGGGGGATGCCAGAGGCAAGCTGTCCCTTGCGTGGCATGGGCTCCATGCTCACAGATACACTATTGGATAGAGCAAGAGACCTGTTAAGGAAATTCTTTGGGTGAAAAGACTGCTGTGCCGACAGAGGAACTGTCCTTTGCTCCCCACTTGCCAGTGTATGCACACTGCCTCTTACCTAGCTTCAAAAATGATCCTAACCACAATGTAAGATCATGCTACCTTCAAATCCCACCCACCTCTACAGACAATGACAAAGTTGCAAGGATTTCAGGAACTCTTGTCTGCCCCGACACAAGCCACACAACATCCCTAAGAGGGAATGGGATAAAACAAGGCAACTGGATACAGACAAAAGAAAAGTGTTGAGGCATATGAACATCGAAACTCGATGCAGACACATGCAAAGTTTCTTCACATCCTGTCTACAAGAACCTGGACAATCTCAAATTGCTCTTGAGGACAAATAATACAGGTAGTTAGTGAAGGTCATCTTAAAGACTCCACTACAAGGGCCATGGGAGAGTCCTAGCACTGACTTCCACTTCTGTTAATTGCTTTTCCAAGCAACATGCCTTTTATGAGAAATTCAGTTTTTAATATCACTGGATCATTGACACTCAGTGCTCACTCAGCTAGCTCCAGAAGATTTGTCAGGCACACCACTCAACATTTTATTATGCTTTTCAGTGTCTTTTTAGCCTACATTTGTTTGTTTTAGTTTCTTTCTAACTATTCTCCTAATTTTTATGCCCTCTCTTTTAAGGTTGCAGCAGGTTGCTTTATGCTTACTAATATGCTGAAGTAGAATCCATTAAAGAGACAGTTACAAAGCAAGAAACAGGAGTTACACATTGACCCAAATTTTGTTCAGTGCTCAGCATTATATCAAGAAGTGTTACTCTGCTTGTGGGTTCATCTGATTAGGTAGAAAATTATTATAAAGCCTAACAATATAAAGACAATGTGATAATAAATTACATAATTACTAAAATTATAATGACTATTATATTTGGCATATGTAAAATGTTATGTAAATAACCATTTAAAGCAAAACCACTGATATTTAGTTACTAAGATGCATGTCAATTGTAAACTTAGGAATATTTCAAATAGCTGAAACTCATTATTAAGTGTAATGAAGGAAATTATGTGTAACCCTGTCCACCAAATCACAAAAGAATAGATGTAATGGATTTATGAGAATCAAAATCAAAGCCATAAACATTACATTTGGCTAAACAAGAGGACCACAGATCTCCTTTGGAAGATGACCAGGGAGAAAAATAAATAGTTTAGATTGTTATAAACAACAAGCAACTGCATTAACTCAAAAAAATGAAAGAATACTTTGAATACCAAGAGAACTCACATTATGTACCAAAGGGCTACATTCTATATGAAATGTTAGTATCAGCATTTATCTGTGAGTCTTAAAATACTTTGAGTATGTATTATGTTTTAGGTGGGAGGTTGGACTCGAGGAGGTCCCTTCCAATCCCAACTATTCTATGATTCTCTGATTACTTTAATCATAAGCTATCATGCTGATAGTTTAATGGTCTTGTTCTTGTCACTTGGAAAACCAATACTCAGTGGACAATTAATCAGAGATTTTCTGACTCTGAATTAAAAATTGTTGTTTTTCTTGGGCAGAAGCAGGCTGGACGGTTCAGATATTCCACTGAAGCGAAGAAGGTATAATAAAAAGGCAGGGGAAAAAAGAAACTAGGGATCTTGCTAGTTCTGCTTTTGCAGTACTAACCTGAAACACTTCTCAATAACCTTATTTTCATTTAATGAAAATAAAGGCTCTTTTCAAGTGCTCCCTAGACAGACATGTAGATGCTTACTCACCCATAATCACTAGTCACCTCTTTCCATATTTAGCCTGACAGACACTACTTATGGCTGGTCTGAGGCACTCCACAGTCATTTAACCAAAATGGAAATTGCTCATACTCCAGTCTAATACTTAATTGCTTCCTTTCAAAAACAGTTACAACTAATTTGCTCTCATCTGTGGGACTGTTTTAGAAATTAATGCCTATTAAACTAACCAGCTTGGACAGCTTCTCATCCACTTGGTCCCTGGAAAGAATTACCTTCAGTTATGCCACCTCCAAGGGAACCATCACACAGGTCACTTCTATACATTCTGCCTCAAAGAGAGAATTCTTGAACTTGCCAAATTACCAAAATAGAATTTGCCATGTCTGTGGCACTGCTTGTGAAAGAGCTGCTTACAATGATACAGACTCAAAAATAAAGGGTACTGGCAACATAAAGGGAAATTACACATGAGAAAGTCCATACAAAAATTTAGGGTAGGATGTGTCCATGGTAGGCAGGGAGGTAAACACCATAAAGATGATTTCAGTCATCAGCATTACAATGCTTTTTGCCACAGAGCAGGTCTACTTCCAACACATCTGTCCACTTGCAGTGAAGGCATATTACTCAACCACCTCATTTCCCAAGCTCACATTCACACCAGCAACCCTACTTTCCAAGTCTTTTGGGCTTTATTAGTAATGTAATCAGGGCCTACTCTGCATTCCTGTTCCTCCAGAAGTTACACTACCATTACCTTCTCTCTGTTTTCAGTGAATGGACATACATGTCAAAAGCAATTTGTGGTGTTTCAAAGACTGTCTTGCAACCATTCCTTGTAAGGAACCTAGATCTGGAGACACATTCCCCAGAGATACCCTCAGTAAGGAAATTCAGAGCCAGACCTGCAAGCCCTGCAGCACCATCTAAGAAGTTTGACTCCACTGGTTACAGAGGCCCATAAGGACATTAACCATCATCTCAACTAGACATATAAATATTTCATGGTGCCCAACATGTAAAAAGGGCTACAGGTAATAGCAACAGAATTAAGAACAAGTTATACAACATCGGCAAAAAACTGACAGTGAACGTACTCTGAAAACTTTTTCCACTCTTGCAATACCCTTCCCAAAGATGGTTCCAAGTTGGTCTCCAACCCCAGCCAGCAAGAAGCCAAACAGTGGAATCCCAAAGATGGCATACAAGATGCAGAAAACCTTGCCTCCAACGGTGCTTGGGGCCATCTTCCCATACCCTGAGGAGAAAAACAATTGTCAGACTCGCAGAACTTATACAAAACTTTTTAGAAAAAAACTAATTGGATGTAAAAAACTGTTCTTCCTGCAGGCATAGCTGTAATTCCTATTTATAGACTTTCTGTGGCATGATGTCATTTCCCAGGCAAGCTTCCCTCTGTTATTTCATTCTTCTTGCAGCCTCAGTTACCCATATTTTCTATAGATTCAGTCTATCTAAAATTGTTGCTTGATTAATTACCTAGCTTGAAATCAAGGCACGAAAATCCCTCCATGCTGGCCTAGTGCCTGCATGCTGCTGCTCCTCTTGGTCTGTGCCAATGGTTTCCTGATGGGAGTGTAATTCACCTGGAAAGCGGAATTCTCAGAGGTTAGCTCATAATTTCCTAAGCCCCTCATCATACTGACTAGTTATACTGTAGTCTCCATGTACCTTCATGTACCCACACTATGCAAATCTGCCCTTGAACTCTTTATTTAGTAGGGCATTATGACCCCAGCAGCCAGGGCATTTCTGTTAAAATGTCAAAGACAAAAACCCCAAAAAATTGTCACAGTAATATTTGCACCTTTTTATTTAAGATCAGCTATATTTATTGAAATGTTATAGATACTTAGATTCTAACCATACATAATTACTTGAATATTAAAAATTATCACACAAACACAAATCACTGATGAAATAAAGCATCCAGAGAAGTGGAGATCTAAGACTCTGTCAGGTCGTCATCCTGTTAGGTTGGCGACACTGGCACTGGATATCTCTCTGTCATGGGATGGTGAAAGAACTATGCTGACATGTAACAATCTATGTCCCATGCTCCATCCATGATCCCAGATTTCTCCCAGGAGTCAAAAAAAATTCAGGTTCCACAGGCCACTGGACTGCAGTCAACCAGACAGTCCACTGAATTTCTGCCTAGGAGGAGCCCTAATAGGCCTCTGATGGATAAACTAAAATAATTTTCATGCCCTGACAAAATACACAGATTTTATGCATCCTATAAAAATCTCATTCATGAAGAATTTAAAACAAATATGGGCAAAATCCAAAGGCTTTTCAATACATTATTTAAATAGAAGATGTCAATGAATATACCTAAATAAACTATGCCTACATAGTGGTATTTATTTTAATGAGTAAAAGCTTGTCACTTGGGTCTATTGAGTAGACAAATACTTAAGAAAGGGTTTTCTTATGTTTGAATCAGAAATATTTTCTTTCTTGCCACCCTCTGGTTTCATGCTACCATTAAAAGTGTGTGGAAATGTAGCTTAATATATACAGGAACACAGAGAAGCTCTATACAATGACCCTTTCTTCCTCATTCTGCCAACAAATAAAAGGCAGAACCAAGGGCACAGACTCCACTGTTTGAGATGATCACCACAGCAAGTCTTCTGGTTGCTACAGAATTTTTGTATTGTATTACCTACACAAAAAACCCAGCAGAATTCAGTCAAGATTCTCACACTTTAATGAAGGGTTATGTGATTGTCAAGTTGTTTTTCTGCACAGCCACCAGTTTCTGCATCACAGCTGTAATGTGGAGAATTGCTTTATCCCATATTTAAAGCAGAATTATACTCAATGGCAATGCAAATAAAAATTAACTATTTGCCAATTATTTCCAAATAATTGGATCTCTTTATCTCTAACTATGACAACACTGACCTCAAGCTTAATAACATAAAACTACTGTGTAAGTATTAGTGGATTAACTTTATCATCAATTTTATTGGTTTATTTTCTTTTTTCTTCAGACTGTCCTCTGATATTCCAACTGGTTGAACACTCTTCAAGAGAGGAACTAGCTCACAGAGGAAGGCACAAAAACCTTAGGATATCTAAGGCTAACATTCAGAGATCAAGAGACTAAATACATTAGACAAAATGCATGGAGAGACAGATGATAAGGACATGAATTATCCTAGTAAATTAATTGTTCAAGAAAAGTGAATGGAGCAGTTCAGTATACCCCTTCATCTAACACAGCAAAATGTGTCAATAATTTGAGGCCATGAATTCTAGAAAGAAAAAAAGAGTGGATTATTTTTTATATAATGTATAATTTGTGGAATTCCTTCCAGTTACTAATATGAAAGCTAATAAGGATTTTAAGAAGGATGTTATACTTACTGGGATATATTTCCTGTTACAAGGAGTAGGGTATGAGAAGAATTGCTGATATCAAACTTAAGAGCATAAGCCAAAATTACTTGATGTACTTAGGAAAAAAGTTACCCTTACGGGCAAATTCATCTGTAATATTAAAATCCATATTTCCAACAACCAGGGAATAGTTATTTCATTGGATAGAGTTTTGTAATAGTTTTAGTGAAAATTGAGACTGGCTATATCTACATCAAGAACAGAGTTATAAAGCATGCATCACTGTTACCTGTTTTCAGCTCAACATTGCTATTCTACCCTAATTGTGCAAATGACTTCTGACACTTCCCCAGAGACCCAATGCCCTTGGCACATACCAGAGGCCTTCCTTCTGCAAACTGAGAGAAATACGGTTTCAGCTTTATTTTTTGGAGGCCTACCTTCCTCAAATTTATTTCATTATCCAGGTCTCAGTGTAACTACGTACTTTAAAGAGTAAACCTACCTATAGTTGTGATGACTGTTCCAGCAAAGAAAAAGGAACCTCCAAGGTCCCAATGACTGCTGGTGTTAGAGGAAGGTCCTACAGGACTGACTCCGGCAGTATCAGCATCAACAGCATGCTGCAAAGAGACAACAAGTCAGCCTTATGCATGTATCACTGTATCCTATGCAAGTAGGTATATGTTACAAAGCGAAATTTCTAGGACTATGGAAACAGTTTAGATTTAAGCTTTTTAATATGTGCTCGAAGTATAGTAGCATCTCCTTACACAAAAGTTGAATATGCAACTGAACTGAATAGTCATTAAGGTGGAAGAAAGATACATAAACAAATGAAAAAAGATGCAAATCAGTTTAGAAGTAGAGGGTCAACACCACAAATTGATCCATAAATATCACTCTTCAAGCAAGTACTGCCAAAGGAAAAATTCCCCAATGGGAACAGCTGATATTAAAAGAAACTAAAAGGGTGGTAAATACAAATAATGTTTGTGAAGTCAACTGAAGCTAGTCAACCAAGGATTTTAATTCCCAAATAATTAATAACTGGTTAATTAATTTACATTTTATTTTAACTAAATAAAAAATATGGTATGTATATATATATATCCCACTTGAAATGAAAAAAGAGATAGCTATGGAGATATCATGAAACAACTTTGTGATTGGCTCAAACTTCCCAGCTGCCACACTGGACATGATCACATGCCCACAAATACAGTGTGACACAGAGACTCCCAGATAGTGCTTGAATTAATTATATCCTGAGCAGAACGTGAAGCAACTATACTGCTTTCTGGTCCCTGTTCAGTGTCTCATATTGCACTGAAACAAATGAGGCAGACATACCAACCTGTGAATTTTTGTTTGGTAATTTCTAAAAATGCACCCCATATTGTATCATGGGGACATACACATGTATTTTTCATTGCAATTTCACAGTTCAAAGGAAGATATAGCTCAATACATCACCCTCCAAAGCACAGAAATAAATCTCTCATCAATATCTGGCATATTCATCTGCATTGCTGTAAGCTCACCTTTGAGATACCCTTTGGCACATATTCTCTAGTTGTTTGTAGGTCTCATGCAAGTTATTGTCTGTCACAGAGAAATTCAGACCCTACTCAGGAGCAGCAGCTAAAATTACTGCCTTTCTCCTTCACAAATGTACCCAACTAAGTTTAACTTCCACAAAACCACTGCAAAGGAAACAGCTTCTCTCTTTCTGACTCTTAATATTTCCAGCTCTTTGCCTTTCTCCCATTCTGCTCCAACCCCACTCTACGTTGCTGTTACCATGCTACTCACACTACTGCCAGATCTCCTTCTCTCTGTCTCTCTGGTATTTGCTCCTCCTCCTCAGTATTGCCATCTGTCTTTAGCCTTGGTAGTTTCAGTGAGCTTATTGCTGGGCTTAACAGGAGAAGCAAAGTGTTGCCTCTTACATCCTCTTTTTGACTTTGTTCCACACAGAATCACCACCTATCAATACAGGTTTGTTTTGACTTTCCTTATTTCATTTCTTTAACCACTTCTTTTTTCCCTCTGACTTATGATCTATGAATTGTCACTGTGATTTTCTATTTCATGTTTTCCTATACAGTCCATGTGCAAACCAATGTGCAAAGGTTAACCATTCTATTTTACCACTGCATCACTTCTCACCTGTTCATGTCTATGATTTCTGATCTTCTCTGAACACCACATCCTCTTGTGGTTTTATTACTGACTTTTAAATACATCCATCTAAGACCACTTCTCTCCCTAGCCTTCATGATTCGCTTTTCTCTTCATTAATCTCTTCTCTCCAATAGCTTGTTTATCACGTTTTTTCTTTTCTTCACCTTCCATTTTGCACTTTTCCTCACTCATTTTTTGCCTATATTTCCAACTGGCTTCTTGGTCATAAATATTCCTCTACTGCTTTTTTAGCTTGGGCTAGTTTAAGCTAATCTGCTTCCAGTTTTTAGTTATTCATCACATTGTCCCACAAAAAGAGAAATTAATGTGAAAAGTGGCACATGGGCAAGCACAGAGATGGCTATATATAGAGATCAGTATGGGACACCTTTTCTTAAAAGCAGGCTAAGCTGATTGTGAAACTATAGCACAAGCAAACTCCATGCTGGACTGGTTGCATTTCATGTGGGCTGAAAGCCAGGGTTCCTCAGCACCTGTCCAGACCTCAAGAAACAGGGATATAGAGAAAGAAAATGTTTAGGACCAAACCCTTTGAAAGGGCTGCTGTACCAGTTGGTGATATATTGCAGGCAGTGTGAAAATAGAGATCATTTGTTCGTTTATGCAGAAGAGCATAAATCAGCATATCAGACAGGTTGCCTGTTTAAATAGGCCATGACACACTGTCAGCCATCCTGGCATGTTACTTCTGCCAAGGAATGCTGCTTGCTTTTCCTTTCAGAGTGTGAATGTCAGCAAGCTAATTACACTTAAATTCCATTTGAGTTTACACAGTTTAGCAAGTATATTAGGGCCAAACACTAACTCCTGAAGTGAAGGAGTGTCCCTTGCCTTAGATAGCTTTGAGATTCTCAGGCTCCCTTCTAATCCAGAACGAATTAATTTTTACTTTAAAGCTTGACTGACATCATTCATTATAAATATCCAAGTATTCCAATGCTATATTTTAATACATAGTATTTTGCATACAGCAACAGAGCACAGACAGCATGCAGCAAGACAAGATCAGCCTGCAGTTAACTGCACTTCAATAGCCAGTTTCAGGTCATGTGACAAGTAAAGGTTGCCTTACTACTACCACCACAAATTCATCTTGACACAAAACTCAAACAAGGACACTGTCACTGGCAAGACTTTCCCATATCACACAGACTAAGAAATTTTACAAGTTTCCAATCTGTGAAACTTCAGATAGGCTTTGCAGCAATGATCTGAAGAGCCACATCTTCAGGTTATCTTGGAGCAGGGGAAAAAACTTATTTCCAGAATGCTCACCACTCTGTTGACAAACCTTACATATTTAAGACATTTTAAACTAGTAGTTTCAGCTATTTTTATAATTGAGGTATCATTGAAAGTAACATGTCATCAAAGTACCCAAAGCTGTTTCACACTTACTTCTCTCCTGATCCCTTCTTCCTTCTCAAGAGGAGCTACAAGCACAGTACGCAAGGACACAGTATTTTCAGTATTAAAGAGCAATCTTCTTTAATGAATAACTACCAGAACAGGGTAATTTTTCTTTTGAAATGTCACCTATTCAAGGAAAGTGATAACCTGGAATACCTCAAAGGGCTGAAATTGTCTTTCTTGCATTTCAAGTAATGGAGGTATGCTAAAGCCAACAGGCAGGTAAGAGTGAAGGAAATGACAAAACTACCAAAATGAATACAAGTACTTGATATAATTTGTTTTTAAAAACATGTATTTCTGATAATGGTTTTCAGTTTGGTTCCCTATCATTGTACACATGTGCATTTAGTCTCAGCCCCTTTGGTATCAGCACACTACAGCGTCTCTGTAACCAAAAAGACATGGTGTGATGACATGGTCTGCATGGGACTGAAGGAAAATTTGCCAGAAAAAGCCCAGCATTTGTGATGATACTGGGACAATTGAACCCTATATTCCCAATGAGAGTGCAATCAAACTCCATCTCAATGTGGAATAGGCTTTATCAATTCCACTTGCTGATATTCAGGCACCAGTATTTAAATACTGTTAGGGATGGCCCCAACCTGGGCTGTCTAGTTAATATATAGGACTCAAAGTCCAGAGAAAGGTACAATGAACACTGATTTGTCTCACCAAGTGTCAAGAGTTCTCCCTGACAACACAAGGACACAATAGTATTTCTTCTCTATGGATATAAGGACAATGATATTTTCCTGGTACCAAACAGGAACTACTGAGGTAGTTTCTGTCACAGCAGCACCATACAAGCACGGGGCTCCAGCTTCTGCAGATCTGCCCTGCCCAGCCACAGGGTCTGTCGAGCTGGGGCCTAACCTGTGGGCTGATGTCCTGGCCCAGCCTCAGCTGGTCTCCATCCTGAGGGGAGGCACCTGATAGTCTGGACCTACTTATTTAGGTCACTAAGTAAGATGGCTATATCAAGAAAATGTCTAGGGTTATGCCCATAGGTAACAAGATAGCTGGCAGCTCTTGCAGCTGATGAGGAGACAGAAACCAAGCAGATTGTTTCTGCTTTTTCTGGGAAGAAAGGTCTGGTTCATTTGTTCATATTTCCAGAATTCCTCCAGTGAGATCCCAAGCACAAAGAAGACAAATCTTTCCCAAGGACAAGCATAGTAGCCTCCTTGAATGCAGAGCCACTCAAGAGATGTACCTATCCTATGTGTTACCAAGGATAGGGATTTAATAAAAAAAAAATTCTTGGCAACTTTTTATTAATTCTTCTCCACAGATCATGTTAATCCAATAATGATTATCTCCTTCTACAATTCTTTTCCAAGAAGATTCCTAGCAAGCATACAAAAAGTTGTTTCAATTGCCTTTCATGCTCAGACATTTCTCTGTCTGAGAATTAGGATTATTAGGATGTTTCTGATTAGCAAGAAGCTTTTAATAACTAATTCCTTAATAACTTTACTCTATACACCATACCTCTCTACTTATTCTCAACACCCCTCATACTGTGATTAAGGGCTCCTCATTATAAATTCCCATTTATTCACTTTTCCACAATGGCATTTTTGAAGAACCAATGCCAGTAATTTTTGTTCAAGCATAATCAAAAGTACTACGTTTTGAAAGCCCATTCCTTAAATATTTTTGCCTATCCCATAAAGGCCTTTCAGTGGCAATCAGCCAGAGCGATCTATCTACACTTACAGTAATTTGATTGTCATGCATGCACTGAGTGTGAGGGGACACCTACAGCACTCAACAAGCAATATACACAGAAATATAAGTCCAAAGGGTTTAGCTCCCTGCAAACCTCCCAGCTAAGTTTTGGAAGAAGCACAGATACAGGACAATTGCAGACTTCTGCAGCATCCTGAGCTGAGTCTGTCTCCACCACAACTGCAGTAGCTCTGGACTGAAGTTACAAACTAGAGTGCCTGCACCAACCAGGACAGGAGCTAAGGCATCTGAATTGTTTTGTCATAACCTTTTAGGGGCAATAAAGTAAAATAAAGAAGGGAAGTTAGGACAACACAACCTTCAGACACACAGGCAGAAGGCTCAATAATCAGATATTTAGCACTGTTTTTTTTCAAAGTTCAAATAGTCTTTTCCTGTCCTCAGCACCAGGCAAGTTTTCCACATACTTAATTCAAAGTACTGTATTTGTTTCCTGTTCTATTTAGAGCTTTCCTCTAGCACATGAAAATTCTTTTCATTTTACATGGAAATGCCCTTAAAAGAGAAGCTGGCTAACAACACTAGTGAACTAAGCAAGCAGCTGCAAACTGAAACATCTTTACAGGATTGTTCTTTTTGCTTACCTTCAGGGTAAAACTAGTTCAGAACATTAATCAAAAGTGCCTATTTAAAATAAGAACTCCTACTAATATAATTAGCCAGTAAAGCCTGACAAGCTTGTTCCTAGCTCTGCTTCCTTTTCAGCTTACAGTCTAGCTCTAATGAGTTGCTGTAGTCATTAATGGACATTGGTAATATAACTTAGTTACTAGGTGGGTGAATTTTTTTTTTTATATATATATATACTATGATCACTCACACTCCTAAATTAAACTCTGATGGACAAAGAAGAAGAAAGTAGACCACCAATAACATAAGTCACTTCTTACAGTAGCAAGCCATTTCATCCTGCATCACTTTGCAGGGCTCATTATGAAAGCAGGACTCATTATGGAAGTTTTTACTCACACAGTGCACAGGATACATAGAAACAGAGCATGAACACCCTTATCAGGTCCATTGGAATTACTCTGGCAAAACACTTCAATGGTCTTCCTCTCTCTTTTAAAAATAGATAAAATCTCATCTTTCTGAGAGGCATAACCTCCCCGTTATACACACTGTGTGCATCATTATCAAGGCAAAACAAGTTGGTTTTGATCCCAGCTACTAATACGCTTCTGTTATGACATATAAGAAAAACAAAAACAAAAACAAACAAAAAAAAAAAAAAAAAAAAAAAAAGATTTGTAGTATATTAGCAGATGTACCTCCCAATGTTATTTTTCTTTTCAACTCTGTGTCCAGTCACCTGAGTCCTGCTACTTTCTGCTATTTTATCTAAGAGGTACAATACAACTAAATGTAGATTTCAGTCCTCTCTAAAGTATTAACACAGAACACAGGATTTTGCCATTTTCTTAATCTCATATTCATTCTTCTTCAAGCTAATGCTCACGTAAGGCATTAAATAGTGCGCTTGCTTCACTGCAAGAAGTATCTTCAGATGTAGAAATGGGCTTTAAAAATGTACAGTTAAGAACATCTTCTTCAGGTGACTTTGGATAATCTGGCCTGTACTGTGAAATACCTGGTACTTTAAGAAAAAATTACTTGTCACTGTGTTAGTATTAAACAGACCTGAACCAAAACCAAGAGACAAATACAAATTTTAAATACTTTGAATCTTCCTAGGTATTTGCACTGTTTTCATTACTGTATTACTTCTGAAGTCTATGAATGAACTTCCAAGTCTGGACTCAGTAATTCACAGTTGTGCTACCAGTGTTAATACATGAAATGGGTTATTGGAGATAAAGACAGAAAGGATGTCTCATCCCTGTTAAATTTTAATGGCTTCTTCATACAGTGCTGTACATCTTACTCAAAGGTTTTCCAAAGGAGAATCCTTTCAAAGACTGAAATTTAGACAAAGGTGTAAATGTTTCCATCATTAGTCTTATAAGGACCATGATACTCCTTTCCTCTTCTTAAAGGACTGAAAGCCATCTTCACAGTAAAATAATACAAGTTAATTCTAAGGTGTCCCTTTTTGTATTTTCCATATTCTCCAAAGCACAGAGGTGAATCAAAACAGTCACTCTGGAGAGTATGATCTGTGTTCATCTAAAGGCTTTCAGGTACTCAAATAACATTAATTATGAATAGTTCCCCTAGTGGTACCCAGGTTCTGACTACACAGAGCACAGCCTCCAGGACTCGAGGAGGTTGCCACATCACTCTGAACTCACAGCTGGAAAGGCAGATGCAGCATTTGGTGCAATACAGTAATGGATTGTGCCAGCCAGTGGAATGTCACTTTTGTCATCATCCACATGAAGGCATGAAAGCACAGAGTTAACCCCCTGACATTATCAAGCAGTAGTTTGCTGTTCTTCTGTGCAAGTCAGTTGCAATCAGAGATTTCTGCATCAGCATACCCAACTACATTCCTGGACCCACATTCATTCCCAGACATACAGAAGAATCCAAAGAAACTTGTTCTTCATTGACAAATCTGTTGCAATATTTCACATCACTTGGCCTTAAGATATTCACATGCTAAGTTGCTATGCCCATTTAATTTACCTTTGCAGAATGTTACCCTGTTACCAGTTACTCTGTGTAATGCCTGAGGACATACTGAAGTCTCAGGAGATGGTAAGATTTGTTCAGAATATCTGCCTTCTAATGACACAGTATGCCAGTTCTTTATTTTACTGTCATTACTTTTGAGGGAAAGAAGGAAAAATATTGGGTAAAGAATCAGTTTTGATACATAGCTTAGGCTAGACGATAAGGGATGTTTGGAAATCTTACTACTGCAATTGCTATGAAGGACTCCACCAACCTGCTGAGGTGCTTTGCTTGTTCTACCTTGTATGAGTTCTGCTCTCTGCTATGAAAGAAAGAACATCTGGCATATATTTTACTAGTGACATTCCCACTAAGGGAAAATAAATTTCTTTCTTCTAGTGTTTTCAAAAAATCCTTTAATTAGCCAGCACACATTATTCCTAAGGAGTGGAGGGAAATGGAGATCTCTGCAATACTGCCATGAAAAATACCTCTGAACCAATATTCCTGAACTCTGTCAGCCTAACATGTTCACCCATCTTTTGCAGACATATGAAGGATGTGATCTGAGCCAGCCCTAATCCAAAACCTCTATAGTCACAATAGTGCTTATATACTTGATTCACTTATAGAAAGGATTTTATCACACAGTTGGGTAGATAGACACAAGAATCCAGGAGACAGCTCTGTGTTCTTTCAAACAGCCTGGAATCACAACAGAGCTCTGGTTTAACACACCAGATGGAAACAAACTGTGCTCTTGGAAGGCTCAGACACAAACTCAGAACTGAAATGTGAACCTGAAGTTCAACTTTGGAATATATTCCTTAGAGATCTCATATTTCTTATCTAATCTTTATTTATTCCAAGCTAACTGATAGGCTTCTACATGGAATCCTAGAAGATCCTCTACTGCAGTCTAGTAGGATCCCTAATACTTCCCTTGTAGACAAGGTTTTAATCAATGAAGGAGAAATCTATGCTTGATAGACTTTTTTTTGTGTGTTTCTACTTTTTCCACTTATCCTTGCATACTTCATATTTATTTCCTTCAAAATTGACTCTAAAACTTTGCATACAAGACCAGACTAAAAATTCCATTGCTTTTAAATGACAAGTATTTTCTATTTTTAACTGTATATTTCATCATCCCTCATTTACTTAAAAGTCACAATAGTAAACCTGTAAGTTAATATACCAGTAAATTCAGAATTCTTACCAAAATATTTATTTCAAAAATGCCACCTATCATTTTCTGTTTGCTCTTCTGGTTGCTGAGTTTAACTTGGAGGAAGAATCAAGAACTCAAAACCTTTTGAAAATTTACAGAGATGATAGGCAAATATCCTGAAACTTTGTCAGCTCTCACAAAAATTTCTTCCAGTTATTAAGTTCTGCTTTTCTTTGCACACGTCTTTATTATTCTAGTGAATACAAGTACTGATCTCTTCACTGTCATTACCAGTGACAGGCCTCAAGGAAACAGTGTGAAAGTGAGTCAGGGGAGGTTTAGGTGGCGGCTGAACACTGGAACAGGCTCCCCAGGGAAGAGGTCACAGCACCAAATCTGTTTGAGTTCAAGAAGCGTTTGGACAAGGCTCTCAAGCACATGGTGTGATTCTTGAGATGTTCTGCGCAGGGTCAGGAGTCGGACTCCATGATCCTGATGGCTTCCTTCCAAATCAGCTTATTTTATGTTTCTATTATTCTGTATTTACAATGTTTTCAAGATGTAATTTCTGTTTCTCAGACCTTAAAATGACTGGGAAAGAGCCTGCTCCTCACACTGTCCATTTCAATGGTTCTGAGCACAATTTTGTTCCCCACCAACCAACTCAGATGATCAAAGAACCACCAAGCTGTTTATCCTAACTTCCAAGAACTACTGTCTTCTT
This sequence comes from Formicarius rufipectus, assembly GCA_013399695.1. NCBI lineage: Eukaryota > Metazoa > Chordata > Aves > Passeriformes > Formicariidae > Formicarius > Formicarius rufipectus. The sequence continues at coordinate 337,746 of VXAU01005244.1, forward strand.
CATGTGGCCTACCTGAATCAGTTCCTCCAGGTCTACCTCGCTTACACATGTGTGCTCCCGAAGAAAGTCCGCCTTCTCTAGTGCGATTGTATTCTTCTGCTTGCTTTCGAAGGGCTGCTCCAGGGAATGGAAGACGAGTCCTCCCACCACCAGGTAAACTAGCACCACGACAAAGATGACCACCACTGTTTTCCAACTCATAACTGTGTGCAGGCCTTGAGAAGGGGCTTCCATGGCAGCAAAAACAGTGGCTCGTGAGGAAACGGTGAGTTGTGGAGATGGGCAATGCCCGTTAGTTTTGGGCTCAGGCTCACAAGCTGGCACTGCTGAGGGAACAGCGACTGAAACAGAAAGTAAAAAAATCTTATTCAAAATCAAATCCCTTAGGGTATGACCTCGATCTTCATATATGATTTTCCTTGATACCATTTTCAAGACTCTTTCATAAACCATGTTCTTCACACAGATATAATTCACGGACTGTTCTCACCTGGAAGGTTCCATGTCTGCTTTCTCCATCCATACACAAGCAATCTCAAGGGTTTGCTTCACCCATTACTTCTAGAACTGAACAGGCCAGTTATATGTGGAAAAAATTTCAGCAATACGCAGAAAACCTTTATCCAAAAAGAACATGAAAATTTTGACTAGTTAGGATATATATTACACATGGGGGTGTTTGGCGAGGGACCTTGGCAGTGATTTATGTCTTTAAATCATAATGCTAATGGCATTAATTGTGCTAAAAAATTGAATGGCAAATGATCACTGAACACTACCTGACCTAGTATTGACAGAAACAGAAAATGCTTTGCAAACCGCAATGCTGTTTGGCTCACTAACATAAATAGGCCCAAATTATTTACACGGATTCACGAAACCATCACTTCTGAAGATCTTCTTAAAGCCTAAAAGCTTCACAAATTTTATCATAAACCACGTGTCAACCAAAGCATACTAGATATCTGAGGTCAAAGTTGCATGCCAAGCACAAATATGGGCCTCTGAGCTAAGGACTGAGACATTGTATAGCCCAGATGACTTTAGCAGTACATCAGAGCTAGTAAGCCCTGACCTCCAATCAGACCGAATAGCCTGACCTCTGTCTCATGTTACCAAGGCATCCAAATCAAAGCTGGGTCACCTCCAAGTAATTCAAGTGTCTCAGCATCACACTTCTCTACTCTCTGTTGCTAATGTTAGCAATGGTAGGATGAGGCCAGATTCCTCAGCATCCACTGGTATAATGGCACCAACATCTAGGCTTTGAATATGATGGATTCATTTTAAACCAAATTCCTGTGCAATCTTACCACAGCACAGCTGTCACTGGCCTGCAATTTCTTAGAAACCCAATTAATTTACTGCATATCAGACCTAAATGAGATTACAGCTAAAATCCTGTGACTTCAGGTGCATTCTCTGAACTTATTCACAACGTGTCTTTCCTGTTTTGCTTAGAAATTAAAACAGAATGATTTACAACATCCCATCAGAGTGGCATCATAAACGGATTCTATACAATTGGAACACATAACGTGATGATGCCTTGAGTCTGAAGTGGACTACAACTCTTTCCCAATAGAAACCACTTTATGATACTGAGAAACTTAAGAACTCAGCTGTTTACTACAGGCATGTTTTCCTAGAAGCAATACATCTCTGAAGCATTGCATGCAGGATAGAGCTTCCAGCTTGCTTAATAACTAACAAAATACATAAATCTACAGGTGCTTTACATTTACAGTTAATATTTCTTTTCATATGTAACTTGGAGTCTCCATGTACCAAATCAATAGAAAGAACCTAGGATCAGAGGAAAAATTTCTGTGGTTGATTCCTTTTTTGGGTATCTCAATTCTGCAGCATCCCATGACACAGCTGCTCAGTTTGCCCATCAAAAACTCATTATGGTTATCAGTTATCAGCCAGGATGGAGTCATATCAATCTTAAAAGGATACTTTCTCTTACCTCCAGATATATTTCATGGAAGTTTTAAGAACATGAAGTGACGATAGGAAGAGTGAGAAAGAAGTCACATTTTCTGTAAGATGCCTATATACTTATTCTCTAAATCTCCTGAAAGTATTATTGTAATAGATACAGTGAGTTTCAGCAAGAAAGATCAGAAAAGTATCCAGAAGAAACATAAAATAGTGAGGTTTTGTGAAGTAGTTAGAACATGCCTTCCTCTATAGGCAAATATCTTAAATCTGAGTCAATGTCTCCCTCCTGAACTAAATAAATCTGAGTACTCACCAAAATGGCTCAGCTGGTGTAACTCAGTGTAACATAACTTCCAAGGATTCCATGGAATTCAATCAATTCACATTATTTACAGCCAATAACTACGATGTATACCATGAATCAACTCAAAATCTGCCAGCCTGAGGGCTGATTTTGCACACCTGAGATTACTCAGCAAAAAAACTGTCAGGATCCAAGCCTCATACGGCAAGAAGAGAGCAGAAGTCATGTGAGAGATTTTTTTAAAAGCTATGTTACCACAATTGGCATGGTCCCATGCAGGTTGGGTGAGCCTTTCAGGGAAAAGAGATGCCTGCCTTTGGTATCCCACAAATGGTAAGTCAAGGGGATGGAAGTAAGAGCTGGTAGCATGAAAAAAAGCTATTGTGAGTTTTCATTTCCTCCCTGCTAGTATAAATATTTCCTATTCAAATCATGCTTCTGGCAAAGTGTTAATAACAACTTTACAGGAAAATCACGGCCTGTTTGATTCTGTCTTCTTTGGAAAATGTGTTGTATTGATTTGAGAACAAGATGGGCAGTTCAGGGTAGAGAATATAAAATGTTCTTTTAAGTATTTTGTCACTTAAACAGCTCAGTGGATTACTGTGCTCATCTTGCTTATCTCTAAAATAAAATACAACTCTTTTCTGAAGAACTGTGTTAGTCTTTCATCTTCTGCTATTAGGAACAGCTACCCTAAGTGAAAGCAGAACTGTTGATCTTAAAGTATTTTATATTATATAAATAAATATGCAGGATGACTCTATTAAAGCAGTTAGTTAAGCAACTGATGCACAAGGCACAACTGCAGTCAATACCCCTGAGATTTTAAGCAGCAGTTAGGTATTGGAAAAACAGTGTAGATACATCATTTAGCATCTATCCAACTCTCTACAACAGGACGGTGGAGTCAGTGACTTAAGCACATGGGAAAAGTCAAGAATCCTGACTTCTAGTTGGAACACTGCCTCTGTGAACCTGTGCTCTCACAGATGAGCTGCCATTCATCTTTAAACCACAGTTTAATCAACTGCAAAGAGATAGAACAGTGTTTCCTTTTCTAGCATAAGGGTCCTGGAAGAGTCCATGTGTGAATATAAAACTACATAAACTTCCAGAAGTTTAATAAGTAGTCTTACTAAAATCATGGAATGGACTACAGTGGCAATTCAACAATTTGCAGAGGTATGGAAATGCTTTAAAAAAAATAAAGTACTACATAAATTCTTGGATTTGTGAAAATTGTTTAGACCATAGTTTAGGACAAACACAGAGCAGAAGAGGACATATTTACATAAATTCAGTAAATACAGAACAATCCCTACTTAATTTGTTTGTTTTTTTTTAATAAGCCGCTGTCAGAACATGCTTTTTCCCACAACAGAGTCTCATCCATGTTTGTTAAATCATATCAGAGAGGACTTAATTTGGCTCAGTGAAAGCAACGATGAATCTCCATTCACATGCACATGCCACATTAGCAGACACAATCTCAAAGGAATAGGAACCCTCAAAGGAACACACCAGTATTTCCTAACAGGCCTTATCCCAGTGAAAGGATGCCAGATAGGAAAGAAAAGTGAGTTCCTGGTTGTTTGGATAAGTTTCAAAATAAAGCAACTGAAGACACTGAAGGTACAAGGGAATCGCAATGTTAGGATACGTACAGCTGTTCACATCCAAGAGTTCCACATTACCTGGACTTGCACTGGGGAGCAAAGTCAGGGCTCCCAATGATACATGAGGAGCTTAAATACCTGAGAAGCCTGCTAATACTGATGAGAATTAAGGAAGCAAAACTTTCACTCACTGTCAAGATGACAGGGGCAAAGGTTAATTGGTTATAATTGTAGACAATTTCCTTGTAGAATGAGCAGAGTGCCCAACACACTAACCAGGCCCAGCCATAGGGGCTGTGCTGCCTCCTGGGGCCTGTGCCAGGGACGTCAGCAACTCGGTCCTCAGCCTGGCGATGTCCTCAGACTGCTCCCCCATTCTTGATTGTTCATGTGGAGGGCGAGGAAGTGGCAACACGTAGTCGGAGGGTGGTCAGAAAGGACTTCTGGGCCTCCAGGGCTGTGAGGGCGGCGGTTGCTGCGCCGCAGCTGCAGTTGGGGGCAAGGAACGGATGGGGAGCCTTCGGTGCCACTGCCGGGACCAGAGCAGGGCCTCCACCATGACATGACCTCCACAGCACCAGGCACAAGGGCACCACACGGTGCTCTTTCCTCAGCAAGGGAGGAGAGTCTTGGCTCAGGAACTAGTGAGGCTCACTGGCAGAGCTTTAAACTAGATGTAAGCAGGGAGCGAGCCAGTATCAGGCTTGTGCCTGGCAAGCTGTGGGATGATATGTAAAGAGATAGAGGGACAGGGTGCTAAAAAGGATCCTTTGCCAGTGACTCCGAATTCTGCTAGCCACACTGGAGCACACCTGCAGCCTAAGAGAGATGAGCCAGTGCATCCTGAAGTAACAGAAACCACAGGAAAACACCAGGAAAATATCTCAAAGGAATAATGGAGTGTTCCTCTAGGAAGGCAACACACACAGGGGCCCAGCAACGCCCAGGAGCAAGATGTTGGGCAAGGAAGGCAAGAGACTGGCAGAGATGAGGCTGAGTAGGGAACTGCTGCTCAAACTACAGGTAAAGAAGCAAATGCCACAGGCAGTGGAGACAAGGACAGGTGACCTGGGAAGAGTACAGAGACAAAATTCAGTTGTGTAGGGATGGGGTGAGGAAGGCCAAGGCAATGATGGAATTGAGTCTCAAAAGGGATGCAAATAATAAGAAGGGCTTCTATTGGTATAACCAGAAAAGGAAGGTCAAACAAGATGCAGCCCTTTGATAAACAGTGCTGGTAATCTGGTAACAGTGTATGAGGAGAAGGCTGAAATACTCAACACTTTTTTGGCCTCAGTCTTCAGTGACAATCTCTTTTCTCACACCTCTCAATTAAGCAGAATGGAGACTGAAAGAGCAAAGTGCTTTTTTTTTTTTTTTTTTTTTTTTTTTTTTTTTTTTTTTTTTTTTTTTTAGTAAATGCTAAAGATCAGGTTCATGACTACCTGAGGAACCTGAATGTACAGAAAACTATAGAATCCAATGAGATGCATCCCCCAGGGAACTGGCTGACATAGATGTCAAGCTACTCTCCATGACACTTGAAAAGTCGCGGCAGTCATGTCAAATCCCAGGTGACTGGGAAAAGGGAAACATTGTACCCATTTGTAAAAGGCTAAAAAGTAGGACCCCAGGAACTGCTTTCAGTCCCACCTCTGTGCCTGGGAAAATCACAGAACCAATCCTCCTAGAAGTTATGCTAAAGCACATGGAGGACAAGGAGGTCATTTGGGACAGCCAACACAGCTTCACCAAGGGAAAATCCTACCTGACAAACCTAGCAGCCTTCTGTGATGGAATAACTACATCAGTGGCCAAGGGAAGGGCAACAGTTGTCATTTATTTGCAGTTCTGTAAAGCCTGTGGCACATAACATTCTTACCTCTAGATTGGAGAGACATGAATTCCACTGGTGGACTCTTAGATGGATAAAAATTGGTTAGGCAGTCACATCCAGAGGGTAGTGGTCAGCAGCTCAGTCTCAACGGATATCAGTGAGAAGTGGTGTCTCTCAGGGGTCCACACTGGACCAGTGTTATTTAATGACACAGAAGAAGGGATTGGGTGCACTCAGCATGTTGCAGATGACATCACATCAAGAGATGCAGTTGACACACCTGGAGGACAGGATGCCATCCAGAGACACCTGGACAAGCTCAAAAAGTGGGCCCATGGGAATTTCATGCAGTTTAACAAGACTGAGTGCAAGGTGCTGCACCTGAGTCATGGTAACCTCCTACATCAGTACAGGCTGGAGATAAAGGGATAGAAAGCAGCCCTGCTGAGAAGGACTTGGAGATGCTGGTAGATGAGAGGCTGGACATGACCCAGGAGGGTGCACTTGCAGCCCAGAAAGCCAATGGTATCCTATCAAAAGCTGCAAGACCACCAGGGTGAGGGAGGCGATTCTGTCCCTCTGCATCTGGCTCTGGGGTCCCCAGCACAGGAAGGACATGGACCTGTTAATGTGAGTCCAGAGGAGGGACACCAAGACAGTCAGAGGGATGGAGCACCCCTTCTGTGAGGAAAGGTTGAGAGATTTGGGATCGTTCAGTCTGGAAAGGAATAGGCTTCAAGGTAACCTAACTACAGCCTTCCAGTACCTGAAGGAAAGATAGAGATTTTTTACAGGGGCATATAGTGATAGGACAAGGGGAAATGCTTCAAACTGAAAGAGAGTAGATTTAAACTAGATATCAGGAAGAAATTCTTCATTGTGAGGATGATGAGGCACTGGAAGAGGCTACCAAAAGAAGAGGTGGATGTCCCATGTTCAGGAATGGGGCTCTGAGCAACCTGGTCTAGTGGAAGGTGTCCCTGCCCACTGCATGGGTGTTGGAACTGGATGATGTTTAAGGTCTCTCCCAGCTCAAGCCATTTTATGATTCTATGATTCTACAACACTTGTAGGTTCCTTCCAATTGAAATATGATACTCTAAAGCAAAACAGTGTAGTAAAATACTGGAGTTATTGAACTAATGCACTTTAAGTCTACCTCAGGACAAACATTTTCCTTTATTACTCCAGGTATGTTGGCTTATTATGATGGGAGGTTTTTTAAAAAGAAAGAAAATTATGTGTTCCTCAAACATTTAAATAGTCAAGCATCCAAAGTATCCCACGATGTCTTCTTTATGCTTGTATTAAAACCAGAAGTTTAATTAGAATTATAGAGTAATCCTATCATGCAGTCCAGTTTCACTGAGAAAATTCATGAGCAAGTCATCCTCCCTACAGCTTTTGCTAACACTGGGTTATCATTACTTCTACATCCTTCCTATAGCACTACTTAATAAGCCAGCATTTCTTCCTGAAGTAATTTAGAAATACAACATTTTGTCAAGTGTATGAAGTTTCAGAACAGGACCCTGGAGCACAAAGGCTCAGAAATGTCTGTAAGGTGTTAGCAAAGTTCACCACAGTTTCTCTGAACACTAAACACTGAACACTAAAAGTAGGTGGATCCACATTCTTTATAACAGATCATAAGAGACTGCAGGATGAAGGGACTTCACTGGCCATACTTGTTTTAGTGTCCTAGCAGAAGTCTCATTTATTTCAGTTTAACTAAATAGAGTATTTCAGGGTTTTGTTTTTCACCCCCAAACCCCCTTCCGAAATGGCCACATGTCAAAGTTAACATCAAAAGGCTTCCTGACTGAACAGTGTGGAAAGGTAGGAAAATAAACAGCCCACCAGTGGATAACATATAATTTTGCACTTACTTCAAGGCTCTGGCTCATCTCCAACAGAAGTTCCCAGGGGCTATGGGTATCTAGCATTTGCTTTCAATCTCAAAACATTCCCACAGACTTCCCAAAGTGATTTCAAATATTGGCTGCTTGGGTTAAGAAAGCATGGCTATGCCTGAAGTCACAGCAAGGATAACAGGTATGTTAGAGGAACAGGAGAGGTAATCAGTGTATATGAACTTCTCATGAATATGTCACAAACAGAATATGCATGTAGGTTTATGGATGAAGGGAAGTGAACTGCCCACCAGGAAGGGGGTGGTTGCTATATGCATGATGGAAGTGATGACACATGGAAGTTTCTGTCCATGTGTAATCAAAAAATCATTAAACCATCAAAATTCTGCATTGTGAGGCCATGGCAAATCAATTCCACTACTTGATTTGCTTGTTATTCCAGCCCCCTCCCCACTCCCATTCTTCATCTCTGTCTGCTGTGGGTTTTGTAGAGAGCATCCATTTAATCATGCACAATGAATGCTGAATTTTTATAACTGGGCATTCAAAAATCTGATGCTGATTTAGAAAGTGTGGCTTTTAGAGCAAAAATCCCAGTAGACAATGATCGTGTCTGTCTTTGTGTTTGTGCAGCATCTTTGCATGATGTGGGCTAATTAGCAGGTGACATTACAGCTGTGATCAAGAAACGGGAGAAAAATCCTGCCTGCAGGCTATGGTTACATATGGGGCAGAACACTGGTATCCCTGTGGCAGTTCTGGTTTGAGGCATAGGAGTAGTAAGCATTGCTGTCTGGGGATCACAGGATCTATACAGCCATGGATCAAGAAAAGTGCTATAGTGCTGATGTGTTTTACACTGGTTTGGCTCTAGTCCTTCTGCATATCTCCAATGCACACAAATTGAGCAGTGAAAGTCACCACAAGCTTGCCACACAAGAGGAATTCCACTCTACTCTTTGTACAGCATTTTGCAGCAAGCTGCAACTGAAGTGAGAAGCATTGCTATTGTATTTACTGTTTGTGAAAGCAAAGCTTGATGCACTGTTTTTTTTGAAAACACATAATGACTCTGAGTATAGAGTTTGGCACTGCAGCAGCACCATATGGGTTAAGTCTAACACTGTTTTCCCTGAAGTGGATTCTCTAATGCAGCATTAGTGCTGCTGACTTCAGCAACATCTCAGCTGCAAATGCAGTCATCAGCAGGCAGGCATTCGATGGAGTATGAAAGAGAGACAGGTAAAGGCACAAAGGGCAATACACAATAAATAAAACAGATTGAATGTGCTCTTAGAACAAAAGAAGCACTGATTTCTCCCAATTGCTCCTTTCCCTGAGTGGGGCAGAGAGAAGGAAGAAGTATGCTAGGTTACAAAACTGCAGGAGGAATAAAGTCACTGTTTGATTTTCATTGTAGGATAATGCTAGTGAAATAGAGTAAAAGTTCATATATTGAGTTCTCTCTGTTGGTGGGGAGAGAAATATCAGTAATATAGCACAAGGGAATTATATCTGACCATTGCTTTGCCATCCCTGGCAGCAGATTGGGGAAGTATGTCATACCAAAAGGTTCTGCAATTTCTGTACCATTTGTCATATATTCCTATCTAGTGCTCAAAATAACGATTCTCAGTAAGTTTTCACAAAAATCTACATAAATCTGCTGCATCAGTTAAAATTGAAACATACTAATTGATATTTCTTGGAATACTCCAACTGCTTCATTAATCTGGAACACAGTTGTTATGAGAAAACAGAACACCCCTGTTTTATAATGTGGAATTCATTCTTCTTCATTAGAAAACTATAGTTTAGGCAAAAAGAAAAATAATCTTACACGGCCAAAACTGGAATGTGGTAGAAATTAAGAAATCAGAGTGGTCTGAGTTGTCTCTGTAGAAAGAACTTCCCAACTATGAGAGTTTTCACACAGCGGTGATGCTGGTGGCATTTTAGATCAGCAGAACTAAGGGGAACTTAAGCTTCTTCTCTTCCCAGAGAATTTCTTTAGTGGAAGACAAGAACACTAGCCATGGAGCAAGTAAGCAGAATGAATTTTCTCTTCTACTGAAGGACATTGCCATTCCTATCTGATACCATCTTTTTCCAAAGAACAAATCTTGTGGGAGTCTCCATACTACCTGAATATCACTGCTCCCATTTAGCTGTGCAGGAAATGCCTGACAGAAACAACTACCTAGCTATCTAGTCTCCGTGACAGCATATTTTGCTTAGGTGGTAAGGTAATGGTAGTAGGGTGGCTACAGTGGTGATCTCTGTGGAAGGCCTGGGGCTAGCCCATTTTGAACACAGCCTGTTCATCCTGACTTCAACAAAACCACCACAGGACATAGCTAAATTCATCAGTGAAGCTGGCAGCATTTCTGTTTCCTGAAGTACTGCTGCCTGTGGAAAGGTCGTGCTGGAGCAGGTTTATCCTAAAGGACTGCAGTTCATAGTACAGACCCATATTGGAGCAAGGAAAAAGTATAAGGAGAAAGGTACAGTGTAGAGCAGCTAAATCTACCAAAACTATCCGTTCCTTATCCACCCTGCACCATGTGGAGTGGGGAGGAGGAAAAGTCAGGAATGAAGCAGTGAAGTTTGGGTAGGAAATAGTAAAGGAGTGGGAAGGTATTTTAAACTTCACCTTTGCTTCTCACCACTCAAATCTACTTTAACTGGCAATAAATTAAATAAGTTTTCCTCAAGTCAAGTTTCATCTGTCTACGATGGCAATTTCTAACTGATCTCCCTGGCTTCATCTCAATGCACAAACTTTTCTGATCTTATTTCCTCCCCCTCTCCTTTTGAGGAGGAGGAGTTGGGTGGACATCTGGTAACCAGCCAAGGTCAACCCACCACAAACAGTTTGCACAGAGGCAATAAACATAAGGACACACCTCAGACTATATTGTTAACCAGTGCTTTTCCTCTCCGTGTCCACAGTTACCTGCATATGGATTTTGGAGAAAAAGTCATCAGTCCATTACAACAATGCCCTAAAAATACAGATCAGGACTTAAACTACTATGATGAACATAAATTAGCTACAGAGAGAGCAAACATACTTCCAACAATAATGCCTTTTTGTCACTCTCTACTGAAGCTGAGTCAACTGGGAACAAAAGTATTCATTTGTCTTGCTGAGTGGATTTGATATTCTTCACTTTATCACCTTTCATTCTAATTTTCCCTTCTCACACTAAGCATTTTATTTCATGCACTTTCTACACACATATAAGAAAATGGATGTCAGCAGCATATATTTTCACATAAAGCTAAATGTCAAATTGATTAAATATTTCATGCCAGCAGGAAGTGCATACACAATCAATGAAGGAAAAGAAGCAATACAATGTGATGTTTCTAACAATTATTTCAAAGTATAAGAAAATCACAATCTTCTTGGAGATGCTAAATGGCTTGAAATTGGGAGCTGGGTAAACCTGACTGGTTGGATTACTTTTTAATCTAGTTGCAATCAGTTTAACAAGTGTGTAAAAGATTTTAAAAATCCATGCAATTTCTATTCCCCTGAGCTATGTCATGTCCATTTCCTTTGTGAGGCTGTTGAAAGACTATTCTGCTATTCTATAATATCACTTTAGCAATTCTGAACCTAGTCTCCCTAAAGAGATAGAAAAACAGTATGTGCCAGCTAATTTAATTTTAGAAGTACAGTGAGAAAGAGAGGAGGGTCTCAACACCATTTTCATACTTATTGTATTTCTCAAAGACAGTGCCATTTCTAATTGCACATTCTTTAAAGTACACAAGAATGGCAGTTCAAGCAACTGTCTCACAGGAGCTTTCAAAGCAAGGAAAGGAAAAATTACAATGGCTGCCTAGGAAAAAGAGTGAGTCTGAAGGGCTAAAATCCCAGTGCTCTTAACCACATAAACCCCAGAAAATTTCACTATGTCAACAAAGTCAATCCTTCATCAGTTTTTCTATGTGTCTTTTTTAATAGGCATATTACTTCATAGTAAATAAACTCATCAAAACAGGGGTCCAAGCATTAGTAATGTTTAGAGAAAGAACATCACTGCCCTGAATATACTACAAGTAGCAATAATTGCCATACATCACTGTCTTTTAAATAATTCTGGAAAAATCTGATGCTGGACAACAATAATTTTTCTTAATCTTTCATGTGAAGAATTAAAAATTATTTTTAATCTCCTTCTAACAGATTGATCCAACTTGCATTAAAATTTGCAAAGAACCCAGTTCAAGCCAAGAAAAGCTGAGTAGTTTCTTCAGCATAGTGCTGAGCTTCTGTTTATAGGCCTAGCCACTTAGCAGGACATATTTGGTTTGAAACAGTGCTGTACCAGATAGGTACAAGTTCACAATTTCCTTGGGCTAGCCTAGCTCAGACAGCAGTGTTCAACTCTTGCCTAATACAAGCATGTAGGTATAGCCTACATAAAAAAAAAAANATCATACAACAAATGATGAGGTTGGAGTACAAATTCAGTCTTCTGCTCCCAGACATGCGTGTTTTAAGATCTATCAAAAAGAATCACTCCTGTGTTGGATACCTATACTTCATTTCTTTATGTCCATCTTAGGCTTCTGCATAACCTTTCATATAACTACATATAGTTAGCAACCAGTGACAAGGAAGACATGTTTTTCTTTCCTCAGAGTAATGGATAAAGGAAACTGAATGCACGGCAAAGACTGCACCAGCCAACATCTTTCTCTGCCTCACTTATCATCAAAATATTGAACAGTGACTAAATATTTGCATGCTTCATTGGAACTGAGGGTTAAACATACAGGAATAAAGGAGAGAATGAGTCAGAAAACTACAGCAAGCAGACACTGGATCTGGATTTAAGGAATTCCTTCAATCAGTTTTGATGGATCTCTTGTCTTGGTTTGAACCACAGTAAATGAAACTTCACAGCACATTCAAATATCATTTGTCCACGACACAAGATGACAACGGAGTCATCTTCTCAACATCTCACATCAATTTCTATTGCAGCTTTCCAAAGTTTTCTTAATATAAATAAAAATGCTGTTTAGACTAAATGTAAAAAAGTGTAGTTCTCACAAATGGAAGTAAGACACCAAGTAACTAAAGACAGAGATTAATTCTTCCCTAGATCCCCAAAGAACAGGATCAGAATTAACTGATTAATCTGCATCAAGGAAGTATGAGATTCTGTGTTAGGAAAAAGTCTATAAGGATAGCTATACATGGGAACAGCCATCAATATATTGAAATGTCCTTTATTGGAAGTATCTAAGAACAAGACATAAAATCCTCTGCCAGAAATTATTTGGCAGTGCTTTCCATGAGTCCTGCACACCCCTATGAACTCAAGAAGAAAAACTACCTGTGAAGATAACAGAAAAAAATAGCTTAACATGTTGTAGTCAACATTCATGATGTGTAAAAACACTGGTGAAATATTAAGTGTATATAAGAAAAAAAATTCAGAATAATTCATTCACTCATTCCAACTCCCACCAGGAAAAGCTCTTGAAATCGTTTCCCTTCCCTTCTGTGTAAGATAGTCAGTCACACCTCAACATTCTTTTTTGCATCAGTTGTGCCAAGTCTGTAATAATCTCTCATTATTATCTAAATATCTCAAATCATTTAACAAATAACAGATAAACACTGAGGAAAAACAGTACTGCATGTGTTCACAGTTTCTCTCATGTAAACACTGCCACAGAGATCTTTTCAAATTAATTAAATTCAAGATTAATTTCAAAAGCTGGTTAAACAAGGTCTTTGACATATGTGCATCAAGCAGGTACAATGATTTGTCATCAATGTATTAACAAATTTTCAAGTTCTTTCAGGGGACACGGTCTTTTCCACTATACATTATAAAATGTCAGTCTGTCTGTTACAAGATTAATAGACAGTCATAAATCAGATTCCTTTCTTTTGTTGGTTATAAAGGGAAAATATGATAACCATGTGTAAGCTACTCTTGGTGACTATTTACAAGAACTTCCAGATTCTGACCCAGCCTCTCTGCTCTCAGAACTGCAGTCTGAGCATGCCTATGAACCTAAAATGAATTGCCCAAGAGTTATCCTCTTGAAAACACAGCCTTAGAGCTCCTGCTACCGAGGCTATGCAAATGACAGGGAAACAACAAGAAGCCCAATGCTGGCTTGAGAGGGTATTTGCCAAAATTTATCCACTGACATTAAAAAAATCTCTGCAAAAGTCACGGTCATGGGATGCTGGGATACTTGCCCCTCCCTCCTCCCTCTCCCAGGCACAGTACTTTTCTAATGCATACGTGACAGCTCACTGGTCAAAAGAATGGATGTGCTAAGGCAGGACACGAACTCCAGGAATAGCTGAAAGCATCAGGGTTTTTTTCTAGTTTGGCTTCAGGACAGCAGTCCTCAGGGGAGTTCCTAGCTAACACTTACTGGCATTAGCATGAAGATGCACTGTTACTGACACCATTTGGAGCACTACTTACATAGCTGCCAAGTCCAGACGATTACTTGAGGGAGATTTGTCTTGTGCTGGAGTGAGATTCTACACTCACTGCTGGAGGGCAGTTCGAATATTGTTTCCTTTGCTTTGCTTTCTCTCTCTCCTGACCTCTCTTCCACCCTGCCCTCCTCCAAATCCATCCATCTGCTCTTGTCCCTCACTCCTGTCCAACTGTGCTGGCAGCGTGGGAGGTAGCATACCCATAACTCCCTGTTCAGCTTCTCTTCTTGGCACTACCCTTCCCCTCGTCTTTGATACTTGAGCCCATGCTCATGTGTGATAGGACTCATCAATGAACTTCAGGTATGGGAAAACAAAAAATAGAGTAGAAGAGCATTATAGTGAGGAGCAGGAAGAGGTGAAGGGAAACTAGAAGTGATTGACAGGGACAAGTCCCAAATATGGAACCCTCCTGCATCAAGACTGGTGACTGTGTTTGTTCCAACACACTCACTGGCAGCAGTGCTATCATCAGCTTCATGAAGCTATTTATAGAGAAACTGAATACAGAGAAACCCATGAAAAATTCTCACCTTTGTTTTTATGAAATAGGACTAAAATCCATTTTCCCAGCAATAGACTGGTATTTCTTGCTCTTACTAAAACTGGGAGTTCTAGTTCATGCAGATTTCTGCTCTGTCAAGAGCCAAGTAGGAAGCAAATGTTTTTGGTTCAGGGTCTGGAGGTATAGAGATGACTTTATGAAGAGTTCCTGTCGGAAGAAATTAACACACCATTGTTTTTCCTCACAAGGTAGTATAAAGAAAAACTGTTTTCTTGTCAGTATGGTACAAGCACCAAGGAATAAACAGTTGCTCTCTGGTTTTCTGCAGATTATATCCTTCAGTGAACATCAGACAGACTGAACAGTGATGCCGTTGCTTATCCATAATCTTCTCCTTAAACACTAACACAAAATTTTTCATTGCACCATGACATGCTTTGCATGAAACAAATTGATTACTTCTCTTCACCAGGGAACGTCCCAGGGTTCCAGTAACATTTAGGAAGAGTTTAAATCTCTCATCACAGTATTTCAATGTGTTCTTCTTCAAAGTACTTATAGGATGATGTAGGCTCAGGGGTTTTGCTGGGATCTTTCACATATCCTATCTCAAGAACTCAGAAAAGAAATTCAGCCAATGGTCTCATGGCCAGACCAGCTAGTGAAGGAAATCTAAGTCTTGCAATTTAGCATAAGAAGGCCTGTGTACAAAGAGAACATCCTTACTGAAAGACACCTAGTGGTAAAACATGCCAGTTTAAGGAGAAGACAAAAAAAGCACAGATTCATGTTGGCCTTCCTAGCAGAAAACTATCTAATCTACATTTGAAATGTGACTGATGCTGGCTGACTGCCAAGGGTACAGCCTATCAGTGGAGTGATGGAATTTCTTGATCACCTCAGTCATGCAAACGGGACTTTAGCAATACCACTGACTATAGAATAGACTGGAACGGTGAGATCTCAAGGTCACATATGAGTAAGGCCAGAAAAACACACGCAATATAATCTCTAATCCCAAAGTAACAATAGTGTAAGCATTAACTGTTACTCTTCAAAGACATCGTGTGACATCCTTACAGATGTATCTGCACTTTACTGACCATACCTAAAGATCTCATACTGTTGCTCCTCTGAACAAACAAGAAGAACTTCTGCATCAGTCTAGTGGTGTCTTCCCCAATGGGACTAATAATTAGGATCTGCAAAAAGACTTTCAAGCAAATGACATTAATGATCTTCCATTTCAGTTAGGTGAAAATTTCTCTTCTGTGCAACAGCAAAAGAAGTGGATCTTTCATCATGTGGTAATGGTTAAAAATCTTGTAAGAAATACATCACTTGGGCTATTTTTTAGTTCAGTGGAACTACACTATTTGCATAACCTGAGGATTCACTCTATTTAGTGGTCTTAAATTCTCATACATGTTAACACTCAGCTAAAGTGAATGAAAGCTTTCCGATACTTTAAACACCTGTTCTGGAACAGGATGAAGCATACTTATAAGATAGCTACTACAAAATTACTCTGTGCAGAAAAGATCTTTCATGAAGAAGAGAAAGTTGCTATATATGATGCACTTGTTCAGCATAGCCATTTTTATTTTCTCCTATCCTAAATTCTTCATAACATACACATTTTTCTTTTACACATTCATGGTGTAAGTTTCACTAGTAAAGCTGCCACAGTCAGAAATTACTTACCTGTCAAGTCTGCATGTATGACAATAACTAGAAATTGACTGTAAGTCAAAGAGGGATCAGTTAAGAAAAAAAAAAAAAAAATAGGTTAAAGAGATACCAGACCCATTATACTGCTCATGACAGCACCACTAGGAGGCTGTTTTGGGGACACAGGGCTCCAGCTCACTGCAGGTTTGATCCTGGCTGCACAAAGCTGGTTTGAAGTTTGCTATACAGTATATAATTTACTGTACCTTAGATGTTAGGGTGCCTGGTACAACAACTGGATTACATAAGAAGTATCTTATGCTCAGCTTCTATTCAGATAATAGTGTAGAGATACAGCTGTGATTTGAACTGTGATAAAACTCTATAGCTACATAAGGAGAGCATCTGCTGATAGGGTATGGCTTCTAGCATCTCACAGTACTACCAAGTGAGAGGTTATGGGATATCCTAATTGACCTTGAGCTCCAGAAGGGCAGAGGTCTCTCTTAGGTCCATTATCACATATACTAGGCCTATACACATATCTAAGCTACCTGAAAGTCTCTTAAATGTCAGTAGATGCCTATTTTTAGAAAACTGAAACAAAAACTGGTAGCAATGAGAAATTCAGGTCATAAGGTTATATATCACTACATCATTGAAACCCAATAATGGACTCTGTTTCTTATAAAGACAAATTAGGATGGTGGCTGTAGCATCATGAAGAGCTGGATCTGCTGTTGTTTCTGTAGTTGTCATGACTGCTGCTTCTCAAGGCCTCTGACCAATGCTTTCTTGTGCAATCCAAACTTAGCAGTCTCAATATTTAAGAAATCAGTGGTGAATCTGAGTCAACCTAGAAGAATGTATTGAGATGTATGCTTCCCTCATTTCAGCTGTGTCCCTTTGCAGTACCATTTCTTTCACAATTCTTTCATCAGGGAGGTTTTTCACACATAGTAGCTAGTGACTGCCTTTTGTGTCTTTAAAATGAAATTTGAGAGGATAAAAGCCCTGGACAAGCTGTCAGTATGGAGTTTCTGTTTTCAAATCATCCTGTTATTATATTGCAGTATCAATTAAGAGTGAAATAATACAAGCACCCTTCAACAACATAGCACTGAATTTTTAGAAACTCAGTGGCACTAGTTTAATGTAAAATCCAAAATCCTCATCCAGTAAAGTCATTAGCATGTTGGGTTTTTCTTCCTAGGGAAGAAAAGATGAGTCAGTCCTGCTGAGATATGAACATATGGCTCTAACAAATCTAGGTACTCAAAGCCTGATGCTTAAAGCACTGTAATGATCCTGTAGGACAGTCATAACAAAATAACTTGTATTCCTTTCTAAGAAGATTTTTTAGGGTGTTATCTTCTGTTATCCCT
Organism: Formicarius rufipectus; assembly: GCA_013399695.1. Classification (NCBI taxonomy): domain Eukaryota; kingdom Metazoa; phylum Chordata; class Aves; order Passeriformes; family Formicariidae; genus Formicarius; species Formicarius rufipectus. The sequence continues at coordinate 355,378 of VXAU01005244.1, forward strand.
TACTAGTTAAACATCTATTGTCTTCAGAAAAAAAATGGTTGCACAGTCATGCATAATCCACGGATTATCAGAAAAAGAACTGAAGCAATTTAAAGATCTATCAACTGTATCTATCTGGGGACAGAACTGAGGAACAAATGGAAGAGACAAACTTTTTTGTCCAATGAAAGATTAGCCAAATAAACAGACCATCATCCATGAAAGATACTTACTTCGTGAGATAAAAATATTCTGTAATATGTCTATGAGATTATTTATACTGTGGTTTAGTTTTGCTCACAGAGGAGGACCCTGACAGATACCTGAGAAACCAATAGAGAACATAAAGATACTTCAGGAACTTTAAAATATGACCTAGCTTATATGCTTACTTCTAAAAGATAGAAAGAACATCATGTGCTTGAAAACAGTGAATTCTAGTTGAAGGATCCAAACCTTATTTTCATGTCCAAAAGTTTTTTTTTCCCCAGGGCATTTTCAGCCTTAGTACAGGCACACTCTCTTCATTCTGCATTTTCTGCATTTCTGGAAGCAGATCTGATCCTGTCACACTTTGGACTCACTCTTTTGTAATCCACATTTCCTGAAGCAGCTTTGCTTTGTCTCTCCTTGTTAGGTCTTTATTTCTTTTCAGATGTCAAATTTCAAATAGCAAACTCAAACAAAAGGGTAGACCTAACTATATGAAGATTTAAAAAAAAAAAAAAAACCAAACCAAAACCAAACAAAACCAAACACAAACAAACAAACAAAAACAAACAAAAAAAACCTGAATCCACACCTAGAATTTGTGACTGATCATTATTCTTATTCAGGATTCCAGAATCTAGGTGAAATAAGTTTCAATCCCTTTCATATATGTTATATTTCATCCCCTTTGTCTTAACTCCAGCTTTCAGCAGGATGTTCCCTTTTAATTTTAAAAACTAGAAAATAAAATTAAGCCAAGCTTCTGTATTCTCTTCCACCTTTTCCCCCCCTCATATAGGTTTTGATAACAGATTCTATCAACCTACTGACCTTCATTTCAACTTCCAACACAAAGATATACCCACTCTGGAATTTCTACTCTAACCTCAAAATCATACCAGTGTTCTTCTATGCTTGTATTTTAGGACAACTGGATAACACATAAGACACATGCATTCGGGACACTTTGACAATAGTAAGATTTGCAACAGTCTAAGAACTGTATTAGCAGTTAAAGACAAAGAAGAAATCTGAATTCTTGGTCTCAGCATTCCCAGATGAAGGACACAGTCCCTAAATTCTGTGATTCCTTAATATGGTAAGAGATTCACAGTTCAATTTTGAAATATAGTTTTGTTCAAATAACCTGAGTTGAATGTTTGATTGAGTGAAAAGCAGCCCAAAAAGTATGTTTGGAGAATGGACTTTTTGGTCCATGGACTAAAAAGCATTGGCACCATGACCCTGAAGTACAAGGACGTAGGATTCATGCTGTTCTCACCTGTTGTTTTAACTCATTGGGGTAACCAATGGAACTGCATGACACATTATTTATGAAAGTCAGCAAGTTCATCTTAGAGCACATTTTCCATTACAGATAAAATGTTTATCCTGTATATGCTTTTTAGACAAACAATAGAAGTATAACCAATGTCTCAGGAACTTGAACACCAACAGGCTCTGTCTGACAAAGGCCAGGTGCCAGGATGTTTTCAATTCCTTTCAGAAAACAAAGACCAGAGTTGTTCCTATAAAAAAGGTATTAGAAAAGGTAGTATTTAGCCTTTTGCTGACTGCCACTTCATTTACACAAAACTTCAATTAAAAAAGAGACAACTGTTCAGCATTCTTATTCTCTGTTTCAGCTTTTGCTGCTACACTGAGATTATTACAAAATGAAAGCTAACCATTCACAGTGCACTGAATTCTGTAATACTTTACCTGTTGAAGCGGTAAGTCTGTTGCTTACCCCTTTCTTATCCTGACCTCCTCATTTTTTCCTCCTGATTTCACTCCATGTGCTTATCCTATTTTGAGCTCAAAATCTAGGGCCTCTGTTTTCCCAGTGATTCCAAGATTTCCTTTACTTTTAACTCAGCAAAGCCTGCGGCAACAAGGTAGTTCTTTTTAAATAAAAAATTCATATTGCTTAGACTGAAATGAGTGGTAAAATTCCTAGCTCTGGATTAAATTAAGAGAGTAAGAACTCAACTGTATCATCATCTATATGAGCTTTTCTCTGAAGCTATTATAGTCCACACAGTGACCACATAAATCCACATAAATGCCAAAGCCTGAACTAAAGTCTAACCAATTACAACAGGTATCATATATCTTTATTCCAAAAGCAAACTCCACCACTGCAGGTAGCATCAGTTTTCAAAAGTTGCCCAAGGATCTTTTCTGTCCAAAAGCCATTAACAGATTCCTCTTGTACATAAGTGGCAAAAAAGAGCATTGGTGTTCTTCACTGAAATAATAATTCTGTCCTAACCTCTTGTACTGCTGATAATTCTACTGCTCTTTCTATCTTAGACTTACAGCTTCATATTGCCTTTGATTTTCTCATTCTCCTTTTCTCACAGTACAGATGGCATCTTAATGATACCCTACACTTCATCTTTCTTATCTTGACTAGAGTTCAGTCTTTCTTCACTAATACTAAGAAAGCTGCTGTCCAGTCCTTTGCTCTGCCACTTTCTTACTACTAATTTTACTTTTCTGAATCCTTACTTTTACCATTTCCAGGGCATCCTAAAGACAACAATGATGAAATTAATATTTCTCTGCTGTCCTTCTTCCTCTCCTCCTAATTTATCTTTCTATCTCTTACCACATTAGGGTCCACAGTATTCATATGTCTCCCCTGCAGGCTCCACATAACCTTTAACAAAGTTCTGATTTCTTCATTCTTCTCTATTTGTTTTCCAAACTTCATATTTTTCCACCTTACTGTATTTGCCACTATTGCACCTACACCAGGCACTTCCAGGACTGTCCTACTGTTTACCCAATTTATCTTACCCATTAAATATCTCTTTAAAATAACCTCCTTAGAGTTGTTCTACAACCCATGCTTACGAGGCACAGCAGGGTCCCAGTCTATGAGACGGGTGGGTCAGTAGCCAATACAACTTTGTGATACAACTAGCTCAGGGTCATCGGCCTTGACCATGGATCATTTGCTGGCATCAGAGCTACTTTTTCACACATTATTGCTTCCCAGAACACTCTTCATGTACTAAGCTACTAAGAATGGACTTAACAGTTCAGAAAGATACTGTCTAGCTCACGGAGGCACTCTATTTCTTTTCATATATCTTCTTAACACTTTTATTCAACTCATCTATGCCTTTATAATCATTTGCCTTCTGCATTGGTCTCTTCAGGTGAAAAAAAAAAACAAAAAACAAACAACCAACAACAAAGTATGTACTGCAGCAATTTGTAACACTTCACCAGTAGCACCAGTTTATTTTGTACTGAGTAGCTGATGCTAACGATTTTTCAAGCAGTCACCAAGAGATGATCCAATGAAGGCAGTTGAGACTCAGCTTGTTGTCCGACATACAGATGCCCAGTCCTGCTTGTGGTGCCAGGTGAAGTGAGAAGTCCCGTGGCAGGTAACAAAGGACCTATGGAAGACTTCAGCCCTTCTGGAGCAGCAGAAAGTAAATAACAAAGGTATATAGATACTTCTAATGGGAAACTCAATTGAATCTTCTGTCTGTTCTTTACAGAGCAAGTGATACGTGTTTCCTCTAGTTGTAAAGTGCAGACACAACCTGCTTTCTTAATTAATGTGATCTGTGTATGATGACAGGCTGTTTTGCTCCCTCCTAATTGTTTTAGCATTTGACTGCAATAGTTACGCTCTCCTCTCAATAGCAGATCTTAGAGTGTTCTAAACAAGTTAATTATTTTTCACAACACCCTTGTGCATTAGAGAAGTATTAATACTCCTGTTTTGCAGTCAAGGAAAAAGGAAGGAAAAGAAAGGGTAAGTGGCTTACTGAAGGTTAAACAATAAATCAGTAGCAAAATTCGAAGAGGAACTCCAGACTCAACCACAGCGTGAAATCCCCACAGACCACTAACTCCCCCTCTAAATGTAAGGATGGTAATAAATGTGTGATTTTAAAATTTCAAAGGGCACAAAACCATCCAATACACTATATGCATTTGTGAAAGGATGCAAGATCTTGTATCAAAACTTTACAGTTTCAAAACATCAGTGTAGATATAAACATTGACCTGGAAATTCAAAAGGCTTTGACAATCCACATTACTCCAACAACAACAGAAAACTGCAGGCACAAAGGATGGAACAAAACTAAACTTCATTTGTTGCCTACTAGGAGCATCACTAAGACACCCATCCTTCCCTTGGAAAAGGCATGTCACCATCACCCTGCAAGACAGTCACACTTGGGAATCATTTCTGAGCATACTGGAAACAGTCTCATCTACCTTTATTTTCTACAAAGAAATATCGATTTTAAGCAGGTGATTTTTAGGACAAAAGTTGATACTGCTGTAACATCCAGATGTCTCAAACAGGATGATGAATACACTGTGGTTTAGGTACTGTATAAAAATACATATGCAAAGATACAATAAGCCAATTCAAGGACAGACAACAGGTGAGTGTAACAAACAGCAGGAGGAATACAAGAAAAGGGAGAGATAGAAACAACAACTATGAGAATTAATGTCTTCATATGCTCCTATAAATCCAGTTTTACATTCTGAAAAGTATAGATGGGAATTTGTATGAGGTCTGAAACTAAAAATGTATTCTTTCATTAATTTCAGTTATTGCTTTACCTGAATTGCACCAAATGTGAGAAGCAAAAATCAGAGGTAGGCAGATCAAACGTTTACTGATTGTGTATATACAGGCTAATTCCACTGGTAACATAAATGACAAACTTGCTTTTTAAAATGAAAGGCCAGGTATTGTCATATCCTCTACCACTACTCAGTGTGTCCAATGCTCCCTAAAACATTCTTGAGGTGCCTGCTTGGTTTCTTTTATTAATTTCTTACCCTATTCACTCACTGTATACAAATTACATGTTTTTTAATCAATATATATGGGATTCTAGGGTATATTTCACATTGGATTATTAGGGTCAAGTTCCAATGACTTTTGGAATGGAGTTTGATCAGTTTTTTAATGGGTTTATGTAGTTTGATTGCCTGGGATAGTAGGGGATAGTAGGAATCTGGACCCTATACACTTCCAGATTCATGCAATATTTGGGTTATCTGGAAAACACATTCAGCATTTACACATAACACCGTAACACACAGATATACTTTATAGCTAACACACATGAAGATAATACACATGATAAAATCACAGATGAGTTTCCAAGCCCTGTTTGTCCCATGTTAATGGCTAAGAAATCAGTTTCCCATTAGTTTTCTGTCAGACACCATCCTTCATGACAATTCTATTCTTTTAAATCTCTTCTCTCCACCAGGTCTTTCTATTGAATATTGATCTTTGCAAACCTGAACTGAGAATACCAGTTTTATGCCAGATGAAAGTTAGCAGAAGTCTCTAATCTATTTATCTATGTAAATATTTATAGCTCAGCCAGCATTATGGATTTGAGTATTAATTCATTTCAATGACTGTCATTCTGACCTGGGTTCAAACAAGCAGCATCATCAATTCCAAGGCAGCCATATCTCCACAAGGAGGGCCCTGGCCTTTAGAAATGTGTATAATTTCTAGAAAATATTGCCTGGAATAATCACAGTTAAACTGTCTTTGAGATACCACAGCTCTTACTTATGTCCTTGGGCTGCTAGTTTGCTTGCCAGGAGCATCAGTTGTTATATTTCAAGTATTGTTAGCACAATTCCTACTAGACAAAACCATGGAAACTGTATGTTCTCCATCTGATGATCAGAGCTCTGCACAATCATACAATACAACCTGAAATAAGTCTGGTATTGGAGTGTGAAGACTAACTGCACCCAAGCTGTGCTTTTGATACGTAGAACTATTTGCATCCTTGCACCACCTACATTTTGCATGTTGATCTGTGTCTCTGAGAAAAGCTACTTCAGTCCTTAACTTCAAAGATTCCACAGAGGATGCAAAACATTACATCATTCTTCACATGTATGTGCAGAGAACAGACTTCATATGCAATTATAAATCAAATTCATTTTAGAGCTTTTAGTTATTTCATGTAGATTATTACTAACACTTGTATCTACATAAATATATTTTTGTTTCGAAAGTAATAGGACTCTGATCTACCTTGTCTTCTACACACACAACTAATTATTCAGTACTCTAATGTGAGTACAATGTCACTGCACTGTTCCTCTACTGGTTAAAGGTTCCTCTACTGGTCAGACAGCTTTTTCTTGACAATTTGCCTTTTTTCCATTCTACCAAATTTTACCTGTTTCCTGAGTCTCATGGACAATTAGAAAATAACATTTCTTGGCTATACATTAGCATCCTTTCTGCCGGACTAACAAAGTCAATACACTCAGGGGAAATAACCGGTAGGATTCTGCAGTTTTTAGCAGACACTCAGCTTGGCAGAGAGGAAACCTACTGGGTTTGAGGTCTTTTAGCTGCTCCAGTACCCTATGGTTTTGTCACATCAGTAAACTGTGGCCAACCACCTGTTGGATCCATATGCTTTAAAGCCCATTGCCAAGCAAAGGAGCTGCACACCGACTGTCATCAGTTCTTCTTGTGTGCCTTGTTAGAGCAAAGAAAGAAAGAGCTTTTTGCATTAAAAGGCATTTTGCAATACCTAAAATGAATTAAAATGAAGCTGCAGCAAACACACATTCAGAAAAGCACCTAGGAAGAGCAACTTTTCACAGAATTTTGACCCTAGGACAAGGCATATACTGTTATTAAAATAATGAAATCTCTGTTAGAGCTACTATCCATGTGTTCATTGGGAAGCTGAGGGTGAAGGAGGGTGATGTGCTGATTTCAGCTTTCACATAATTAAAGATGTAGTAAGGCTTAAACGAAAGCTTAATTGTGTATACTATTTAAATAGCATATCAAATATGGTCAGCAGATTGTTTTGCTGTATCCCTTCTGTACCAGGAGAAACTGTTTCTAATGTTTCACTTTGTAAATGTGAGGGCATGGATGATGGCAGGCAAATTCACCACTAAAACCAAACCTGTGGAATAAAGATGAGTAATCAAAGCCCATGCTATCACTTCATACTTCCTGCAAGCACTGCTGTACAGCAACTGGCTGCCAGCAGTTCTGCTGCAAACCTGAACATATGGCTTCAAGTAGTTCTGCTCCTCTAACGATGCACAGAAATACGACACACCACTATACAAATTATCAGTAGGATTTTTTCAGTCACTTCTGCAGGATGCAGATGAACCTCTTTCCCATGACAGGAAAGGAGAGCATTTGATTATGGTTTATTTTCAAACACCACTTGGATCATTTTATTGAAAAGCACTGCACTGGCGTAAATCTTCTTTCACCATCACACAAGCATACTCCCCAAGACTGATTCCAAACCCACCTATACAGGTTATCAAACTATCCACTTTGTTGATCAATTCCTAACAGTACAGAGTGTAAAGATCCATTTGGGCTCCATTATTTATCTTCTTATACTGTTCACAATGAGCACTATATTGCAACAGCATTTTGTTCCTGCCAACAAACATGTGCCATCGAGGAGCCCTGAGCAAGCAGTCACATCTGTGTCCACTCCTGTACCACCCATTTAGCAGAGACAATGATCACTAGAAACAACAAAGGAACGACTAATAAAACAAACAATGGTGTGAGCCAGGGATCACTGCTATCCCAAGCAAGTTTGCCATGAAAATACTCAAGATAAAGGGAGGGGAGGGAAGAGAGGTATCAAATATAGAAGTGTAAAACTTACACCTTGACAAGATTTTACCCACGCAGCCACCCAACACCACATCTGAGTAGCATTTCCTAATGCACTGCTAGGATTGAGCAAAAAAGACAGAGCAGTGCACATGGGAAGCAGACAAGCATCCAATGCCTCCTCCTATTTGGAGTCACATATTCTTCAAGTCAACAGATACAAGGAATAATAATAATTTTTATTACTATAGTAATGATAGTAATAGAGAATCACCAACCTTGAGGATCCCAGTTCACCTGTTTTCTTGGAGTCTCGATTGGAAATTTCATTGCTTCCTTTTGTAAAGGGAGTAAAAAGAATTAAATAAATTCCCAACCTTCCTGTCTCGATGCTGCAGTCAAACAAATTAATTTCAAATTATAGGGAGCCTGCGCTGTTTGACTGAGGGGAACTGGTGGTTGCCAAGGAAAGAAATACACAAATAAATCGAAGAAGGTGGGGAGGGGCGGGCAGGGGAGTGGAGTGGAAGGGTTTGTACCGACGAAGTGAGGAGGGGTGCAGACACCCCAGCAGAGAGTGGCGTAGAAGGGGCGAACTGAGGACCGGAGAGAATCTGGGGCAGCAGGAACGGAGCAGACTGAGATGGCCAGCCGGTCCAGAGTGCTGCTGGCTCCAGGAGAGGCTCCGCAGCTGTCTCGCCCACTCCACCTGCAGATGTCAGGGTGGCGGGGTCCCCGCTGCAGTGCAGCGCCTTTGCTGCGCCCACCCAAGGGGGCGCCCGGGCTGGGGAGCACGGAGGCTGGCAAGGATCGGGAGTCGGCCAGTCCCCCACACCCCCAGGGACACCTCCCACACACGCACACGCTCTCTCGCCTCAGCCTCCATACAAAAATGCGCCCACCTCAGTTCAGCCCCGGGCATTAGGGGGGTAACAAAAGTCAGCCGTGGGGCGTGACCCGCAGCAGCATGGCTGGGGCGAGGCAGGGAACCCCGACTGAATGCAGCAGCAGCCTAGCTCGCCCGGGAGAGCTGGAGCAGGAAGGGGAGGAGGAGGAGGGAGTCTCCCTATAGCTTTGGAGGGAATTCACGGAGCCTCTCTCTCCACTAGCTTAAAAAGGGGGTGGGGAGAGGTTGTGAGTCCCTTTGTAAGAGGAGGTGGCGGCGTTCCTAGGGAGGGGGCAGGCTCCGGCTGGTACTCACGGGGTATCCTTCCCGAGAGGGGGATGCAGGCTTGTTTGGCGGAGTTTGCAGCCGGAGACACGCTCGACTAAGCTACGAGCAGTAGCGGCGGCGGCAGCACATGGCAGGAGTACGGCAGCATCTAGAGCCTCTGCAGCACAGGGGGAGGGGAAGGGCAGGAGGTCCTCCGAGCCCCTCCAGGCTCTGGGGACCAGGACCGGATACCCTGAAAACCAGGGGACCCCTGATCCCCTTTCTGTCCCCAGTACGCACCGTGGGCAGGGACAGACACTTCACGTCAAGGCAAAGCCTAACATAGCAAGGCTGTAAGATGTGGACAAGCTGCGGGGAGGGGGTAGGAGGATGGAGGCCTTTCAGAGCCCCTCTAAGCTCTCAAGGAGTTTCGGGGAAATGGAGGACACTTGTGAAATTACCAGGCGCTTGCTGCTTTCCAAGTCTGCATTCTCCCCCCTCTCCGTCCTTCTCCAGGCTTTCCCTCAAACCCAAAACAGGCTGGTAACACCAGAAAGGTCTCCAGTTCCAGTTACAATACATGCCCCAGCTCTCCTCCCTTAGCCGGGAAAACAAAACCCCAGCCCCTCTGGGGGCCTGAAGGAAAACTCTGCGAGGTTAACCCTGTCCTGTCCTTCCACAGTGGAAATCAACTCCTTGTGCAAAGGGGAATGTTCACAGGGAATGGTTTAGTGGAGAAATCCACAAATTTGTGTGGATCATGGTCAGAGATCCACACTAGAATCAGGCCAGAGGTCCACAGATCTTCTGAATTTTCAGTTATTTAGTTATGATCTAAACCCAGTACCTGAGCTAATTTGCTCCCTGCTTTTTGCTCTGTACTTCTTTTTGCTCAGCTGTCCTTTTTCTGTCTTGGTTTCCTATCTGTTGCTCAGATGTCAGCTAACCTTGTAAGACCAAAATGAGAAATCTGTCTTGGTGAAGAAAAAAAGTCATCCAAAAGCAACGCACTCTGAAATGTGTGGGTCTACTCAGGAAACTCTTACTGTGGGGTTTTGTGCACTCTGTTCACATCCAAATTCTGGAGCTAAAGCTGTGCTTGTTCCCAGTCTTTGTTCAGCCCTGAACAGGAAGAGGAAATCAGTATTTGTGAATCCACAATTTCATTTGATAGTGGTGTACAAGGTCCTATAAAGCAGTATGTAGTTTGAAGAAACTAGATGGAAGTAATGCAGCAAGTTTTCTTGGGGGGAGGTCTTTCCTTTCCCTAATCCAAGCACCCCTGTGGCTCTTGTTTTGTGTTGTACTGGAGGAGGCGGGAGAGGCTGCTCTAAGGGAGGACATGGTGAGAATGATAATGAGCCTGCTCAGTCATACTTGAATTTGAGATGATTGCAATGATGACATCAGGAGAACAAAGTATTTCCTTTTCAAGCAAACCACGATGCATTCTGAACAGGCTTCAGGATTTCTGTTGATGTTACTTCTGCAAACTGAGTGGAAAAAAAAAGCGAGGGTAGACTTTGCTAACTGTGCTGTGTATTTGCTGGATACATGGTTATAGTAACCTAAAAGGCTTCAAAGAAGCCTTCTGAACCCCCAATAAGATCACTTATCAAATATGTATCAATAAAGAGGCATTCACATATTTATACACACACATACATAATACATATGCATGTATTTTCCTTAAAATAACTTTTAAATAACTTTCAAAATAAGTAAAATAAGGATTTTAAATAAAATTTAAATTTAAAAATTTAAATAAGGATTTTAAAATTTAAAATAATTTTAAAATAAGGAAAACAACTTTTCCTTAGCATTCAAAAGTTCCCAGTGTCTTCCTTGTACATTACTGGAAAAAGCTACAATATAGACGTGTATTACTCAGTTGTGTCACCCTAACCCAAGCACTACCTTGTCTTTGTGCCACAGCTATCAGTAGTTAACTGATGAAGTGTGTATGTGCCACAGACACCTGTCCACCAAGAACTGAACTGAGACAATCAAACTGAAACAGTACACTGAAAGGCAAACATCATTAAAGTCCTGCTAAGATATGCAGGAATTCCATAGTCTAGAGATGAAATCTTTAGCTAGTTAATTACCAGAATAATATCCTGATTTTTACTGTCTAAAGAAGAAGAATTTTCATACGAATCCTTTATTATTAAAATGACATTATAGAGACATCTCATATTTGTTTGACTTACTGCAACACTAAATAGATAATAATGGCACAATACCATATGCATGGTTTTTGTATCCCCTTAATGTTCCCATCTTTGCAAAAAGTGTCTGTACGTTCTACATAAATGTTTGCTCTAGCTATATGACTGAAAAACCGTGTAGTAAATCAATTGTGAACTGTCCGGTACAAAAACGCATGACATCACATAATTATTTTACAATTTTTTTTTACTATGTCATGAGCATGGAAAACTTGCTCAATTATTTCAGTGCATCAGACCTACAGTTTTATCTAGTTGGCCAATTTCTTCGAAAAGTAACTCATTTAAAATCAATGGGGTTACTCCAGAGATAGATTTGGCACAATGAGTGCATCTTTCACTGACACAACAGCTGTTGCATAGAAATGTAACTATCATCTTATGCAAATAAAAGGCCTTTCACCCCTCAGTGATGTCGAATTCTTATGATAGGGAAAACTAGTGCCTTGAAGCTATAGTGTTTCAAGCTGTTACTCAACTATTATAAGCTAAGTTATTCAATAATGTTTAATATTTAAATGAAAGCTCAGCAAGAAAAAAAAATACAAACAAACTAAAAAAAAAAAAAAAAGGAAAAGAAAAAAAAAATGTAGCATGATCAATCTATACCTGCAGGACTTGACTTTATATCAGTATTTTATCACACTGGTCTTCCTAAATTCTTCCTTCTCATTTAGGACTTATTGTTCAGACTCAAATATCCTCAGAGTTGGTGTTAGTTGAGAAGCATTGTCTTACAGGACAGGGCCTGAGAAAACATGCTTTCTATTACAAGCAATCTCACAGAAAGAAAAATAAAATGCTAAATGCCCTTTTACAGCTCATTAGTAATATGGCATGAGTAATTTAGAAGCTATTCTGATGTAATTCAAAGAAAGTCATACAAAAATGGATATATAAGTAGTTGTCATACCTACCTAAATCCAGTGAGCAGGAGTGGAAACATGCCTTGATCCTTGATAGTAGATAGAAATCATCTGCAACTTTTATGTTCCTTTTCTTGGATGCTTTGAAAAAATGATATATGGTTAGATGGAAGTCTAGACACTCTTTGTGTCATTACTTTATAATACACTCATTTGTGTATATAACAATTCAGTTTCTTGTTATCTACCTGGTTGTTTGAAATCTGATATTTCTAATTGTGAAGATCATTCTTAACTCAGTTCATTGCCACAGGAGTGCTGTTATTTACACTGAAACCAAGAGAACCAGAGAATAACCCAAATGAAGTGCATCCTGTTCTTTATATTCTATTGATCCATTCTGCAGTAGTATTAATTTGGGCATGATCCAGTGAAGAAGCATTTTATAACTTCTTTATTCTCCAGGAAGCTTTATGTTAAGAAGAACATTTAAAGCTTTCTCACAAAGATAACATGAAGATCTTTTTTTCATATAGTTTTCAGAAGGTTTACTGTAGTTGGGAAGTTAACCAAGAATCAGGACTGTGCAAGGAAAAGCAATCTACTATTTTTATTGTCTTCTATTGCATTTCTTTTAACTTTTTAAGTCATAGCATGTAGTGCTGTATTTTAATTATTTTATGGATTAATCCATGGTTTCAGAGAAAACAGTGAGTCAACCTGAGGCAACTACACCTCAGTAATAACCTTTGCCAGGGTAGTACCACATCCTGTCTGCAGGTTCCTTTGGCCAGTGAAGCTGAACAGAATACACTACGGATCCTGCCTCTCACACCCTAACACATCAGTCATCTAAATGCCAGAACAGGAGAGGGTATACCTGGTTCACAGTTTGTAATCCTCATCATCATCCTTTGTTCTTTTCTGATATGCATTCCTCATTAGCCAGACTCCAGCCTTCAGACACCTGTTATATCAGTCCCCTTGTAGGACCAGCAAGGACTATACTGGAGTAGTTACCTCACTTTTTTTATTTTATCTGAAAAAGTGCATGCACATTATTTAGTATATTGTTGATTTTTTTTTCCAGTAAAATATCTGCCATGTAGAAACATATTAACTAAAGCTGAATATTAGTGATATTGTCTGAGCCCACTTACATCTGTTTCATATTAGTTTAATTGTACTTCAGTACAATTACTCCTGAATCATAGTCATGAGAGAATTACAGTCTGGCTTGCAGTTCTTCTATGATGTCCCTGAAGAATCCTCGTAAGATCAAAGGCTGATATCTGACAAAAATAGCAAACCTGATTAATAAAAACTAGCCACCAAATTCATTTTATAGCAGCACTATTCTCTTCCCTCGTGCCATTTTTCTAAGATTTCCTACTTGATAGATACATAATGGTCTGTCTTAGCCAGCTGATAACTTTCCTCTATATTAAACAGGAAATTTGGGAGTTAGCTTTCAGAGATACCTACGTTTCTTGGCAATTCACACCAACAGCAGAGCGACGAGAGGAAGGATACAGGCAAGAGCCAGCCAAGCCTGCTGACAGCTTTCAGGACCCTGGACAGGGACACCCACTGCCACCCGGCTATGCGTTCCCCACCGGCGCCACCACACCGGGGACCGGCTGAGGGGGAATCGGGGACGTGAGCCCCGCTGGGGCATGAGCGTCCTGGCCCCGTGTGAGAGTCTGGCTGACAAAGTGATGCAGTGTCAGTGCAGTGGCAATGCGGACTTCGTAAAAGAACGTAGCAGAAGGCACGGTGGAAGAGTAACACACAAAATAGCCAGAGAGAAAATAAGAGGCAGCAGATGAAGGGCCATCAGTATCAGAAGCATACTGACAGAAGTATGAGCAACTATGCTAGTGACAAGGTCAAAAGGGAACAGGAAAACCCTAATGCCTGTGATACTAATGAAAGTTTGAAGAATAGATGGCTTTGACATGAGAAATGTAAGGATAAATTGGTGGGACAGACTCCTTATCTTGAAGGTAGAATGAGGGATAAACGACTGGATGGGTTTAATGCACTATAGAAATATATTAAACCACACTTGGACATGCAGGAGTCATTTAAGGAATATTATAAAATTGCACTGGATGAGTAGTTCAAGGAATATAGAAAAGTAGTTTTATGTATATGCTTGTTGCTCTAATGTTCTTTTGTTTAAAGGCTCCAGATGTAAGAAATAAACTTTAAGAGCTTTGCACTTAGAACACACGAGGACCTTGGGCAAGAGTTCAGATTATTTTCTGTATTGCTTCATACCTTGCATATTTTCCTCTTAATTAGAAGGACTAGTAGAACTAATACCGCTACATGGAAAAATGCTTATCCTGCGGTCTGACCTTACCTCCCATAGACATGACAGCAGCCTTATCAGCCAGTAGGGCAGGGTCAGGGGTCATGCACACCAAAGATGTTAATGCCGGTTTCAGAAGCATTGTCTTACCACTGATTTTTCTGAAAACTTCCACATTTCTTAGAATCAAGTATGCCACTAACTGCAGCTGTTCCTTTCAGTGTTTTTCAATGCAGTATATTCTATCAGCAGACTATTAAATGTAAGGATTAATGGAGCTCTAGAATAGTTAAAGTAGGAAGAAACAGCCTGCACAACCACCATTCACTGTGACCAGTCCTCCTTTAGCTTTCAGTTGTGCCTATTTCTTTTCTACTCTGAAGAGCAAGGGAAGAAAGAAGCTATACTGAGCATTGTAAGGGCTGACTACAACTCTTGCATTAATCATCATCACTTTTACAGTACTCAGAAGAGCTCTACTACCTTCTAAATTAGGTAACATATTTCTCACATGCCTCATGTAGTAAGAAGCTGTTTCCAAAATGTGAAAGCGATAGAATTTAGTTTGGAGCTGTGGATAAGGAATGAGGTGAGGCTTCCTATTAACTCCCAGACCTGTCATGCACATTCCCTCAATCTCATAGCCCAGGACATGCATCTTGTCAGCCACACAGATGTAGAAATTTTGCAATCACTAGTTCAGCCATTGTTTGAAATGCTAACACTCTGAATTGACTGTGTCTCTGTTATCTGCACACCACTGGTACCTCCAGTGCTGGAACTCCCAGGAGAAAATTACTTTGGAACAGGATGATATTTCAAGCAAAATCAAATCAATAAATTATTATTCTGTTGTAGGAAGAGTGGGGGCTGTGTTCTGAGTGTAAATTAAAAATCATTAATATTAATTGTAGGAACAGTGTGTCAGGCAGTATAACAATCAGGAAAACAGCTCATGACTGATTGTCTTAATGTACTAGCTATGCAGCCTAACAGTAGGTGCACCCCAATTTGAGTTCCTACACAAATTGTATGTGCTTATCCATACATAGTCACAAAAAAGAAACAATATAAACCCATGGGTGGAATCTAGTGGATTTGGTAAAAAGAAAATTCTAGATTCATCCTAATGTATATCACCTTCTATAAGTACAATTGTACTTCTATAAGTACAATTTTCCATTTTGTTAACTGTTTCAAAATATTTTGTGGGAGAAGATGTAGTGGAATTACAGCAGTTTAGATGCAACATGGCAAGAAAAAGCAGTGTTATTCACACATGGCATATTCTCAGCTAAGTGAGAAACTCACTGTGAACCAACCCATAGGCAGCAGATCTGCGACAGCCTACAGACCAACAGGTGACATGCATTTCATTCAGCTACACATTAAAAGAAATAAGTCACTATGTAGAATTATAATAAAATTCTGCACTATTTATACTTCAGTAATACAAAGGCAATAAAGAGGTTATGTGAGTTGGGAATTATGCTGAGATAATATACCTTGATGCTGAAGAATGGAAAAATGTAATATATATGAACTTCCTGAACTAACAGTTGAAGGTTGTCTGCAGGCAGCCTCCTTTATATATTTGCATTTTGAATGCACACTTTCTTTTAGCCTTTTATGGAGTAATTCAGGAGTGCATCCCTACAGCTCTAAAACAGCTGCAGTTACTTCTGTATGTAATGCATAGGAAAGCCTTGAGATCTTCTGCTTAAAAGGAACAGTATAAACCACTCTATATTTTTACATCTTTACATTGTATGTGTCTATAAAGATCCCATTTATTAATTCTAATCTGCCTTCTTACTGTACCAAACAATGTGATGCGCGTAATCTCTAGATCCCAGAGACTGATCATTGAACAGTCAGATCAAAAGTACTTGTATTACAAAAAGGCATGTATAACTCAGATAAGCAGTCTGGAAGCACTGTGGATATTTTTTCCTTTTTAATTTTTTTTTCTTATTTTTTCATTGTCTCAAAGAAATTGTTTTATAAGTTCCCAAAGGTATTTAGGCAAGCAATTCTGAGTCAGTGACAGTTAGGCACCAATATATCTTGTGGATCTCTTTAGTACACACCACCAAACCCATCCACTAGTACTGAAACCATGGTAATGGAATTAAAGGAAAGAATTTAGCACAGAACTACATTGGCCAGCATTTTGAGTAAAGAAATGTGATGGAATAAATGAAAATTCTGCCACCAACATAATTAGCCGCTGCAAAAAGTTCTACTAGTGGACTCCACTGTAGAATTCAGAAGTACTGCAAAAGTGTACATTTGAGGTACAAGTGTTTTGAATGCCAGGTTGGAACTCAGAGCCGCTATGGTTATAAAAATGTTGACAGAAATTTGACTCAACTAACATTAGTTGCTGCTAAATATATAAACAGGCATGGAAGTTTGCTATTACAGGTCCTTGGCAGAGAGATCAATAATTTGCCTTTTCCAATGCCTGTTATTTCAAGGAGAAAAATAATACAACTAATTCTATTTTCTTTAGCATCTTCCAGCTGAGCATCAGAAAACATTCTACTAGCTACAGTGAATCATAAAAACCTTTAAAAGTAAATATTTTTATAGCCATTTACAGATGATGTAATTGATATACAGAATGGTCTAGCATCTCTTTTAATTTCATGAGAATTCTGAATACAGTGAAAAATTAAAATGAGATTTTTTAAAGCCCAACCACTTAATAAAAAAAATAATTAAAAAATCATTTTATTACATAAGAACCCAGACTAGAATATGGAAAAATATTGTTGTTAAAGAAATAATATAAGAATCAAGACACACATAACTGTAACTATCATTTTGCTTGATAATAGTATACCTCTTATTCCAGTAGTTTATTCTACACAAAATCTTTGCATAAAACCACGCTCCCCCTCAACTACCACAAACTTCTATAAATTATACATGCCGACAATTTCATATTACTTTTGGCAGTATAGCTTCATCTTTTAATTATAATAAATATCTCATTCTTGATTTTGTAACAGTCCAAAAAGGATAAATCACAAAGGCTCTTCAATTTTTCATTTTGTATAATCATAGAAATTGATACCTGTTAATTTATCCTTGTATGTCAGCAGTCTTTTTCTCACTCCCATAATGCTCTTTGTTGTTCTGGTCTTCATTCCACTGTCTTTAGAAGCAGCGGTCAAAACTGAATTAAACACAAGTGTGTTCATTAAAAACCTATTGCAATTTTATTTAATTAGAAAGCAACTTTTTGCATTATCTTCGGTGCTTTTAAACATCATAATGCATTTTGTTTCTCTCTTAACTGGGGAAAAACATTCACTCAAGACACACTACAGAAAAGCTGGGATCCTATTGTTCACCCATTTCTTTTAGGAAATTCATGGGAACACTGAAAGCAGTAGTCACTTAAGCTGTGACAAACTCTAAAACAAATGACATGATATTTAGTATTTGTCTTTTCAACACATTTTTTCTGCTTCAGAGTTCTGGCATGTTCATGGCAAATAGGGCTTGGTTTGGTTGTGCTTCGCTCTGACTTGGGATGGATATTTAAACAAATGAGGTTTTTCCTTTGTTTATGCAATGAACACAAACCAACAGGTTTTGAGGTACAGTGATTAAGTTCTTTGTGCATGAATATTTTCTCAGACTGTAGCTGTTTGTCATGAAGTTTTCCAAAACCAAAAATATTTCAGTTTTGGTTTTAGGGATGATGTCATTAAAACAAACATCTGTTTTTGGCCTACTCCATTCTCTACCATGATTTTAATTTTTCATTTATCAGGGGTTAGTCATAAAAGGCAGTCAATTTCCTTTTGTTTGTAGTTGTTTCTGATTCACACATAGTGGTAGGAAGAGATCCAGCTGTTGCAAACATTGGCTGCATAACAGTCTGGCAGCCAATACCATTCTTAAATCTGCCATGGGAACTGACAACAATAAACCAAAATAGTTACATGTTTTATTACTTTGGAGAAAGGAGTTTTCCAATCAGTAACACTGCAGCATTCACACACAGCAAACATGAGTTAGTTACCAGTAATGTATTCCTCAAAATCTACTGCAATTCAAAAGAAATGGCCAGTGAAGTCTTCAAGTGAAAATTATAAGTTGCTCTCCCAAAAAAGGCAGTCTCACTCTACTTTCAGGAAAATAAATTACATTTTTTTACACAGAACAAAGCAGGAGCAGAATTGATATGGTTGAGCTACCCCCATCCTCATTTGCACTTTATAAACCAAACATTTTTGCTACTGTCTCAACTTTTACTAGAAAACCCCTTTTTTCTTCAGTCATTTCCAAAGCAATAAAGAAAACATATCTCTATACCTGCAAATCTAAAGACTTAGAGGGAGCCTTGCATCCAGCTCCATTTTATTTTGATCATGAGTGCTTTGTTTTACAAATGTTGTCTTGCTTCTCAGATATTTTCTGCCACCTAAAAAATTGCTAAAGTCACTAAGACCAAGAACAACTACAGTTATTCAAAAATTGCATTAAGCTGTAATCAGTCAAGCAATTTGTGTTTTAAATTGCCGTCTCCTCAATTGCTAGACCTATGAGATATGATTAACACACACTATTAAGAATCAAATTACTACATCTACAGTAAAGTGAATAGAAATTCTTCTCCCACAACTTCTTCTGAGGTGAAAAGAACCTCCTAATATTTTCTAACCCATGGTATAATGCATAGTTCATTGGGTACTTACTGAAGAGCATGTTGCCTTATGGTTGTGTGTCGTAGCCCTTCACAAATGAAAGTGAGGACACTGGTCCTTATCTATTAGACACAGTGAGATTATGAAGTTTCTCCAGAAATCTTTTCTCAGTTCTGAGAAAACTGAAAAAAGGAAAAGAAAACTGTATGAGGAAGAGGGACATGATTAACCCTAACCGAGCGACCAAACTAAAGGTGATACCAAATAACTGGAAAACTATGAACATAGTATAATCTAGAAAGGAAGAAAATTATCCAGGTAGTGACAGACCTGCTAGTTTGACCTGAACACAGATTATGTTTTAAAGAAAGCAGAAGCAAAGAACTTGTGCAATAAAACCTAATAGGTGCATTAACCAAATAGTACCAGAGGGGGTTTGAGATGCACTTAGCTAAAAGGCAGACAAAACAGGTTTTCTCAACAGAAAACTACAAGGATTAGAGAGAAGTTATTGATGATCATGCTGGAAGACCAGCATTAAAGAGCTTTTGATATTTTCACAGTACAATTTGTAAAATAGCTAATTGTGTATATTTATAACCTATGGGATGTGGGAATGACAGAAATTGAAAGAGATTGCCAATATATATTAGAGTTTGGAAAGTATTTATTAATATTGAAAATTTGTGTGGTACATATTATAACACAATTGGTATTGGCAGTACCAAGTGCAAAGGCATTCCTTGGAGGACAAAGAAGAACTGTTGTTACGAAAAACACATGACACAGGAAGAATGAGACGTGAAGATTAAATGAACATGGAAAGTTTTGGAAAATAAAATTCACATGAACCAGGCAAATATTTTTGGCACAGATCTTACTAGAACATGTGAAGGAAAACATGAATTTGGGGAATGGAAATCCTAACTTCTGAAAAGTGAATAGAAGAGCATGAAACTAATACTGGCACAATTTTAACTGAGTATACACTGGTCATAAATGTAAAGGTTTTATATTCCTCTAAGGAACTGAATTTTTGAGCAAACTTTTAAAGGGGGCTGCAAAAAGAAATACATGCAGCTTTTAATACAGATTGAACAGCTTATGGAAGAGATTTATATGATGATGTTGTCTTTCATTAAATAAACCATTATAGCACATAAGACTTCCTACCCTAGTTGTGTTTTTCTTGTTTTCTACATTGTAAACTGATTTTCTCACTCAGAGTAAATTCAACTCCTTCTAGTCTTGTATGCAATTCAATATTCCATTACAGATATTCATGTTTAATATTAAAAATCACAGGCCCTACTGGCTTCTAGGACAATACATTAGGGAGAAATATTATTCCAGGTTTAAATCGCATCCATACAATGTAATCTGCAGTTCTGATATTTATTATTCAAAGGATATATGTTATTTCTCTTTCTACTGATTATAAGCTGCCACCTTTTGGGGCCTGCCCCAGCTCGTGTTACAGGCGTGGCTGCAGTGCCACGTTTGTGTCATTCGGTGGCAGAGAGGACAAGGCGAGGTCTTCCCCTGGTGCTCTGACCCACGTGGGCTCCCAGGATTTCTCAACAGCCTGACATTATTGCTTTTCTGTTTGTATGTTACACTTGAGAGGCGGCGGGCGTTGGCCGAGTGGCGTAGGCCCCCGCCTGTGGAGCCGGCTCCTCCTCTGAGGACACCAGTTCGAATCCCGAGGAACTCGCTGTCGCCGTCCGAGCTGCTCGGCCATGGCAAGATGAACCTCAGGAGTAAAGGGAGTGGGGCCAGTTCTGCGCACACTGTGCCTCACTTAAAAAATCCATTGCGCAGGCTTATCCCAGGATCTTCGTTCGCGAAGTCCAGCCAACAATGATTATAAGCACAGTGCAAAAATACTCATCCCAAAAATGCGGACAAATGCACTAACTTTAAATGTCTCCATTTTTACCGCCAACTATGAATTAAGGTGATTCAGACTGCAACCTACTGAGGCACCAATATTGCTGTATGCAAGGTCACAGTGTCACTGACAAACCTATAAACAGACCCTGAGCACCCTGACCCTTGGGCCTGTGAAACATCCATCAAACTGAATGGGCCTTTCTTTTCTGATACATGTAACATGTTAATGGGAAGCGGGGGACGCTGGGGGAAGGTTCTATATCAAACTTTAAAAGAGTAAATTCCAGGTTCTATCTAAATCTGAATGTTGGATGTTCTGAAGTCTTATGATGTCAGCAACAATGCACAAGTTTAGTGTGTAGTAGATGCTTTCCCTAGAACAAAAAGTTTAGGTGAAAGGAAGTTCTAAACAATGTAACAGCAAGTACTTAGAGTAATTTTCCTAGGATTTTTTTTTTCTAACTATTGATTAAATGATTCCACAGAAAAATTGCTCGTTGAGGACTTAATTGCAAAGGTTAAACTCCATACACTCCATTTTGATTCCTGCTGTCTTCTTGCATGTTTGCTTTTTTCACACATACTTAGAAGTGGTTAACATGACCCAAATTGCTATTACTTATGAAGTTTGTCATGCCAGATATTTTCTCATTCTGTTTTGTTCATCTTCCAGTACATATAAACACACAGGTTTTTATAAAGTATGAACACTGCAGTACCTTTTTTAAGAGAAATAATACCCTCAAACTCTGCCAGATGGGAATTTCAGCCCATTTCTAGTAAAACTGTATTCCACACTCACACAGATATTGAAAATATATCAAAGTGCTTTGGAAAATCATAGTATATCTGTGTCTTCTTTTCTAGGCATTTCTGAAGCTGCCCTCAAGGATTTCTCTTCTTGACCTTGACAAAGGCGAAAGAATTCTCTTCAGCAACCAGGATCCCATTTGTTCAAGCATGTGCTTGGGTTAATACACTGCCAGGCAAGCCTGAGCATGCTGAACTAGCTGTGTAGAAAGTGGATGTGCCACACAAAATGTTACACTGACATTCTTCTGTATGCCTGACACAGTCTGGGTAGACATATACGATCCATCTCAGCCTAAGCAGGAATAGTTCACTGAGATTCATCATTTATATATGTCTAACCTGAGTCATAAGCTTCTGATCTTGACTGAAATATTTAAAAAAAAAAAAAAAAAGTTTTCATCCTGTTTCTCATTAATTTCCAAGAGTAAGCATTTCCATATGGCACAATAGGTAAATCAATTAGAAAATAAAGCATTTCTTACGGTCTAGACAATGGACTTATGACATTTACATGTTCTTTTTTTCTCTTTAAAATTTTAATTATTAGTTATTCCAGTCTACATTCTTTAATACCTAATAGTTCAATTAAACTAGTTGGAAAAGAATAACCCTCAGCATTCAGCGTTACTAAAGGACAGTTTTTCACTTACAAGCCCTCTGTTTGCACACTTTTATGGGAATAGTACATGAACAGAAAATGACACAACCTAAGAATAAATATGAACAGATCTTGGGTCACCCCAGCTACTAAGTTTTACATTACAGGTGTACAATTTATAGAGGTTTTTTCCTTGCCACATTTTAAAATAGTCTTGTATCACAGGATAAAACTCCGTATATATCTCAAGGGAAAAAGTAGCTGTACACAGTATATTTGCACAGCAGCTTCCTGAAGAGGTTTTGGTTGTAGCTATTCATACTGCAGGAGAGACTTTTTCCTCTAAGCTGATATATAGTATGGAAGTTTAACACTATGTTCACAAAAACTTTATATCATTGTATGTTCCTATGGTTGCCCTCATATTTCTTATCATATTCCCTCTTATTTTAGGTTAGTTCCCTTATTGCATTCTAAATTAAAAACTGCAGTTTTTAAGACATGGATCATCTCCTCTGAATCCCCAGCTTTACAAAAATCTATGACTACTGCTGTCATGCAGATAATAACAAAACAACTAAATGCATTGCCATGAAGAAGGGGACAGAGTCACTAGCCCTGTCAGAACACATAACTTTCCATCATTTAGAAAGTTGCAGTGACATTTCAAGACTGCACATGATTTTAAATAACTTGAAGAACCATATGACCAAAGACCATGCAAAAAACACAAGGCTGCAAACAATCTACTATTCCTCCTGGAAAAGTAAGTCTTAAAAAAAAAAAAAAAATCAGTAGCTATTTTTTTTTTTCCCCCACTCACACCTGCTGTGTGAGAGTTACTTCAGTTGCCCAACACAAGAATTTCCTAACTAGGTAGCAATAAAACCTGCTCAGGCAGCCTGTTTAAATGCATTTAGGAAGCACCACCTTCTCTGATCTTTCAGGGAAATGTTTTTATTCCCAGGTAGTTGCAGACTGCAAGGTTAATGGTCTGAATGCGCTGGCTGGGGATTGCTGTAACTCAATAACAGCTCTCTGCGAGCTGCAGTGAGGGATTTGGAACACTGACACACCGAACCACAGGCAGGTGACAAACCCACAATGACATAGGGCACTTACGCCATATAAAAATTCAAGTAAACCCAGGAGATTTATTTCCATTATTACGTATATACTGTGATGAATTTAGGGCTCTTCTAGAATACTCCGTGAAAATTATGTGCAGATCTGGTTGTTGGGCTGTTTTCTGCCTGCATATGTAGGCTCACTTTGATAGACAGCTGTAAAGAAAAGCAAGCAAGAAAATCAATGGCTTGAAAGAGACAGAGACTTCAAAAACACTGCAGATTTGAATTTTCCAGTGTATATGCAAACTATTTTTCCAAGAAAGCCAAATCCTACAAATGCAGAGTTCTGACATGATGAACAGATCTCTGCCCCAAGTGAGCAGGTAACTCTTTGAGGTCCTTCCAGGCACACAGTCTTTTTCAGAGGAAATGTTTCCTGTCTGGGCTAAGCACACAAAAGAAATCTTACGGGGTCGTACCTTTTTTTTGAAATATTTTTCTCTATGTTGGTTTACTGCTGAATACTAAGAGCATTTTCACAGCAGTTAGATGCCTACATTGGAGGACACACAGGGCAGAGGGAGTAGACAAGAAGGTAATAATTTCCTAAGTTCATGTCAGAGTAGGGACAGATGCCTGCCTACACTTGTAAATGTGACTCTCATATTCCTGCTGCTTTCATTCCTCCAGTGTAGGTACATTTTAAAAATATGTTCTGCTGTAATGCATTCCAAGGAAAAGGGGAAAATGAAAATGCCTGCTGAAAAGGACAGACAGCAACACCAACTTCTGTGTTTCCCCTTTTTCAAATCAGGAATGAACAAATCTTACAGGTTTTGCCTTACTATGGCTTTTACAACAATGGTAGTCTCACTTCAGTGATCCATGTTACCTATTTCTGTAGTTGTTTGAGTGGATCAAAGCCCTGGACTGAGTCAAAATTTTTGTTTAGGTTTGTTTTGGTTTTGCTTTTTTTTTTCAATGCATGTTACGTCATTTAATGTATTAGCATGTTATACATAAGGGTTAGTTTTTACACTTAAAATATATACACTCGCGCAGATCAAAGGAGGCCAAAGGCCTAAGGCAAATAAGTGAGACCAATTAGAAATACATAGAACTTTGGTATGTGTTGCCATTGGAGGTCAAAAATTTCAGAGCCAGGACATCACTAGGATACTGTAACAGCTGACTGCGGAGGAATTAGTGGAAATCTCTACATTCCCTCAGCGTTGCCTAGAAACCAGGGGAATAGTTGTGATATGTTTCTAAAAATGCTCACTTATATTTGTGTGTTTTAATTATCTACATGGTGGAAATAAGCATAGGAGCAATAGAGAGAAGGCTATGAGAAATTGGTCATTTGGGCTCGATAGAACAGCCTACTTACCACATGTTGAGTACCTCTAACTCTAAAATCCACAGATTTAACTATTTGAATTGTATCAAAGTATACCTGAAATACAAGAACTATGGTAACTAATTCCTGAAGCACTTTCCCCAAAACTCTAATTTCACACACAATCAAAAAACATAACCAAAAAAGAAACCCCAAAACAGTTGCATTAGGTTTTCCTGGATTTGTAGATTTTGCCTGGCAGATACTCTCCATGACATTAACCTCACATCCAAGAGACATAAGAGAAAATGACAAAATGCTATCAAATTACTTTGTTTTGACCAAAAAAAAAAAAAAAAAAAAAAATCTTTGCGTTGGTGCAAAAACTGT